>JACAZG010000026.1:0-359346 GCA_014461125.1 Mycena kentingensis (nom. inval.) | reverse complement strand
CCTAACCCTAACCCTAACCCTAACCCTAACCCTAACCCTAACCCTAACCCTAACCCTAACCCTAACCCTAACCCTAACCCTAACCCTAACCTAACCTACACCTAACCTAACCCTAACCTAACCCTAACCTCAACCCTAGAAAAACTCACCTTTGTCGCGTTGGACGGAAGCGCCTGAGGGAGCGTGTGGGGTGGGATGGACCAAGAGACGGTTGGGGACGCGTTTTGTGCCAATTTCGCTTGATCCTGAAATGGAGGTGGTGGTCGGGGACAGAGCCGTGTCGGGATTTGATTGACTGCCAGCGGAGTTGTGATACACGGCCTGCACTACTCCAAAATGAAAACTGTAAACCAAAGAGTTGTAGATAATGCACCAATGAACAACTCTACAAACAGGAATCGAAGCACATTCTTCGAAATCCATTTGAGCTGTTTGCAGTTCTGCGTGCAGGTAATTACGACAGAGTCCCAGTGTAAAGGGTGGGGAGTCTGTGGCTGGGAATATCTTGCACAAAGGCCTGGCTACTGTTTGATGTTCAAGAGATGCGGCGTTGCACAAAAATTTAAATGCGGAGTTATCGCCGAAGTTGGATCCGGGGTTATCACCGGTGGAAACAACATTGGCCGCCGGCGGTTGTTCAATTGGGTTACGCACAAAGAAACTTGGGCTAGTGCTAGAGGGACGTAGGAAGCCCGGCGAGCTCAGAGATAGCTTCCTCGTCCAAAGAGACCGAATCGTCCGGGAACATGGCAGAATTGAAGGATATAACCGGGCGAAGGCGGACATTGGCCTCGTCGATAGGGATTCCCGGCCGGAGCAGCAATGGGTGGATGTTGCGTTGCGGGCCGCGTTCTCCCCAACTCTGCCGCATCGGGCTCGTGAAATTCCTGCTCCCGGCGATCTCCAAACTCCACCGCAGTGTCCTCCCTGGGGCTCATCTCGGCGGCGTCGTTAAGTGGGACGCGCTTCGGAGCTCGATAACCGTCCCAGAGGTACCGGGTCGGGTGGCGCTCGTGAGGAAGCAAGGTGGGGTCGGCGTCTTCTGCGGCCTCTTCTTCGCGGGTCTGGGGAATGTGGGTGGACCGATAACGAAACGGAAGGAACTCACAAGTCCGCTGTATACAGAGGGAAGCGCGATGGCGGTATCGCAGAAGCGGATGCGCCGACCGCGTGCTGGTGCAATCGGTGTTGTGGTATACGGAGGGTTGTCCAGCGCGGGAGGGAGACGGGGATTTCGGGAATTGAGTCGGGTGTGTAGTATTGTCGTCGGCCCACGCGTCGGAGAGGACTCTGGCGTGTTCATGGACGTTCAGAGCAACCAGCGTTCGATGGCATCACAGAGCCGCCTCTTACTGAATACGCGATATAAAGCATTCGATTTGTTGTACAGGTTTGCGCTATCTACGACTTGTTGTTCGTGCGGCGGCGTTTGTTCTCCGGTTCTTCCTCTGCATCCTCGAGCTGCCGCTTTTGAACATCGCGAGCCGCTTGTTCGCCGCGAGCAATCTGAGCGCGGTCATCGCGAAACTCGACTCCCGTCGACGAATGCTCGGACGGGAAGACACGCACTCCCTCGGGGATAACTCCATCGGCGGTGTGTCCGGTCGACGATATCGCAGGGAAAGCGGGACCGGCGGGGATGTCGAGGTAAGCAGGAACGTCCTCAACCACTGCCTTTGCCTTTCCTTTTCCTTTGTCCTTCCGCTTGGCTTTACAACTGCAGCGCCTTCTCGACCGTCGCCGTCTGCACGCCCATCTCCATGTCCGCCGCGACTTTGCGCTATCCGCACGGCGGCGAGCGCGCTTGAACGACGCGTCATCCACGCTGAGCTGTTTCAACGGTCATCGGCGTACTCTTCGTCTCGAGGATGACCCAATTTTGGTTGTTATGCGTGCCCCGATGTGGATTTTGCCGTAGAGCCGCTCCATTTCATCGGCGGGTGGGCTGGAGGCGTTCTTGGTAGTCGTCACCGGCTCGGTCTTGACGATGCCCGGTTCCCTCGCCACCTGCTCCCTCCACCTGAGATTCTGCGCTTCGGTGGCGGATGTGATGTCCAACCCAGTATCGCTCTTTGTCCTCGCCGTCGCTAGGCGTGTTGTCATCGAGCCGCGGGAGCTGAACGGTTTTGGAGGCATGTCTGTCGCTCAGAGGACGAGGCGTGTTCTCCCTGGTCGACGGCCGAGTCTCTTGGGTTCGAGCAGGGCGCCGCTCAGCGGGCGACGGCGTGTCCTCGAAGACCGATTCTGCTGGAGATCCTGGTCGGGCGCTGCTCGGCGGGCGACGGGCGTGTTCTCCTAGTCGCCAGCGATCCTCTTGGAGATTGTCGTCGAGGAGCTGGGAAGGGGCGGCGGTGAGGCAGTTGGCGCAGGCGACGCCGCGGCTGTGGCTCTGAGAAGCAGTCTGGCGGTTGGGGCGTGTCCAGTCGTCCCGGCGGAGTGCTGAGAGATCCGGTTCGATGGGGTTGGCGCGAGGTGACTTTGAGCGGGCGTTATCGCTGGCGGCGCACCGAGATGCAGACTCTGGGTCGACTTGCATGCCAGCCTCCTCAACGACGGTCCCGATCGTCGACCGCGATGCCGGCTCATCCTCCGCGATGTTCCGCCTCGTCTCCTGGACCCGGCATTTGGACATCCTCCGCGGGGAGGTCCGGTGTCGCCGAATAGGAACGGGGACGAAGGCTTGCGGCTGGCGGGAGCTCTCTCGCCAGATGCCATTCTCGCCTCTCAACTGGCCGGGGCCCAAGGCTCCAGCGTCTGGGCGGGTCGCCAGTGCCTGGCGCAGAGATGGGAGGATATGGGGGGCGTTTTCCGGTGTAGGCGGGACTTTGAACCGTCGGCGGAGCCTTGTGAGCTGGCGCCCGGACAGACCACGGACCGTCGTTGCGATCGATACGGAAAAGGTAAAAGTCTTTGGTCTTGGCTCGGAGCGGATGCCCCTCTGGCCAGGAGTTTGACGAGCGAAGGCAAAAGCTGGCAAAGATCATCGCGACGACGGCAAGCCGGTTTGCGACTCGGCGGTCAACCCATTCGCGAGGGAAGTGTCGCGATTACGGGCCAGCTGGAGGTCGTGCTCGAGCGTGCGTTTTGGATGTCCACCACGGATTGGCAGTTAACGAGCTCTTCGATTTTATATCCTTGCAAGCACGACCAACTCCTCGGCAGCGGCAGGCGGGCCTCGATAAGCGTCAAAGCGGGCCTCTGCCTGCTTCCGATACTCTTCGTCTTTGGCCCGGCACTTGCTGTAGACGTCGGAGAGGGTCTCGTGACGAATGTACCTTTGCATGTAAACGCATCGGTGATCGTCTTGAGGATTTGAGTATTTTAGGATGTTGTGGGGGTTAAACTTACTTTAGCGCTCACGTGGATGACGTCAATGAAGGCGTCCTTGCCGGGATGGAGAAACTCCAAGCCGTCGATTCGGACCCGCTTTCGGCGTAGACCCTGGGTCGACGATTAACGAACGCCGGTCCGCGTACGCTGGCGGAAGCGGACCTTGGATGGGTTCTCGGAGTTGTCGTGGTATTGGCCTGAGCCGTCCCGCGCCGGGTTTGTCTCCAACGAGGCGCCATTGGGTTGGTTTGGGCTGGTCGGCGGTGGCGGCTTGGGTCGCACCGAACCAGACGCTGGCTGGGATTTCTGCGTCCGATCAGGCAGCTTGGCTTGCTTCGCCGGTACAGACGTCCGTTGCTTTGGTTTCGCTGCCCGACGTGGACGCCTGCTGCCCCTGGTTTTCGCGGACGCAGAGGGTTCGACGCGCTTAGCGGGCGCTGGAGCGTTGTTGACGAGGATACGGCGCGGGGATGGGGAAGTGGACAGGAACATCGTCTTCACTATCGGGAGGAACAGCGCGTCTTCCTCGCCGCATTTGCCTGCCTGTCGTTCGCCTCATCGTTGTTCTCCTGCTCCTCCGGCTCCTCTTTTGGTTGGGTGGGCCCCAGATGCATCTTATCCTGTGGGAGGAGCACCCGATCGATGACTTGGCTCCCTGGGGCGCCTGATATTCACGAGGCATGTCTCGTGCTTCTGGAAGTGATACATTTCTGGCACCCTGGAATCTCGTTAGGCCAGAATAGCGCAGTGTGGTGCCTCTTACGATCGTCGCCTCGGTGTACTTCGTGGGTGGCTCCGTTGATCAGCTCGCAGTTCCACTCGTCGGCGGGGTGCCCTGCTCCTCCACGGCTTTGCTTTTGGTGGTGGACGACATGGTGGTTTGAGGTCATGTTGTCGGGTCACGCCCAACTGCGGATGTGACTTTTAAGCCTGCATAGTTTATGGATGGAAACCAACGAGATTTCTTGTAATTTACCTGCAGCTGCAGTGGTTTATTGGTTCACCCACCGGGGATATCCCGGCGGACTTGCTGGATCTGCGATAAGATCCTTGATGGGTTAGGGTGTGAAGACGGGAGGGCATGGAGGACGGGGCGGGTTGTAAGACGGCGTCTACAGAAAGGTTAGGTGTCCTGGCACGGCGTGGAGGGGTGAGCTGGACGGGGATGCTCAAAGTCGGAATATGATTGTAGTTCTAGGGTCTCAGATGTAAATCCAAAAGTATTTACGCTGCACGGAGATGTAAGCCCTGCTCTTCTCTACCACCGCGCCCGTTTTTGCTGCCCGATTACGGCGATCGGAGAGTAAGGTCGGACTTTGGGTTCTGTGTTGTCCTGGAAGTCGTTGTCAAATTCGGTGATCGTGCGGGGCATGGACCACATCGGGGACGGTGGAAACCGTCCACTCCGTGTAGGAGTGTGCGCCCGAGGTGTGTGGCGGTGGCGGAAGGTCGACACGGTGTTAGATTGTGTGTGTAAGCTAGTTCTGCTGGCAATGAGCGCGTCGGGATAACTCTGGGGCAAACCCCGAAACCAATAGAAACGCACCGTGTTGAGCTGCGCAGGATGTAGTCCCAGCTCTTCCCCGCCACCGGGACTCATCTTTACACGGAATCGGAGGAGTAGCATCGGTTCGAGATCGATTTGGTCTCCAGAGTGTTTGTGAAAATCGTTCGCGTGTGGGGGCATAAGGCCGAGACGAGGATAGTGAAGAGGCGTCGGCGACGTGTAGAAGGAAGGGGCCGGCGTGTTGGGTAGTGGCAGAAGGTCGCCAGCCGTTGTAGGTCGGTAGAGTGGTGGAATCTGTGACTGTATCGTCACATCCGATAAAAGGCCAGCGTAAACCCACAATCTGTAATGATGCACCTTATCGAGATATGGGAGACATAGCTACGACCAATTTTCCGCGCAGATTATGTCGGATTTACAGAAGACCGTCGACCTTTTTGAATCAAGGTGATCCTGCGAGTCGTTAGGAAATTGAGCAGCGTGCGGGGTATAAACAGCGTACTATGGTGGTGGGAGCGATCGACGACGCCTGAGGGAGGGTGCCTCGGATGTGTCGGTAGTGGGCGGAAGGTCGACACTCGAGGCGTTGGTGGGCGGAGCAGTTCTGCGGTGATGTTGCGCCAAACAACGATTTGCGACAAGGGCGTGGCCGACAACGGCGCACTTTATCGAGCTACTCAGGAGCGTAGCTCCGGCTTGTGCCCACCACCTCCGGTAAATTCTTCGGAAGATGAAGCCAAGTCCAAGGTACAGGGTGAGTTGGTGTGGCTGAACTCGAGGTCAAAATCGCAGGCGTGTAGGCTATAAAAGAGTATGAGGGGGAAAGCACGTCCAGAGCGTGTAAAAGAATGCACCAGGCGTGGGTGGCGGTGGCGGATGCTCGACACTGTCGTGGATCGTATATGGCGAGTAGATTCTGTGGCAATGTCAACATATCGGAGATGACGCCGGCGCAAAGCCCAAGGGTAGTATGGCGCACCTAATCAAACTACGCGGGGATGGGCGAACTCTTGTAACCATCCAAGCCGACTTTGCGGTATGAATACACCGATTCTGAGGAGTAAGACGGGACTTGTGATCCTGGAAGTCGATGTCAAATTCGTGAGGGTGCGGGGGTGTAGACCGTACAAAGACGGCAAAAACGAATCCAAGACGTGCAGGGGAGTGCGCACGACGTGTCTGGCGGTGGCGGAAGGTCGGCGGTGTTGTGGGTTATGTGGAGGAGTGGATTCTGCGGATATGTGATCCTGTCAGAGATGTGAACCCAGAGACCGACGGCGCACGTTATTGAGGTACACGGAAGGTAGCCCTGGTGTGCCCACCACCCCGCCAGTTTCCGAGCAGATTGCCGCGGATCCAAAGGAAAGTGTCGACTTTTTTGGTTTGGGGTTGGGCGGGCTATAGAACACGCAGGGAGGGGTGGAACCGCATCCACGACGCCGGGAGGGTACCATTGACGTATCTAGAGTGAGCGGAAGGTCGACGCTCTCGGAGGTTCTGTGCAGTGACTGGGTTTTGCGGTCATGTTAGCGCCCGGACGACGATTCGCGACGAGGACGTGGCCGACGGAAACCGACCTCATTGAGCTACGAGAGATGTAGGCCCGGCTCATGCTCAGCCACCCGCACCAATTTTCATGTCCGATTGCACAGGGATTGGATGGGTAGCATTCGACTTTGAAGTGGGTGTGGTCCTGCGGGTCCGTGTCGGTTGTCAGCGTGCGGGATATAAACGACGTACGAGGGCCAGTGGCAACCGTGTCTGAGACGTGCAGTGGAACGCCGGACGTGTAGGGTGGTGGCGGAAAGACCAAGCTGTCCTGGGTCTTGTGGAATAAGAGAATTCTGTGACAACATCAGCATGTCGGGGATAACGCTGACGCAAACGCAAAATCCAGAGCGACGCACCTTGGCGATGGTACAGAGATGTAGCCGGGCTTGTGTCCACCACCAGGACCAATTTCCGCTCGGTTTACACTGAGGTCAAAGGATGATGTCGAGTTTTTTGGGTCAAGGTGATCTGTGGGTCCATGTCGAAAATGGTCGGCGTGCGGGCTATAATCCACGTAGGGACGGTGAAAACAAGTCCAAGAGGTGTAGGGGAGTGCGCACGACGTGTCTGGTGGGGCGGGGAGGTCGGCGCTGCCCAGGATCTGGTGGGCGAAAGGTATTCTGGCGGCGGTTTTAGTATATCGGAGATAACGGCGGCGAGAGCTAGAAGGAGAATACAACGCACCTCAGTGAACTAGACGGGGATGTAACCGGGCTCGTCCGCAATGCTCGCGCTCATTTCCGTGCCGGATTGAGCGGAATCCAAGGATTGGGGTCGTTTCTTGGGTTCGGCGTGGTGCCTAAGACTGGTTATCAAGATCGTCAGCGTGCGGTTATAAACCACGACAAAGGCGGTGAAAGGCCAAGGACTACCTGCGAGGGAGTGCGCCCGACGTATCTGGTAGTGGCGGAAGGGCGGGGTTGTCCTAGATTTTGTGAAATGGGTCGATTCTGTGTCGAAATCAGCATGTCGGAGAAAAGGCAAAGGAATTACACCACGCACTTTATCGAATAACGCAGAGATGTAGCTCTGGCTCGTCCCAACCTCGCCCTCGAGTTTGCGTGCCGACCAAACATAGTCAGAGGAGTAGCATTGGGATGGCGGGGTCGATTGGGACGCCGGTGAAACGGATCCACGGGTCTGCGCGACGATGGCGAGTTTTGCTTAGGGGTCGGACGGAGAGGAGATACAAGATGTTCACGTTCATGAGATGTACATTAGGTCGGCTCTGCGGATTAGTCGTGTGGGACCGCTTTGGTACCCTTCGTCATCCTCCTCCTCGTCCGAGGAATCGAATAGTTCCGAGTCCGGATCCTCGGCGCGGGTCAGCAGGCCGGTGTCCTCGTCGTCGTCCTGAATTGGAACCACGCGCAGCGGCGGTAAAAGAGCTGCTGGGGGTCGGCGGGCGGCGGATCGCTGGTACTGAGTTTGGAGATTCGACTTTGGCTAAAAAAAGTTAGCATGGGGATGCAAGTAAGTGGATGGCGTACTGCGAAAGGTGTCGGCGTGCGTAGTCGTGGACGTCGGAATGTACGAGCTCGTTTTCGACAAAGTCCTCCGCCTTACTGTAGGTCGTCAGCGGTGGTTGATGTAGATGGAGCAACACACTATTCGGGAATCGACGCAACGTCGGACGACTGGAGCGGCCAAAGAATCGCACAATGTGCACGTAGGTGTCGCCGTCATCGGTCTCGACGACGTCGAAAGCTTGGGCGTACCAAAGCTTGCCGTGTAGCTCGCAGGTTCCTCGTGGTCCGGACCAGTCCATAGCTGTAGAGCGTAGTGAATGGACGACGGTTGACTGCAGCCGCACCAGTTGCCTGGGAGATGGTAAAGAGCTCTTCGTCTTCCGAATTTCGACTGTATAGAGTCAAAGGGTGTAGGACGTGTGAAAGGGAACCTACTTTCGACTGCTGCGACCCTGGTGGTGTTGGCGTACTGCTCTGGGGTGAGATGGATGGCGGGCATGTCGTGGCTTTGAACAAGGTGCCTTGCTTTGTCAGCAACGCGACTGCGCATTGTCTCCGGTGGTGCGGCCGACTCGAGTCGTAACTTGCCCCTGCGGACGCCCGGCCTTGTCGTCGTTGGGATGTGGGCGCGGGGGATACGTTGGTGGAAGTAGCTTGGGCTGGGGCGCGTCGAACTGGGCTGTGGACGCGAGGCGTGGAGCGGTCTTTGGTCTTGAGCGAGCCCGGTTTGAAGCTGGAGATGCGGCGTGGATGGAGGAGGGGTGGGGTAGGAGCGGTCGGAGGTGGGGTTGTGCATGGCCTGGGTGGCCAGGGTCCATGGGGGCGTCGGCGTCGGGGAACACCGATGCGGCGCTGGCAGGTATCCCGGCGCGTGCGCCGAGGTCAAACCCGGTCTTGAAGGCGATGTGGCGCCCGGGAGTTGGCTGGGCGCTGCCGGGACGCGGTGGACGAGCGTGTCGTGGGGCTGTGGAGGTCCGGCTGGAGGTAGTCGTCGAGTTGGAGATGGCCGGGGTTTGGTGCCGTTTGGGGGTGGAAAGGGTGATGCTGGATGGAGGCGTGAAGATGGTGGCGCCAGTGGTTTGGTTTCCGCGGCTGAGATGGCCGCTGGGTGCAGCTGGAGAAAGTCTTCGAGACGGAGCCCGGTATTGGCACGCAGAGGCGCGTCCGTGGAGCCAGGCATAGCATCCTCGGCGCGGTCGTCGACGGAGAGTGCAGCGGGAGGGCGTGGGGAGCCGAGGGCTCTGGTGGGGCGGAAAAAGATAGCTGCGCTGTCCGATCTGGCCGTCTGTGCGGGTGGGTTAGTAGACTTGCTGTGCGTGGTATGGACCAACCAGGTGGTTCTTGTCTGGCTGGAGAGCGTACTCGGCCTGCTCGGGGAAGTCTGTGGCGAATGGGAGTTGGTTGGTGTTGGGGATATGCTGCTGCGTGGAGGCGGAGTTAATGTTCTCGAGTGCGCGAGCGTGGTGAGACTGCGCCTCCTGGGACTGAGCGCCATGGTTCGCTTCCCGGTAGGATGGTTGTGTTGGCGGGGGAGGATAAGAGTTTTGTGCGACATGTGGTGGTTACCTAGGCGGCGCTTGATGTGATGCAAAGGCAGACTCGCCGTAGGGCAGCGGCACTATTGCAACGTGGATGCAGAAACTCAAAACAGAAAAGTTGTGCGTAGATTCAAGATGAACAAATGTAAAACAGAGCTCTAGTCAGTAGATATAATTGTTTAACGGCAATGGCCTATTGTCTGATTGAGGTTTGGGCGTTGTATACGGGTATAGCGTGGTATGTGCGGAAACTCAAAGAGAAAAGTACTTTGTATAGGAGTTTAGAAGATACCGACAACAGGAATCTAAGTCTGAGCCCGCTGTTGTGGAGATGTGCCCAATTTGGTAGGTGGCGGAGTTCCGCCGGTGTAGGTGTAGGGAGTGGGTCTTGTGTTTCACGCAGAACAGAAAAAAGGTTCATTGGATAGTTTCGAAGAAGTTTACAACCACGATTAGGACGGGCAAATCAAAGGAGGCCGCGCTGGACTATAAAGACGGACTTGCGACTGTGTCGTGGTTCTAGTAGGCTGGCGGGTGGAATTCAAGTGCGCTTTTAAACAGAGAAGTTGTCAGTCAAGTTCTGTTCAGGGACCGGCGCAAAGATAGTCCGCGCTTGGACCGCTACGGTATCTGAAAGTGTTCAACCTCGGAGATATCGCCGGTAATAGGCGGAGATATCGCCGATTGGCATATTGCGGGCTTCCTTGCGCCGGAACCTCATTCAAAATAATCCGTGGCTGGGTGGCTACACTACTCTATATGGATATTCCTTTGTTCGAATTTGGCTGAGCTGGGCCGTGGAATTATATTCATGCGTAAACTCAGACGGCGGAGTTGTTTGTTACATTATGGGAAGCCTTTGTCTGGCCAGCTATCCTGGGCGGTGTAGTCTTTGCTCAACAATGGGATGGCGTTGCAGGACACGGAGGCGAGGGTTCTTTATTCGATGATGCTAAACCGGCAGCCGGATGGCCAAAGTAGTGGTATGGTGGACAGTGGTCTCGTTCCGCCGGTGGTGGGCTTAAAGCGAGCCAAGATATTCATTTTCGAGCTGATATGATATTGTACAGTGCTAGTCGTCGTCTACGTCTGCGAACGGTGCCTCGCCAGTCGAGAAACTGATCAAAAGTCGACGAGGGCATCACGGTCCTGGTCGCGGGCGCAGACTTTCACCATCGCCATAAACGCGCGGCGAGTCTCGACCTCCGCCGTTTCATGGCCTTGAGCATCTCAGGGGCGCTTCTCCTCCAGAAACGGCGGACCGAGCGCACAAGGTTCTGGTACTTGGACTGGTGGGCGGGGATGCTGATCATTGTAACGGCGGGGAAGGCGAGTACAGCGGTGCCAAACTGGGCGGGTCAGTGCGGTGAGTGCGCGCTGTAAGACGTACCGCGTCGAAGAGTTTGAGAATGATGTCGCGGAAGAGCCTCCGGTCCCCAACTCTGTTCGTGGAATTCCTTCATTGGGCGGGCGTGGAGTTTTCCCGGTGCGCAGAGGGTGAGCTTCTCCTCGTGCAGGCGATGTTAGAGAAGAGATCGGGGTTCCGCGGCCACTAAGCGCTCCCGGCAAATAACGTGTCTGCGCACCGGATGCCAAGTTGGTGGAGGTCCATTTGCGCTGGAAGTTGACGACGCGGGCGAGGATAATGCACTTTTGCAGGAAGAGCGCTTGTCTGCTGCTGTACGTTGATGGTACGGACGGCCGTATCGAGAGCGAGGAGGGACGTGGTATCGTGCTCTAACTGCTTCTGGGCAGCCTCGTTGGCAATGTCCTCTGCAGACGCGCCGGGGCTGGGATTGGGGCAGGGAGGACGGGGAGAGGAATGGGGAGGTCATGTCGAGAGGAGCGGTGGTTGGTGGTACGGAGGAAACCAATGAGTGGTTCCTGGGGCGTTCAGCTCGGGTGCGGTTGCAGCATTATTTCGACGTACCAAGTCTTGCCTCCCGGAGGCGGCAATCCCGTTCATGAGATCGACTAGAGTGTTGTTCTTGTGTGCCAAGCTGATGAAGGTTGGTGGCGCGAGGACGCTGCCGGCGTACTCGGAAGGAGTGAGGCGTGGCCGAGGCTGAGGGAATGATTTCTCGAGGATCTCAAGAGCTTCGGCACGCTTAGTGGCAGAGTCCTTGCAGGGGCGACCGGGCGCTCTGTGTCGCGCTGCTGGCTCCCGGGGGTCTTCCTGGGGAAGATGAGAGCGGGGAATGGTGGTGGGGCAGGATACGTGCCTGCGCAGTGGGGTCCGGATGCCGTGAACGGCGCATAGGGCTGCGGAATCTGGCGCTCGACTGCCTTGTCACTGTCCGTGCGCTCCACGGTGCTGTTCTGGAGCAGATCCATGTCTTGCTGTATCGCGCGTAGGCGGCCTTGCGCGGGTTGACGGGTTCTGGCTGGGTTTCGGGTTCTGGCTGGGACATGGTGGTGGAAGCGAAGAGAGGCGTGGTTTGATTTGATGCCACGGCAGGTGGGGACTTGCGGCTGGAATCTTGAACACACAGCTGGCCTTGCGCGGGATAGGTAAGTGCGGCGGTTGGACCGGGAACGGATATGTACCCTTTCTCGGGCTGGGGATACCCTCAATCGGTTCCATGCCAGTCCCGAGTACGGTGGGTTGGACTTGCGGGCTTCAAAACACTACGCTGCTGAATAGATGGCGTTAAGATAGTCGGAAAAGCAGGTCGGGTATCTGCAGCAAAATGAACTGGCTGGATGTTGGTCATGGATAGTAGTATTGCGTGCTACTGGGCCTGTATATAGGTTGACGTGCCTGAGATCAGGTTCTTTGTGCTTGTTAATAAACCATATTGGAGCTATTCAAGGCGCCAAGTTCACTGTGCGGATGTTGACTTGTGCTTTCCTGGGTTGCGACACGGGGCGGGGGGTATGACAGTGGGTGGTTGGGGGAAATTGATGGCATCAAAAGTGTAAAGGGGAAAGTTCTTGGAAATGGAGTGGGGACAGCCTTTAAACAGAACATGGTATTCGAAGATCGATATTCGGGGACATATGGCGATCCTTGAGTATTTGTGTATTGTGAAGGACAGGTTGGAATGGCAGTTGGCGGTAAAGACTAGCTTGTGCAGCGGACTCGGGGCTATAACTTTGGGTTGGATGAAAGGGAATGAAGGAAGGGATGTAGTGCCATCAAATATATTTGATGTGATCAATTCTGAGTATGGGACCAAGTTTGGGCTGGAAAATTGTTTAACTTTTGTTTGGGCACTGAAAATCTTTGCTATCGGGTGATGCTATCACTTTTCCTCGATAGGAATGCATGCTGCATCGTCGAACCGAGCTAGATGCGGGGGATGTGTTTGTGTCAAGGTGTAAAAGCGAGTCTGTGAGTCCATGGTTCAGTTTATGGTGTCACGTGATTTTTCGGATGCCGAAAGTCAGATTTGATGCCATCATCCGACTAGTTGACCTAGTCGGGTTGATGGGAATATTTTCCCAGGCTTTTCTTGGTGTAGATTTGGGTGGGTTGTTCAAGAGTTTCTTGCTTTTTTGGCGCTATCATCCGACTAGTTGAGCTAGTCGGGTTGATGTGATGCCATCATCCGACTAGGTGAGCTAGTCGGGGTGATGAGGATATTTTTCCCAGGCTTTTCTTGGTGTAGATTTGGATGGGTTGTTCAAAGAGTTTTCTTGCTTTTTGGCGCCATCATCCGACTAGTTGACCTAGTCGGGTTGATGTGATGCCATCATCCGACTAGTTGACCTAGTCGGGTTGATGGGAATATTTTCCCAGGCTTTTCTTGGTTTAGATTTGGGTGGGTTGTTAAAGAGTTTTCTTGCTTTTTTTTGGCACCATCATCCGACTAGTTGAGCTAGTCGGGTTGATGTGATGCCATCATCCGACTAGGTGAGCTAGTCGGGTTGATGGGCTGTGTCCGACTGACAATGCTAGGGCAGTACAGGAGATCCAGGTGGACAATAACCACTGGTAGATTTCATTGTTTATAGGCCATCAAGTGCACAGGCGGCCGTTTCAGGGCTGGAATGTTGGCCCTGATGGCGGGTGGAATTGCTGCTAGGCACAAAGAGGTTTGTGTGTGCTTCATCGAACCTCGCTTCAGCCGTCGTCTGTGGATAGGACTCGCTGCGAGTCGTCCCAATCAACCTCGGATTGCTAGCTTGCTAGCGACGCCATCTTCCGGCCCACGCACAGAAGAGACACTGTCTGGTTTTAATCCAGCCGAGGCCGCAAGAGGGTGATTAAAAGTGTTTTTCTTGCTTGCTATTTTTCCGCGTGCGCCGCACGTCGCGTCCGAATAGCGAGCTCACCATCTCACCGGCTGCACTGTGGGCGCTTTGTCCACTGTCCAGATTTTGCAACAAACAAGCACAAAGTTGAGAATAAAAGTCGTCGGATTCCGATAATTTTGAGCCCTCCTTCGACACCTTAATTTGAGCTGAGGTACAGTCTGGTGTAGGATGCTTTGGTGATTTTTAGCAGCACAAAACTCTTCAAAACTGGATATCTCTGGAGCGAAGCGATGCAGATATTAATAATGCTGCGCAGTGAGCGAAAAAGGCAGTCCTATTGGCCTACAGTACTCCATAAAACCTCGCCGCTTCAGCACGTCCAGCTCATCAATTATATCCGATGCTACGCGCAGAGAACAGCCTGGTTCGAATCCAGCAGATGTCCTTCGCAGACTTTTATTTTATTTTATTTTCCCATGTGGTAGATTCTAGACCTCGCTGCGCCGCCGGCTACTGGCCGGAGTCCAAACACCCCCCACGAGAACTCAAATTGAACGTGCAGTTGCGATACCACCCCCCGTTTGCTGCCTACCCAGGCAGCCCCTCGCCTTTGCGATATATCACCATGGTCATTCAACCTTGTGTGATAGTGGAGCGGAGCTGGGTCGACTCCAGCAGGGGCAGTGAGAGTTGAGTTAAGCCATCTTTTTTCTGTGTCCTGAACAGAGGAAAAGAAATGCGCAAAGGCCATATGGGGAGCGGGAACTCCAATTGCGGTGGCTGTAGCACCGGATATACGTGACATCAGGCCATCAAATTTAATCCGATGTTAGCATACCTTTCGCCAATCAATATCATTACTGATTTCCTAGTCAGCAGATCCAAATTGCAAGCAGTGATCCAACATCTCTGCAGCAAGCAGATTTTGATTCAATCCTAGAACGCGGACAAAGGTGGTATAATAAAATAAAATAAATAAATAAAAGTTTAACCAACCATCGGGCTTATAATGTGAATTGGGATGTCACGGCATAAAACACAGGCAAGACACAATACACAGGAAATAACAAGCTTGAATTCTTAGTATCTCTGTTATAGAAAGGGTGCAGATGCACCATTCAAACAGGATAAAATCCATAAGTTTCAAAAGATTGGGTGTTGTCTGTTTTTATTCTGCTTAACAAGATGTGAGCAACCTGCCGAATGAATAAACAAATGCTCACAATGTTCAGCGTGAATCCTGGTGTCATACCACCACCTTGCAAATCCCGCACAACTCTATCCAGTGTTGCAGCCAAGTCTGTTGTGGAGTATTCCTCTGCGCGATGCCAGGGGATCCACGGCACAAGAGTAATCGAACTCAGAACCCTGTGTCCTGATTTGTATGCAGTCATCAATGGCTCCAGTAGCTTCTGCAAGCCTTTCTCTGTGAATTCCAGAGGATATCTGCAGGAAAGAGTGAGAGACCGGAGTTTGGCGCAAAGGTTGAGATTGTGATGCAGCTGCTCCAGCAGTTGTTCCACCTCCTCATGTGGGCTGCCTATGAAGCCAGCATCAATGATGGAATGGTTTACTTCCATGGCCCGAATGAAAATATCGCCGCTGATTGAAGTAAAGCTCATCTTCAATAATGTGAAATCAGAGCGATTTCCCAGCTGGATTAGCTCTTGAGCACCTCTTTCATCGAGTCCACAGACATGAATGCAGGTCAGCAACGGTAGTGTCAGATTACGGATCAACATTCCGTTGAAATCACCAGTAACATGAAGCTCCCGCAGCAGCGGCAAGATGACACGAGCTGATAGCCTCAGATATTGGTCATTTCCCAGCGACAATGAGATATGGAGGACCTCCAACTTGGCCATTGTGGCCACGGGTGTCAAGTCAAGGATCCTATGGGCATTGTACTGGTATGAGTTGCTTCGGTCCTTTGTTGAAAGTCCGTGGATTGCCAGGTGGGTTAGCTGATGCCAAGGGTAACAGCACTTTATCCATGAGACAGCTTTTAATCCGGACCGTGCGGAGAGCCGGGGCCATACTGAAAGCATCGATGGTATCCCAGATATCTTCATCAGGATCATCAATGGCCCTAGTCCCAGTATAGAGATATATCCAGAGATCAAGCTGAGTCAAAGATTCAAAGATGATGCCAGAAGGAAAGGTGTCTTGAATGCTGAGGAGGAGTGAAAAGCATTTGAGTCGCGGCATGTATGGAATGAGGGCTTCAAAAATTGCATTCCTAATTCCATGTGACCAGTTTGGGTGGTCTTCTTCAAGAAAGCCCTGCTGCATGTAGATCTTCAGTGCCTGATTCCCTGCTCTTGATAGCCATAGGTGCAATAGCTGAGCAAATCCACTAGTAGCATTCACACCCCAGGGTTTCTCGGCAGGTGGATAGATGTGCACTGTTGCCCATAGTTCTTGGCAGGACAAGGCAATGGCCCGCCAGTCCTGGCATACAGTGGCCAGAAGGAGGGGGCTTTGCCCACGAGTGTCAGTTCTGCCTATTGCCGGCGAGTCCACATAGAGAGAGAATATTTTTTGCCGTGAGCTCCGGTGCAAGAGTCAGGACCGGGAATTTCAAGGAGTTGAGTTCCAATGCAACCCGCTCGTGTGCTTCTTGCGCAGTTTGCAACCTTGCCTTGAGATCCGCAATATCATTGGTAAGCTTTGTGAACTCCTCCCGGAGTATAGTGCCATGTTTTTTCTGGGACTCCATGCAGACCAATGAACTGAGATGCCAGTGGTGTTGGTGTCGGATTTTGTGGTATATATCTGGCTTACTTCTACGGATTCTCCTCATGAGAGAAGGGGAAAAAATTGAGAAACTTAACATACCAAAGGCAATGGAGGGGAGAGGCAAGTCGTGGCTGCAAGCCCGCTCAGTATATACTAGGAAACCCAGGCCTGTCGCGTTTGGACAGATGAACAAGACATAGTAGATTGATACACATTTCATCGCTGGCGGAGGCTGTCAGTGTTCATGATTCATTGGCAGACTTTTTATAACTTACAAGACCTCTCCGGGGCTTCGCCCCGGAGGGTCTTGAATGAGGTTTGAACTGGAAAATTAATGGAGCAGAACCTGAATGATATGGGTGTCAGTTACCGGTGAGATTGAACGACACCGTCCGGCAAAAAGATTGCCAGGAAAAAAAAAAAAAACTTTCGAAGTTAACATTTGCGTGATCTCGAGTAGTAAGTACTCGCAAATACCACCAAGTCGAACACTCCGACAAACCCAGCAATTGCTCCGACAGGTCTTACCAACAAATGGATATATTTAAAGGGTATGGAATGGGAATTGGGATACAATCGCAAGGCGGGGTATTATTAGAGTGGGAGCACGCACCTCTCGACCATCCCAATGCTAGGGGCCGCATGCTCTGCCCGGTCTAGTGAGAGCAGTGAGTGATTGTGGCACCGAGGAGCACTGGGCTGCGGACCGTTGGAAGGGAGTCGGAAGAACAACCGCAACCGTGGTAGTCGAGAACGGCGCGGGTGAGCTTGGGAGCCCCGAAGACGGACAGACGGCGCACTTGGACGCAGTCATGAGAGGCCCGGGGATTGGCGGCTTCCATCTCCAACGCAGCGCCGGGCCACGGCGGCGCGGTGGAGAGGGAATTAGGGCGGTGGGGTGAAGGGGAGGAGAGTGGTGCTTCGACGAAAGCCCGCGCAGTTTAAGTAGGCTAATCTGAGAAACCTCGGACTTACCTCGTGTGAGTTCATCTAGCTATATCTGGCTTTGGGCGGCGCAGAGCAGCAGCTGACCCAGTTCCCCGCCCACCGAGCCAATGGTGTGCGTGAGATGCCGAAACTCTAAACGACAACCCGCAGACATATGGATTATATATGAGTAATCACTGTACGGGCTCTTTCACGTTGTGGGTAACGCGACGGCCCTCCAAACCTCATGTTCCATCGAGAAACCAGAATGGATGAACGAATTACCTTCCAAAAGGTAATGCACATTGAACTGGGGTCGGTGGCCGACGCCGTGCCCTCTACACCCGTATGGATCCGGGATATGCAAGCCTCCTACCTTGCTCGTCACATTGTAGTTCCCTGAGTTGTTTGACAGTAGAGCAGCCAGATCGACTCTGGCGGGAGGCTCTCTCGAAGTCATTGTTGTGCTTTTATTATTATCATTACTTGTGCGTGGTCATTCGACGTTTTTGGAGAGTACGGCGGCCCATGTATAGGCCTCATGTTCTATCGAGGAATCAAGGATGAACGCGCCTACATGGTTTCTGGGTCGTACAATACGGTTTCTCCGGGCCCTCCGTTCAAAGTCCAAGTAATTCTGAAGCGGCGTCGGTATGCCTCGACACTCTTCTGAATATACAAGCCTCCTTACATGCTCGCCCCATGGAACCACCTGCCCGAGCCGTCAGCAGAGCAGCCAGATCGACTCTGGCGGAGCTCGTACATGTCCTTGGGATGTTTTGGAGGGCACGGCGCTCCCCGAGTTGTATGTCGTCCCCGTCCCCGGGAGGCATTGCGCAGAGCGTTGTTGGTGGATTTGCCGCCACGGGGCGGGACTAACAGGGGGCGTCTGCGTAATCGTGGTGTATTTGGTGGATATAATATATACATACGGTTATAGTGTGTATCTGGAGTGGCGCGCATGTATCTCCTCCACTTATCGGCGTCGCTGGTCGTTGCTGCTCCCGGACCTCCAACTAGGTGCGGTTCGGCGGGAGTCTTAGGAGCTTCAGCTTATCGGCCTCCTTCAAGTTCGCTCGATGAGGTGCCGCGGCGTATCCTGGGCGCTAGTGCAGTAGCTGGATCGACCCTGGCGGAGCTCATCATGTCTTTGCTGCAGAATTTTTTGCGTGCGGCGGGGACCTCCGCGGTCGGCGCAGCTGCACACACGCGCGCCACAAGGGCGACGATGGGCGCCGCGCGTCGTCGTGGATCCCATGGACGGACGGTATCTCCTCCGACGGAGGGCGCCGCGCCCGCAGCATAGGTGGCCTCGCGTCGGCCAAGAGGAACGCTCCCGCCAGCTAGCGGGGAACGATGTAGCCTCGGCGAACGGATAGAACGACCGCTGCTGGACTAAAAGCGCGAGACGCCCAGCAGGTCGATGCGCTGGTCTGCGCGGCTGCACACCACGCGCGTCGCAAGGACCAAGCCCGGTGCCCGCAGCATCAGTGGCCTCGTGTCGCCGACGAGGAGCGCACGCCGGACTATCTGAGCTGAGAGGGTCGTACACGCGCACTACCAGGTTAGCGGGGATGGAGGTAGCGGAGAGACTCGGCGACGGATAGAGCGACGACTGCTGGATCACAACGCGCAAGACACCAAGCAGCTCGAAGCGCGTCACTGGGCGATGCTGGGCGCCGCGCGTCGTCGTGTCATACGTGCACGCTGGTCGCTGCGCTGACCGCAGCATCGGGGGCGTCGCGTCGCCGACGCTGACGACGAGTGGAGCAGCCTTCTTCCGTGCCCGTACGGTAACGGGGAGCGCGTTAACGGGGAGACAAAGTAGGTCGCGCAGGGAACGAGGACAGTCGTAGGGGGAGCGCCGCCCTGGTGAATGGTACCACAGGATACTTGGAGCGGGTTTCCTCCAGCGTTAGGCTAGTCGCGTTGATACCAGCCAGCGAGTAGTTACGTGGGTTTGTCGTCGTCGGGAGTAGCCGTAGGGAGCCAGTGCTGAATTGGACGATTGAGCGGTGAGAGGCAGTACGGGTGGGTCCACAGCCAGTCATCGCCCCATCGATTCGAGATTATAACCACCCTCTCCTCTTGTCTCTCGCCACATCGTTCACAATGGCCTACAACAATGTACGCCCCTCCTCCTCGCCGTCCTCCACTTCCCGCTCATCCCCGTCTGCAGCAGTATTCCCATGGAGGTCCATACGCCCCTCCACCTCCCACCGCAGGTATCCATTACCCCAATCCAGGTGCTTACAGCGTCCCTCCGCCCGTCCCGCCCATGCCCGCTCCCGGCTTCGTCCACGGTGGCCACCCGCCCCCGCCGCCCGGTGCCGACATCCAGTAGGCGGCGCCCACTCCATCTTCGGCGCTATCGCTGACGCGTCTTAGGCTCTGGGGCTGGTTCTGCGACGTCGATTCCGACAAGTCTGGCCACATTAGCGCTCAGGAGCTCGGTGCGTCCCTCCGCGCCCCCGCCCGTGTCTATCGCTGACCCTCTCGCTCAGACCGCGCCCTCGTCAACGGCGACTGGACTCGTGCGTCATACCCCCCCCTCGCTCCTGTGCTCCCGATTGACGCGCATCCTCGCAGGTTTCGACCTCGACACCGTCAAGCTTCTCATGAGCATCTTCGACACCGACCGCAGCGGCACCATCGGCTTCAACGAGGTGCGTCGTCGCCGTTCCGCCCATCCCCACACACGCTGACCCCGCTCTCCTCATAGTTCGCCGGCCTCTGGAAGTACATCAAGGACTGGCAGAACGTCTTCCGCCACTTCGACCGCGACCGCTCCGGCTCCATCGACGGCAATGAGCTCCGCGACGCTCTCTCCCAATTCGGCTTCAACCTCTCCCCGCACCTCCCTCAACCTCGTCCAGCGCAAATACGGTAAGCACCCTACCCCTTCTCTTCCCCCATCGTGTGGCTGCGTATATCCTGTCCACACTTTATTCACTGTGGTCGTGGCTTGTTTTCTCATTCAAGACGTAAAAGCGTCCAACGTCCGTCCGGGCCAGCCGCTCCCAGGAATCACCTTTGACCGCTTTGTGCGCGCGTGCGTCGTTGTCCGCCAGCTCAGCGAGTCGTTTGGCCGTCTCGACACCCAGCGCACCGGTTGGGTCCAGATGAACTACGACACGTTCATGGAGACCGTCCTCAGCCTTCCTTAAATACAGAATACAGCACTGTGTGTATGTTTGAGAACTCTTTTTGTACCCGTATTATGTACCAAGCCAAGCAAGAAACAAAGTCTTTTTGTACGCTTTTGTGGTGTGGGCGTGTTGAGGGATAAAAATGATCTGGCTCAGCGACTCGATGTCTGGACCCGGAGTCGAACCAGGTTTGCGTGCTTTACGGCGGGTTGTAAAGAACATATACTCTCGCACGCGGCGCCCGAGGTCGGCGCATCCAGACATGTTAAACAAGCCAGAAATGCAACTGTATCTACGCCAATGCAAATGGGGAGCTGAGCGATAAAAATGACTTCACGAGTTCTTGCACGTCTGGACCTGGAGTTGAAATAGGTTTACGTGCTCTACGTGCAAATGGAGATCGAAAGGATACTCTCGCACGCAGCGCCCACAGTCGGCGCGTCCAGACATACCAGCTAGCCGAGAAATGGGACTGTATGTAGACCAATTTGGTGGGCGTGAGTTGAGCGATAAAAATCAAAATTGCCGTCTCGTCACTTTCCACGTCTGGACCTGGAGTTGAACCAGGTTTGCGTGCTGTACAACGATCGAAGGCATACTCTCGCACGCAGCGCTCGAGGTCGGCGCACCCAGACGACATGTTACCTAGGCAAGATATGCAATCGTATATGCATTTTGCGGGGTGGTGTGGTCGTGAGTTGAACGATAAAAATAATCGAGATCCCGGACCCCCATGCCTGGACCTGGAGTTGAACCGGGTCTACGTCCTGTACAGTGGCAGGTAGAGGAGATACTTGTGCACACAGCGCAGAAGGTCGGCGCACCCAGACATGTTTACCAAGCAAGAAATGCAATTATATCTACGCGTCGTCTTGAGTCGAGTGATGAAAAATGATTCCGAACCGTAAAGTCACGTCTGGACCTGGAGTCGAACCAGGTTTTGCGTGCTGCACTACAGATAGAGAGGATACTCTCGCACGCGGCGCCCAAGGTCGGCGCATCCAGACATATTAACCAAGCAAGAAATGGAAGTATAGGTACGCTAATGCCAGTGCGGAGTTGAGCTATAAAAGGAACAACTTGCGTCAACGCCAGGTCTGGACCGGGATTGAACCAGGTTTGCGTGCTCCATGTGCAAATGCATATCGAAAGGATACTCTCGCACGCGGCGCCCACCTTGAAGGTCCGCGCATCCAGACATGTTAATCCACCCAGAGACGAACCTATATATACGCTTATGCGGGGCGGTGGCGTCATGAGTTGAGCGATAAAAAAGGCGACTTCTGAGCCCAGTGCCTGACCTGGAGTTGAACCAGGTTTGCGTGCTGTACGGCGTAGATGGACTTAGAACAAATACACGTACTCTCGCACGCAGCGCCCAAGTTCGGCGCATCCAGACATGCCTCAGAACTAAAAAAAACGATGCTATTAGACTGATATGGGATTTGAGTTGAGCGATAAAAGGATTGGCTTCTAGAATTCTACGCCACGTCTGGCCCTGGAGCTGAACCAGGTTGGCGTGCCCTATGTTGAGATGTAGAACGGATACTCTCGCACGCGGCGCCCAAGTTCGGCGCGCCCAGACATGCCTCAGAAGCGAAAACGACTAATATGCATATGGGGGTGTGAGTCGAATTGTCCCAAATTCCCTGGATGGGTTATAACAGCCCCAGACTGCTTATGATGCTTATGAGAGCTTACAACTCAAGGGGCCGGGTTATAAGTAGACTTAAGTGGTTTAAATCCACTTGGACCGGGGTTGTAAGGGGAGTTAAGCAGTTATAAGCCAAGTAGATCTCCGGCATAATTTGGGCAATTAATTCAATATTATTTCCAGATCAAGAATGAACAGTAGCCCAGATAAAAGGCTGAAGCGGTTCAATGAAAGAGTGATGGCGTGAGTTAGGCATGTAATCCTCATGTTGCAGCCTGCGGACACATTTTCTTGGTGCAGTGGTACTCCTACACCCTGCGTCATGCACAGGTCGGCGGTTCGACTCCCGCAGTGCGCAAATGCAGCCTTTTCCAAGCTGGCGGCGCGAAAGGCCATGGTGTGATTCTGATGGCATCACTACATCATGATGATCATACTGCCCTTTTTTTTGTAGGTTTGTCGTATATACCGGTTCCAATCTACGTGGCTTATAACCCCTTTTGAGCCCTGAGGTACCAGTTATAAGCAGCACTCTGGCTTATGGTGCTTATAACCACTCAAGAGCGCTTATGACCTGTTTAAAGCCAAACAGGATTTTTGGGACAGAGCGATAAAAGGTTCCGAATAACTTCGCGGCCACGTCTGGACCTGGGGTTGAACCAAGTTTGCGTGCTGCACAATGGGACCTAGCGCATCCAGACATACCAGCCAACGAAGAAATGCAATCAAATGTACGCTAATGCGAGTGTGGACTTGAGCGGAAAAAGGGAATTCTCGTCCACTACAGTGATGGGAGTGTGAGGAGCGATAAAAAAAAATTGGATGTTCTAAACGCCACGTCTGGGCCTGGGGTTGAACCAGGTTTGCGTGCCATACGTAGAGATTCAGAAGGTTACTCTCGCACGCAGCGCCAAAGCTCGGCGCACCCAGACTCATTGAACAGCGAAAAAATGAAATCATATGTACTGTAGAGCAGTGCGGCGTCATCTTGAGCCTGAGGTGAGTGATAAAACTATAATCTCTCTCAAACGCCACGTCTGGGACTGGGGTTGAACCAGGCAGGTTTGCATTATAATATTCTCGCATGCGGCGCCTACCGTCGACCCATCCAAACATACCAGCTGACCGAGAAATGGAACCATATGTACGCTAGTGCAGCATCGTTTTGCGTTGAGGATGAAACTGTTTCCGGACAGTAAAGTCACGTCTGAAACTGAGGTTGAACCAGAGGTTTGCGTGCTGTAGGGAGGAATGATCAATGGCATACTCTCGCACGCAGCGCTCAAGGTCGGCGCACCCAGACATGTTTACCAGGCAAGAAATGGAAACGGATTTACGCTGATGCGGAGAGGGGCGGTTGCGAGTGGAGCGATAAAAAGACATCTCCTGGACAGTGAGGCCTGGACCTGGGGTTGAACCAGATTTGCGTGCTGTTGGAGAGATCTTGAAAGGTGACTCTCGCACGCGGCGCCCACGGTTGGCGCACCCAAACATACTAACCAAGCAAGAAATGGGATTGTATCTACACTAGCTCGGGGTGCCGGCGTGAGTTGTGGGATAAAAATCGAGGGGATTTTCGGCATCGTCTACTGTACTACTATTACATTCGATACGAAGGCCCTTTCTCACTGTGACATCTGCTACGAATTTCTCAATTTGTAGGCCGCAGTTCACCGCCGTGACTGGCCGAAAATTTTGAAAGACCCCCACCGACGCCGCAGCATCACCTCTCACAGCGGTTCGCATTTTGCGAAATTTCTTCGCATAATGGAGCCACCGCAAAGATCACGGCATTATACCGATCCCCGAATTCGCCCTGCTCGACAGAGTTTGGTGCAAAAGTGGTGCATCAGAGTTAAGAGAGCCGCTGATACTCTTTGTCAGTGTGATATACTGGCCCCGACTGCGCACTCCTCACTTCAACCCAGTTAATAAACAGCATTTGTGTAGCAGTGCGCAGCTGCTCAACGGCGCAGAGTGAGTGAGTATTTCCATTTATGTGCTTCAGCCGCTACAATATGAGTCTATATACTCGAGTATAACCGTTTAATACCAAGCAGCACGAACCAAGAACAAAATCTTTTGTACGCCCGCCTGGCCGTCCTCATCCCTCGTTAACTACAATCAGAATGCAGCACTGTGTGTATGTGCTTGAATCCTTGTACCGGTATTATGTACCATACCGAACGAGCCAAGTCTCTTGTACGTTTTGGGGAGTGGTCGAGCGTCAAAAAGAAACGGCGGTCTCGCGACTTTCAACGTCTGGACCTGGGGTTGAACCCGGTTTGCGTGCTGCATATGCAGATCGAAAGGATACTCCCGCATGCGGCGCCCAAGGCCGGCGCACCCAGACATACCACACAAGAAAATGCGATCTTCAAGCTGCAGTGCTCGCATTTGACCGACAGTTAAACACCGGCCATACTCGGTCAAATGCGAGCAAACTGGCATCGGCCTATCGGCATTGCGAGCGTGCTTCGGCGCCGGCTTCGGGGGGCTTTGAGGGGTGATTCGGGCGGAAGTGAAAGGCCCGGCCGGGCACGGGATAACATTGGTCCATTATGATTCATGAATCAGCGCGACGAGAATGGTGTAAATGGATAGAGCGAGGCGGAGACGCGTCAGCTAAGCTTGAATGAAGCGGAGACGAGCACCGTTCGCCGTTCTCCGGTGCCGGACGGAAGCGGGAACCGCACTAGTCCGCAGTATCCCGGTCGATAATCGAACCCTACAGGCCAGTCATGTTATCGCAGACGGATGATGGATGGTGGCAGGAAGCAGGGCCAGAAGAAAAAGTTAGTTATGTAAGTTACAGTAAGTTAAAGGCACAAGTGGTCCCACGCGGGGTACGGAAGCCGCTATCAGCTTGCAGCCTGACAATTATTGCAACCTGAAAGTGCACGCGCACTTTATATGCACATTCAGCCACATTCGGATTCGGTAACGGACTGAGGCGATTCAAGGCATAATTTCCCATAACACCTTGGCCAGAGGCGGTAATATAATCTTGAAAACGAGTTAAAACCTGAAAGGCAGGATAGTCCACAAAACACGCACGCATTCCACTACTCTACAAGCCTGGTAAGCCGCATGCGCCTTTTCATACCCTGCGGCTGACATTTGTAGAGCACTGCAGCTTCGTGCGCGGTCGTTCTGAGTGAGAAAAAAATTCATTTCGAATATTATTTGTATATGTGTATGGTCTACAGTGCGATAATGCGAGAATAATTATTGATGAGTTCGAACAAAGAAAGCCGCAGCCGCGTCCCGTCTTGTCATGCAAAATCGTGAAACATCTTCCGCTACCGCGACATACGCGTCCGCGTCGGCGTGGGCGTTTCGGGGTACATATTGCCATCTGGCGGATATTGATAGCCCGTCGAGCCCGAAGAGGCCGCATTCGCGCCGTGATCATGATACCCATACGAGTCCTCTTCATAGCTATACGCGTCACCCCCACCACCCGCGCCGAGCGCCAGGTCCGGATAAGGCATCCCGTTCGAATATCGCGGGAGTGTATGGGCTGGCGGCGGGCCGGTGTACGGCAGCGCCCACGGCGCGTGGTTCGTGTAGGCATTTGGATTGACAGACGCCGGCGGAGCGGAAAGCGCGGTAAACGCGCGGGAGAACGCGTCGTGCCCGTGCCCGGCGGCCGGTGCCGCTGACTGCCCTGGATAGTATCCGAGCCCCCCAGTTGCGCTTGGCGACTCCCCTGAGGCAGCGCCGGTGAAATTTGGATGCTGCTGGGATCTTCCTTGGCGATACAAATTCGCCAGCGCGATCTCGTCTGCATCCGGCGCTGGGAACTCGCAGGGGATGTTTTGGCGTTTGCAGCGGGTGCAGGGGTTCCCCGGCGGGTCGACGATGTCGCATTTGCGTTTTCTGCAGAGGAATATTAGCCATGGGGCGGGTATTGAATAGCTCCGGGCGGAGACGGGCCTCGGACGTACCGGCGCCGACAGTGGATGCATGCAGTCGCGGTGCGCATGCGCTTCGACGCGGAAGACTCGGAGGGGTCGGAATATCCGGTATCGGGGGTATGCTGAGTAGTAGGACGCCATGGGTGCAGGCAGCAAAGCAGCAGAGATAGACGCGCGCTGAGGTATCGGTTATATACGACGGTGTTAGATCTGCAACCTCATGCATTATCGGCGCCAGCACAGAATATAACGCAGCGCGAGCGTTTACCCTGTTCAGTCGGCGCCCAGAATCACGTCGTCAGGTATGGCCGACCAACCCCGAATGCGAAACGCTGGAGTGCAGACGATCGTACTCCCAAGAAACGAGACGAGACGAAACAGACGACGCGGGAGTCACAGGTGCTGGGTAAGTGTCAAGCGCGAGAACTTAAATGCTTGGTTTTGGGTTGGTTATTCCAGCGTGAATTGTCAGGCGCACGGATGGCTCGTGACAGCTCGGCCGAGGGAAAGGATAAACTTCAAAACGCTGCCTCGGGCCGTCGGTTCTAATGGGTTCGGCACGAGCCCCTCCTGCTGGCTACACTCTATTCCAATTCTTGTGGACGACCGGACAACTACTGCAAGGCTAAATGCATGTCACCGTCCATACCGCGGATCGTAGACGTGTTGATTTAGCGGGTGGCCATCTGCGGAGATAAGCGTATTGTATGTTCATTTCTTGCTGCTGCCCTGCTGCGCGTATACTCAGTCGACAGCTCGGAAGTGCCAGCGTAAAAATGCGTCGCGCGGGATTTGCGCTTGGATTGGTATCTAGGGGTATATGCGTGGGACACCACGGGTTGGCATCACGTCTACACAGCGCGGATAACCGGATGCGAGTCCTTTTGTTAACTAACTAACCCGCAAGTTATCAGGCCGGACTCGCGTTGATGGGGATGCTTTCTGTGCGTGCTTACCTCGACCCAGCGCCGCTTTCTTTATTGCAAGATGTGGGGGCGGAATGGCCGTTGCAGCCAGATTATCTTGGTCACTACTTGCTAACCGCAGTCGAACCTCCGCTTGCCTTTATATACACGACAACCGTCTTCGTTTTCATGAGCAGCACTCAAGAAGATATGAAAGGACGGAGTCCCTGGTGGGACCTTGGAGTTACGTGAGATCCGCGCACTGCTTCCGACACGATACGGATTCACTGGCTCCGATGCAAATCCGAGAAGGATCCGAGAGTCGCCTCCCCCGCGTAACTCATGAACAAGATTTTCATTTGATTGCTCCAATGTGTTGGACTTGCGTTGGACCAACTTTGAAATTACTTTCATGATGCATGCTTTACCGCGGTCCAAACCTCCACCAAGCCCACACTGACGTACCTGAAAGATCAACACCCGAACGGTCGGTTCCCGGCAAAACCCACAGACCGCTTGAGGCAAAGATGAGATCAAATAGCATTTTGACCATACTGAGTGTCTTCCGGAACATAGACAGTATTGCGCGAAGGGACCGGGGTGCCAATGACCCCGGATAACCACTGGAAATACTTGTTCTTGATTTATGCAGAATAGATCCTACTAAGTGATTACATGTTCACACTTGACCCACGGCCCCAGCTGTAGCATCAGGACAAAGTGAGAAAAAGTCACTTTCTGTACTATTTCTGTACTATTCCGAATTCCAGCCCATCGCTTTTACAGCCCCACTGTGCTCAGCAGGCACTGCGGATTTCGTGGTGCGAACCCCGCTACAACACACCTCAAAAAATTGTTAAATTAGTCTCTCAGAAATCGTGAGGATGAAGAGGGCGCGTGAGCTCCCTGGTAGGTTGGATCGAACCTAGAAGTCCAAGCGTGTTGGAGCTGACGTTTGGGTGGCCCTAGAACACCAATTCTTTACGAGGAATAATCAGAGAACGGACGGAGACGAGGGGCATAGTAGCTGTACATGTTGGTAGTAGATAGTTGGTTGCGGGGACCCGTTTTGACTGGGGATACCACGAATCCATCAAACAACCGAAACGTTGGACTTATCTTATCGTATCGCGGGAAATACTTTCCCTATATAGTTTGTAGGGAGGAAGTCACGCAAAATCGGCGAGAAATCCGACCTCGCTTCCACACTTCGGAAGTTGTTGGCGTACCGTGAGCCAGAGGATAGAGTGAAGTACAGGCGCTATGCAGCTGACTAAAAATGGGAACCGCGGCTTGCTTGCTCTTGACCGCCATGTCCGCTCACGTCTTTGCACAAACCGTCGCTCCGGCGAGCTCCACGACCGAGCCTCTGCTTCCCCCCGAGGTAGAACGAGAAATATTCACTCTGGCGCTCATGGTAGCTCATGACCTAGCGCGGAACCTCTTCCTTGTCGCCCACCGCGTCCACGAGTGGTACGACCTCCGCGGCGGGACATTTCGCTAACGTTCCCCAGGCTTGAACCCATCCTCTATCGTACCGTTTTCTCCACCGAATCTACGAAGCTCCGACGAATCGCAGCATCACCCATCTTGCAAAACGTCCTCCGCAGGGTCATCTTCTTCGACTGTACGGAGGACGGGAGCGATATCCTCCGTCAATGCCCAAGGCTCAAGTCCATCGCCGCAGCCTCGGACGACGCGGAACGACTTCCTCGAGGAGCTGCGCGCCGTCTTCGCCCGTGTACGCCCAGAACGACTCGCTATCGATATCACCCCGTTCTACCCGGCGGACACCTACCAGACGATGGAAGCGCTAGCTACGAGTCCAACCTTCGCGTCTCTGACGCATTTCGATGTTATCGAACGGATCGACGGGGACCCGCGCCTGCTAGGCTTCCTCGTCGCTCTCCCGGCTCTCACCCACCTCTCGTATAACCACGACCTTGACGAGGATCCGACGCGTGCGCTGCTGAATGATTGCAAGAACCTCGTAGTGCTGGTGCGGCTGGCGGAGCTGTACCGCAACTTGTGCCTACTGGAGTGGCGCCTTCCGGTAACGGACGACCCGCGGTTGGTGGTCTGCGCGTTCGATCACTGGTGGGATGCGGCTGAGGACTTCGTGAAGAAGAAGCGGGCTGGAGAGATACCTTGTACGTCTCGGCCTCAGCGCCCACTGAAAGTTCAAGCTTGAAAGTCGTCCAGGGTATCAGTTTTACTTGAGAGATCCGGGAGAGGAGGAGGAGAGCCACGCAGAAGGAAGATCCGAGTAGCTGGGCTTGAGCTGTACAGACGAATGTTTGACCCTCTGGGAATACGCTCCCGTCGACGATGACTCGTGCGAATCGCGGCTTGCTTCTTACCGCCATGTCGACCGAAACCAGCACCGACGCTCCTCGGACGCTGCCCGACGCTCCTCGGCCGCTGCCCGACGCGCCGCGGCCGATGCCCGAGGACGAGCCGCGCCTCCCTCCCGAGCTCGAGCGCGAGATCTTCGTCTTTGCCCTCAGCCCCGACGACGACGATTCCGCCCGAAACCTGCTCCTCGTCGCCCGACGCGTCCACGAATGGTGAACCAACCCCATCCTTTGCGCCGCGTGTGTGCCTTCCCGCTGAAATGCATCGCAGGCTGGAGCCCCTACTGCATCGCACAGTCTGGTCAAGAAACTCCAAGAAGCTGCGCCGAATCGCCCTCAACAAACCACCCAGCTTCCTGCAAACCGCCGTCCGGCGCGTCATCCTCACCGGGTACCATCAAGGCCTCAGCCCTCTCTTACTCCAATGCACCGGTATCACCTCTATCGCGTTCACCTCCGACAGGCTCTACATCGCGGAGCTCAGTCCGCTCTTCTCCCTCTGCCGGCTGCAGCGCATGGCGATGACCATCACACCGTACTTCCCCGCCGACGCGTACCCCGCCCTGCACGAGCTCGCCACTACCCCGACGTTCGCGTCCCTCACGCACTTTGACATTATCGAGAACATCGACGGCGACCCGCGCCTGCTGCCGTTCCTCACCGCCCTCCCGGCGCTCACCCATCTCTCCGTCAACGATGACCTGCCCGAGGACACCGCGCGCGCGCTGCTGGGCGGGTGCACGCAGCTGAAGGTGCTCGTGCGCCTCTCGGGCATGTATCGCCAGCTGCGCGCGCTGGAGAAGGACCTGCCCGTGCGGGACGACCCGCGGCTCGTTCTCTGCGTGTTTGTTAACTGGTGGGACGCGGTGTTGGACGAGGAGACGTTCTGGGACGAGGCGGAGGAGTTTGTACGGCAGAAGACGGCGGGAGATATTCCTGGTTGGTCGTTCGCTGGCTCTATGCGTCGAGATGGGCTGACGCCGAGCTAGGCAATCAGTTTTATTTCAGGAAGGGAGATGAGAGCTCTGGGGAGGATACCCCCGATGACAATGAAACGGATGTTGAGGACGAAGAGGAGGAGACTGGGGCTTAGTCGATAGGTCAGGAATTATCGTCAGTTCGTGCTCTTTAACCACAGGACCCGCGCAGGCAGGCCCAATGAAAAGTCCGACGAGAAGAGCGCATCTGGTAGAGTCTACTAACGATTTCGGTCAATTCTGGAAGGTTCGTCGGCATCTTCCGCGAGAAAACAAGATGTGGGACCAACACAACACGTTGCAAAGCACACCCCATTGTCCTCCCAGTCAGGCAACAAGCCAATCATATATAAATCAAGTCCACTCCTCGCCCGTCTGACCACCATCCCCCAACCGTCTCTCCACCCGTACCTTCCTTCAATCATGAAAGTCTTCAGCCCACGCACCATGCAACCCCATCGCAATTCCAAGGGGCCCGTGGAGCGTACATTCGATCCCAACACCGTCCTCGGCCGGCGCATTGCGTGCAGCAACGCGCGGAGGGCCTGGTTCCAGACGCTCCCTGAGCCCCAAACAGCCCGCTTCAAAGCCGGCGCGCACGTACGTGCCATCGCCTACCCACCCATCAGCTTGCCACTCACACATTTCTATTCCCCGCAGGTCATCTACGAGGCCAACGCCGAAGAGCGCTTCCCGCTCTCGTTCAAAGAGCTCCGCACCCTCCCGCGCGAGGTCGTCGACGGCGCCACCTACTTCCTCTTCTCGGACGTGCGCAAGCTGTATGAGAGCAAGCTCGCCGCGGGCGCCATCCTCCCCGAGCACCATATCGACGGCACGTCCGAGACAACCGTCTACCGCGTCCTCATCATCTTTGGAGAGAAGAAGCGCAGGTTCAAGGCCGTCTGGAGGCGGGGCCCGAGCATCAGTCTCCCGCTGTACGAGGCGGTCTTCTGGGAGTCCCCCGACGCGCGGTTCAAGTTGTAACACTTCTCGCTGTATAGCTTAGCTACCTACCTACCTACAAGAACTGCAAAATCTCTACCTCATTAGTCCCCGTATCAATCGACGCAATCGCCGACGAATGCGACGTCAACGACGAATTATGCACCGCCGGCTCCGAGAGGCCGACCTGGCGCATCCTCCCCGACTGGAGGTCGACGATCGCGCCCCCACTCACGCTGGCATACCCGCTATACGTCAAATCCCGCACATCCTTGTCGGCATTGTCCAGGCGCGGAGCCGGCGCCAGCGATAACCTCGCAAACTCGCGCGTCGTCGGGTTGAAGTGGTACGAAATCAGCGTCGGGGCGGGCACGTCCGCGCGGCGACTGGGAAGCATCGCGGCGATGCTCCGTCGGAGGGACGTCGGGCGCGTGGTGGTTATCGCGTCGGGCGCGGGCGTAATGTACAGCAGGATCTTGAGAAAGTCGAGGCGGAGCGGATTCTTGTGGACGGCGAGCGCGGCGAACGAGTCGAGCACGGCGAAGCGCTCCGAGATTATGGGTGTCGAGTTGATGAACGGTAGCTCGATGCTGTGGGATTCGTACGTGGCGAGCGAGTCGGCGATGTCGCGCCAGCGCAGCGTGTCGAGAGCGTATATGTTGAGTGAGTGGCTGTCCAGCGCGGCGTTGCGGAATATAGCGTACACATAGCCGGGGGAAACGGCGATTTTGAGCTGCGCGCGGTTTAGCGTATGACTGGAGATGGGAAAGTGGACCCACGGAATCAGTCTTGGGAACGTTGACGAACGCGTACTTGTTTGTTGCCCAGTTGATTATAAGTGTCTTGGGGCGTTCGCGGGAGTAGAATGCGACACCGCCGTAGGTGATTACAAGGATGTCACCGACTAGGGTTAGCTCTGGCCATTCGAGGGAAACAATCTCAGTAGGGAGCGTCGTCTTCCACAACTCTTGCGTGTGGCCCGTCTCGAGGTCGACGCGGTGTATTGTAACACTGTATTGCGCGCTGGAAACACCCGTCAGTCGTCATCGTACAGCCCGCTGGCACACACCTATCGTCCGTCGCGTTTGCCGACGCGACATACGCGACATCCTCACCCCCCGGGATATCGACGCTGGGCATGACCACCGGGTCCAGCCGCACCCCAAACGGCGCTTCCTCAAAACACCTCCCCGTCGCCGTATTGTATAGATGGGCGACCTTGGTTACCCGCGCGGGGTAGAAGAACACGAGGAGGTACCGCCCGCCCGCCAACAGCTGTGTCCGCGTCGCCTCCGTGTCCGTCGAGTCCGCCACCTGGAAGCGCGCGTGCTGACGAATCGCGGTCGGTATCTTCGGGCTCAGCGCGAGCTCCATGCCGAGCTCCGGCGCGTCGCTGCCTGTGGTGGGCGCTGGCGGGGCCCAAGGAGACCAGCTCCCGGGCCCCAGGACGATGCGTTTGACTTGGGAGATGAGGTCGGGCGTGTCGCTCGCATCGAGGATGGCCTGCGGGATAGCCGGGATAACGTCTGCGAGCTGCAGTCGCGCGAGGAGCCGGATCCAGAGTTGTTTGCTCGACGCAAGGATGCAGTAATGTCGGGAAACCTGTTGGCGCGCGGTTTTACTTTGAATTTGTTGGAGGAGAACGAGGGAGGCGCACCTGAGCGAATTTTAGGACAGTTTCAATCTCGCAGTGGGCGAGGATCTCGCATATGACGTGGTCGTTGAGCGCGAGAGATTCGGGCTGGGACATGTGAGGAACGGAAACGGAGACGGCGCCTACTCCGAAGATATTTGTGGGCGGGCGGCGGTGAGCAACAAGATAGCACTGGCATTGTCACCTAGCAACCCTGCCTCGCAGAATTGCTGGCGCAGCTTCAGTTCAATCGGAATCCGGTGCCCTTATGTCCGCAACTGGCGAATGCGGTGAGCGGAACATGGAGGCAGAGCAGGCATCACCATGGTTGATTATATTAACTCGTACCGGGTCCTGGGCGAGCACGCGTTATCCTCCGTCCATGTACCTCTTCCGCCGCGGATACCGGGGGGCGCAGCTGCAGTGCCATCGATCCCGCGCTCCTTCCCCTTGCCCTTCGCGGCGGTGTCTTCCTCCGGCTCCGGCATGTACCCACCAAGACGCTTTCCCCCTGCCCAATCGTTCCCTACAGCGCCCATTCTGCGACGGACAGCACTGCTTCCGCTCTCGAGGTACTCTGCGCGTGTCGTCGTCGAAGTAGCGAACAGTGCCGCCGAGTCTGTAGCGAACGCCAATGCGCCGTTGTACGCGTCCAGGATCGCGCTGGCGGATATAAGCTGCACGTAGCTCGCGAGGGAACACGACACGACACGTACTCGGATGACTGGAAGAGCACGACTTCACACTCCGGCGGCGCGAGTGAGCAGAGCTCGCTTAACCTGCCGTCCAGTTCGTCGTCAGCCGGAACCGAGAGCTAAAGCTAAACGGCAACACGCACAAACGCTCCCTGAACCCGACGAACTTGGTACTCCCTCCTACAAGCGCCATGTTCGCCCAAAACAAACCTCGCACGTCGTCGGGGAGGAGCGCGATACTGGCTGCGACGGTTTCTGCTATCCCGCCCTGCTCCATGCCTGCGCGCGAAACGGGTGAGTCGCTCAAGGAAGGGAATGTCGACGCACCAATGTCTCCAGGATGAAAGATCACCTCGGGCACCGAAAACCGCTCGTTCCCCATAGTCAGCACCTGTTCCGTACGTTCCGTATCCGTATCAAGCGGCATGTCCTCCCTATGCCGCACGCGTCCCGTCTTCTCTTTCGTCAGGTCCGGGAGGACGTACTCCTGCACGATGGGGTTGGATGTAGTCTTGTCGAGGCTGCCGGCGGGTCGCGTCAGAAGCGGGAAGGAGCCACGGTCAGACGCACCGACACGCCTCTAGGTCTGCGCCGAAATCCTGGCTCACGTAGCAGCACGCCTCCTTGACGTGGTTCATAACGTATGTCTCCTCCGTCATGTTCCACTGCCGGAACGACACGAGCGAGGTGAGGTGGTTTGTGAGTAGCTTGCCGCCGATGTCGAGGCTGCGCGGCGTCAGGCTCCGCCAAAAGCGCAGAGAAGGAGCCCAGACGTACCGCTTGACAGCTTCCCAGACGACCCGTCCGCAGATGAGCGGGACGACGTGGGTGAAGCTGAAGCCCGAGTCGATGACGAGCATGCATTCCGGCGCCGGGTCGCCAAAGATCTGGCCGTACGGGATGAAGCTGGCAGCTGGAATGCGTGTCTTCAGCAGCCGGACGATGGATAAGCCACGCACGCGTCGCCCGCACACATCCCGCAAACTCATACTCCTCCCACACAAACTGGTCGAGCGTGTCTTGAATCTTGGGGAGGTTGAAGTAGGGCTCCGTTATGAGCAGCGTCGAGAGCGTGGGGTTGACCTGTGCGCAGGGTCGAAACGTAGGGGACAGAGACGCGAGAGCCGCACATTGAGCACCTCATCCGAGAACAAACCATCCCAAATGGCCTTTTTGCGCGTCCCAATCGACGATGTAGCCCTGGAACGCAGCGTCAGCGGCGGCCCTGGCTCCCGGTGCACTCACCTTCTCGATGGGAAGCCTCCACCCAAGCCCAGCCCGGTCCCTACACTGCTCTTCAAACTCGTGCCCCACGTACGTCGCGCGGTCGCCCTTAGAGCGCACTACAGCGTTGGTGACGATGCGCGCTGGCGGCGCGGGTGCGTTGGCGTGGAGGACCCCGGCTTTCATGGAGGCACCGCCGTTGTCGAGGATTACGATTGTATTGGGAGGCATTGAGATGGTGGGAGCGGAGGCAAAGATGGGTCGCGCGTTTGATACCAAGTGGCACATTGCAGCACACGGGATATGCTGTAGTGATTGGACCTTAAGTCTTGTTACTTGTTACAAGCCTCTCCGGACCCGGACTTACTGTAATATTTCATTCAATTCGAATGAGCTTTCCCGCTGTGACATCGGCTACGAAATTCGCAATTCGTAATCTGTCCCCATTAGACAATTCCCACGATCAGATTGCCTCAATGCGTGAGTGATTATTGACCAATGGTATAGTGTTTCTGCCAAATCAGTTGGTTTTATGAACTGCCGATCAAGGCCTGACGGACCGGCGCGTGGGGTTTGATGCTCCACTGACATGGGAATGTTGGCCTGGATGGCTGGTGTTTATGAACACGCGACATGGTGTTTCTGCCCAAACTTCAAGAACACACCTCCTTCATGCTTGTTTGGCCAAACTAATGATGCAATTGGGGAGTATTTCCTGCGCAGACTATGAGAAAAATAACCATTAAGCCCCAAGGAGACCCTTAGTCTCGCAGTGTACATGAGATTTTCTAGTCACCTGACAAACTTGTTTTCATTTAAATGAGATGTGGTTTGTGACAAACTCCCTACTGTGCCTGATTTTGTACCACCATTCATATAAGTATAGAGGGTTGAGAACACAATTGTAAGACTCCAGCAAGTTCAACTAGAAATATATAGTCTCATCATGATTCCATATCATGATTCCACACCATGAGCTACTGTAGTAATTAGACCATAATTTTATCAATTTTATTTTTGGATGTCTGAGACGCCCGGATAAGTGACTTTTGATTTTAGGTGATTTTTTTCCGACATCCTTTTTTCTAGCTCTTAAGCATCACGTGAACTTATGGTCTGATTACTGCAGTAGGACACCTCTTAAACACCCTTAGGCCGTTGTTTTGTCTATATAGTCTCAAAGTGTCCTGTCCCTAGTAAAGCTAGCATGTAATAAATAATGAAAATGCCAAGGGTCTGGTAGGCAGAGCACTGCTGATACAGGCAAATACAACTGATGGTGAAAACAAACACCCACAGGGCAGCAAGTATTTTTCTTTGAATGAGGATATGTATTATATAAAGTGGGTTGAATGGCGGGTCCCAGATGTGAGGTATAAGGTGGGTTCTTGAACTTTGGTCAGAATGCCCATCGGATTGGCAGAAACACCATATGATGGGCAGAAACACCATATCAATTGGTCATTGTGCATTTTCCCTGCCTCAATATCTACCTACAGATCTACCTTTTTGGGAAGCTACTTTTGAGATTTCAGTGTGACATGGCTCAAATTTTCGAAGAAAAATAGCCCTGTGACCCGTGACCTACGAATTGAATGAAACACTACAGTACACGCTTCTTGTTACAAGTTACCAGCCTTTTTGGGCTTTGTTTCCTTCCGGCTGGGCCGGAATTGTCAAAATATTGCTTTTATGGCAATTTCTGATGCCATCGGACATGTTACACTTCAGACTTAAATGTGTTATGGTTACACCCTCCGGACTTAAGGTCTAATCACTACAGTACAGGACTAGATTGGGACACATTTAAGACTAAAACAGAAATGGCATACCCCAAGGGGGTTCAAGTCCCGCCGCTCCGACATAGGGAGCGGGGTCTCGCTGATGTTCAGTAGCAACTTCATGCATTATCCAGCGCACAATTGCATTGCACCACCTCACTTGGGCATGGCTGGTAAAGTACCACGGCCCCTTGGTACAACTCGGTACAGCGTGGTACAGATACTGTAGAATTCCATTCAATTCGGATGGACTTTGGGCATGTGATAATGTATATAAAATTCGCAATTCGTAATCAGACCCAATTAGGTAATTTTCGTGATCATACTGCATCAAAATCTCTTGATTTTCCTTTTTGGGAGGCAAAATCCCCGATTTTTGTGTGACATAGGCTATAGCTCGAATTTTCGAAGAAAAGTACGCCTGTGACGCGTGACATACAAATTGAATCAAATGCTACAGTAGGGTACCTTTACAATGTTGGCATGACTGGTAGATTTCCGAGATACCACAACATACCAGCTCTGGTTTTCCCTGATGAGCAATATTTCTCCTTTTTTGTGACAGAAATAGGGCCAAATCTGGGCACATTATCACTGTACTATTTCGACCTTAAGTCTGGCTATTTTGAAAGAGGTTTTTTTTGGGGGGGAGACAGGCACACCTTTGGTCCAAAACGGTGCCATTCCGCCAGGCCATAATTCCTTTGTTTGACAAGTCAAGTTCTCCAACTTTATTTCGGACCAATGTGGGTAATGATGCAGGGCCTTTAATTGTTTGAATTATGGGCATACTGTCAGCACTAGGTCGGGCTTGCCGGCGGGGGACTGGATGCAGTCAAGAGGCCGGGATTGAGACCAGGTTCGAGAACAGTCACTGGCCCCGGTGAGAGCGAAGCAGTGTATAGACGAGGGAGAGGTTAAGCCTCTCCCGGGTTTGTACTAAGGCTATATACTGTAATTGGTGATAACCCTGTACGTCCAATTGGGTTTTCGGGTTGTTGTGAATCTCCCTTGTGGGTTATCCGGTATCGGGGGTCAGCGGCCATGACGGGGAGTTGGCCGGGTTGGTGCGGGCTCCAACCGTGGCACATACAAAAGGGTTGCCCATGATTGTATAATTGTTCGCGGCATTTAAATCTAAAAGGGCTCCAGTTTAATTTCGAATTGGCCTAGTGAGTACAGTACACTCTATTCCATCCTTCGGGATCTGTCAAATGATCCAAAATAAAATAAAATAAAAAAGCAAGAAGCTCACCTGGCCCCCTCCCCGCCGTCAACAGCTTGCGTCTATGGCGAGACACAGTCCACACTGTGGGCCACCGCCATTGGATCCGGGGCAGGTCGGGCATTCGGGTGTGTTGTCGGGTTTTTTCTGCCCGGGCGGTAAGCGTAAGAGCCTCGCAGGAGCAGGTGGTGCACTCACGTCCTTCGGACATTGATATTCTATTGGTCTGTGGCGGTGAGTAGCTCTGGACAGAGTTTGAGAAACCATATGTTATATGGGTCTAGACTGAACAAATGTCTCTTGTTATACATATGTTTCCTGCGCCACTACTGCATCCCTACTGCGCCGCTAGTGTACTGCACCATGAAATAACATGAGAAGGGCTGCTGTAATGCCTATTGTATAGATGTAACTTGCCTGGCTACTGACCTGTCTCTCCCCTGATCTCTAGTTCTACCGCGGGCCGGTTTTTTTTTGCCGGTACTGTGAGCTCGGCTATTGCATTTGTTGGGAGGACCCGGGGGCGATGGTGTATGCAGATTTAGGGTAGTGCTGTACACCGGGCAAACTTCCGGAAACCGGCGTTCCTGACTGGGACCTAGCCGTGAATCCACTTCCTTCCTTCCTTCCTTCCTTCCTTCCTTCCAAGTACTTTACTTGACCATACATCACGTCGCGGTGGCGGTTTCCACCATGGATGTCGAGCCTGTTCCATTATACTTCTCGGAGAATTTGTCCGCTGTCAGCCGCGGACTTCGCCAGCCGCGGCGGTGTTGTCGCCGGACCGCGGTGTTGGGCCGCGAATGTCGTCGCTAGGTGCATCACGGACATTGATCCTGCGCCAATGCGGTAGCACTAGCAAGCTCACATGTACAGTAGTCTGGCATCCCAAGGACCTATCTACAACATTTTAGATTGGCAGCATGCAGATTGGAGTCATGGTGAGTCTTTTGCTCTCCACTTTCAGGATCATCAAACGAAACTAGGAAGTTAGCCGCCTCGTGTTCGAGACAGCGACTGGTCAATTTGTCTCCTGTTCGAATGGCATTTCTTGGGGAGCATAACAGAGAGAAACATGTGGTTGAGTACCGAGAGTGGCCAAGTTCCCCTCACAGACAGTAGAGCATTGAGAACTTGTGGTTGAATCTCTATGAACCAGGTCATTACATGCATCATTTTATCCCATCATAATCATTAAGTTTGGTTATTCCAGCACATTCCCACTATCTAACAGAGTGGTGCATGGTTTGTTGATACCATCACAAATATCTCACCGCACCGCTACGGAACCACTACCCACCCGCGGTGTATCAATCAACTGGGTGCACTCAATATGCTGTACTGTAACAGAAAATGATCTTTTTTAAAATTCCGCTAAAATTGAAAGGAAAATTTTCGGTCTCCTCGGAGACTGAATTTCCCAACATCTATGAACTCTCGGTTGTAATAGTACAGTATAGCGGAAACGCCGCTTTCCGCTATCATGCTCCGTTTTCCGCTACACCTATGTACGCCGTGGAAAAGGTACACTGCTGTTGCAAATATTCCTGCCGTCCTTACAGGTCCTTGATTGCAGCATATCCACCCGCATCTGATGAGACTGATAGCATCATGATTTTAGACGACATTGCGAACGCGACAAAGGAACGTCATCTGCAGCTGGATCGGGAGGACATATTTAGTACTGTGTGTCGATTCTGATGTATTTACTGGCTGCGCAGACAGTCACCGGCGCGTAGTATTTGCACCCGGCGCCCGGTGGCCATTCATTCCAGTAGTACTTGAAGCGCTTCGGCCCTAAGCTAATTGCCTTCAAACTGCCATGTCTTTGGACTTCGGTAAGTTCTCGAGCAGTTTCCTGCGAGTCTTATCGCGCGAACTAAACAGTAATGCAGAGTACGACGCCATCATCCCGTCTAATAAACACCAACGTTGCAGTCCCTGCGACATAGACTGGCCTGGAGGCGAGGGCCAAGAGGGTCTGTGCGAGGATTGTGGAGAGCCGACACATTTTGTGTTGTAGTGGTGTAATAGAAGCCGCACGTCCCAAGACTGACTTATTAGTCGCTGCCGTATACAAACATCACGGTTGGCAAACAAACTCGTATGGAGGTCAGGAGATCCCAGCTGCTTTGTTTCTCAGAAACCGCCTCTTCATGCTTGATAGTTCGGATAAATGCTGCTATAGCCCCCGACCACATCTTGCAATGGCGAGGGCTGAAATAGAGCCGGAACCTGGACATCAACATCTGCTGTCGATCACAAAACGCTTCGCAGTCACTGTGCATTGACACCCCGACGCACCATTGTCCTCTCATCTCGGCAAGCCCGTACCCACTCGTATAAATTCAACCGTGACCGCCCCAAGAGTCCAATCTCAACAACTTGTCTTTGTCCCCCACGCAGCACCACTTACAACCCCACCACCACCATGGTAACCACACGCACCGGCCCCCACTTCTCCATCACGACGACCAACTGCCAGGGGCCGCGCCCCAAACACATCCCCGCACCCGTCGAGCCCACGCCCGAGGAGCTGCTCGCGTCCAAGGCCCGTGCTGCTGCGAGGCAGGACTGGGAGCGCTCTCTCCCCGCGCCGCAGACGGGGACTGTCAAACACGAGGAGGGCTCATTCGTACGTCGTTTTCTTCTGCCACTCAACGATGACTAGACTGACGACGCTAGGTCATAACCACCACCACCGCGCGCCGCGTATTCCGGGCTCAACGGCCGCGAGTTGCGCACCCTCCCCATCGACGCCTCTTCCTACCTGCTCTTCAAGGCTGTCCGCGCGCTGTACAACGCGAAGCTCGCAGCAGGCGTCGTCCGCCCCGAGGAGGCTCTTGACGCGCGGATGACTGAGTTCTGCGTAGCCGACGTTGTTGGGTCTACCGGGAATCAGCTTCGGCGCGTCGAGCTGCTTCCGGGCGAAGAGGAAGAACATGATTAGATGAGTTTGGAGGAGTTGGACGCCGAGTTGAGAGATTGATGAGGAGATCTATAACAAAGAGCACGCCTAGGCGGGAGGGGTAGCAGGCATCGTATACGCTTCCTGTATTGGCGATAACTCCAAGCCAGTTGTGGGAGAAGATTCAGTGAGCGTGCCGGCTGCAGCGAGAGCGAAAAGAATAATCGCATTAACCGGACGCGGGCGCTAACCAGCAGCGCGGCGCCAATTGGCATTAGCTCAGCTACTAACAGCACTTGCCCTCCGCCTGCGTCGGCGTCCCCGGCGTAATCGTCTGCCCCGCCAGCTTCGCCGCGTCCATCGTCAACCGCGCGTCGTCCTCCGGCGGCCGACTCGATATCACTTTGTATATATCTGCCTTCCGCGTCAGCCTCAGCGTCACCGCCAGCAATACACCTCCGTGCAGCAAACAGCACGCAGCACTTACCAGTAAGAATCGTCTGAAACGCTTCCTCCACATTGCTCGCATCCAGCGCAGACGTCTCCATGAAGCCCATCCCATACTCCTGCGCCAGCTCCGTGCCTTCCTCCGTCCGCACCGCCCGTAGATCGACCAGATCCGACTTGTTCCCGACGAGCATTATCTGGTTTAGCTCTCCAGCGGCGAAGGCTGCGTCTCGAATCAGAAATCATGGGTTTTGATGCAAAGAGCAGCGTTTTAACTCTCACCTGGATTGTTATCCCGCAGCTCCTGTATCCAGCGCGGGACGTTATCAAAGGACTGGTGCTTCGAGATGTCGTAGACGATAAGCGCGCCGACTGCGCCGCGGTAATACGCAGAAGTCAGTGCGCGGAACCGTTCTTGGCCAGCTGTGCTCCGATTTCAGCGAAACATAGCGCAAAATGACCACAGAAGCGCGCAGAACACGCTAGAAAGGCTTTACCGGTGTCCCACACCTGCCCCTTAACGATTTTTCCTTCCACCTCGATGCTGCGAGTCGCAAATTCCACGCCAATAGTCGATTTGCTCTCCGGATTGAACTCTCCGCGCGTAAATCTTGACAAAACTTGACGCCTGGGCTTAGCAGACACGCATGCGCAGCCATAGGGACGTACGGTTCCTAACGCACACAGTCAGAGCCAGCCAGAAGCGAAGGAAAGCTCGCCACGCACGATTTTCCTACCCCCGAGTCCCCCTATCAAAACCACCTGAAAAACGCGGGTTTCAGCATCTACGCCCCCAGCAGCACCTTCAGCGCCTGCGCACCTTGACGAGGTAGTCGTATTCGCGGTTCTCCAGGGCCATGGCGGGTGTTGGTGGTGGTGCGGTGTCAAGGTCGTTGCCAGCATCACGTATCCCTCCATCAACGCCGTCGCCGCCGGTTGCGACGCTGACAGGCAGCGGCGACAAGCTCATGTGCCTTCGTCGTCGACCAGATCGGGGTGTAAAGGAGCTGCTGGGACGTGGAGGGGCTCGTTTTGTGTGGATTGAAGCAGGGTCAAAGTTAGACGAGGGATTAGATGGCGCTGGCGCCGCACAAGCTCCGAGCGGGCGCCAGCAAGCCTAGGGAGGCAGTGTGTCGCGAGTGGACGGGGAGCATTCGTCGAGTCTGGTCGAGCGGCAGCGCTAAGGGTGCGGCCTAGTGAGGAACGAAGACGCTGCGAAGATGATGGTAGCTTGCAAGCTTGCTCTTAACGTCGACGACGCGCGTCCTGGCGACCCGCCGCAATCTACCACGACTTCCATCGATGCTCCCGTTCGACACACCCGTTCTACAATGCTCCAATTCAGAGCTAGGCTTAGGGAGACGCGTCATCGAGCCCCAATATCCGCCCAACAGCTCGTCGCTCAACCACTCTATTCCCTTCTTGGTGTTCCAACGCGCTGCGCAGAAGCTCTGTGGAGACCTCCGAGTCCAATATTGGCAAGCGGTCAGCCTCCTCGGTGCTACGCGCGCGCCCAGCCTCGCCCCGTCGACCAAGTCCAAGCCCTTGCGACATACTGCTCGTGCTGCTCCACTGCTCAACGCTCAGCCCATGATTCACCCGCTCCAATACTTGGTACCTTATATGAGAATAGAAGTCCAAACCTCCGCTCCTCAAACTCACCCTCGTTGTCCACCGCCTTCAGCACCCGCATCGTGACCGTCTTCGGCGGTACCGGGCTCCAAAGCACCTCCGTCATCAACGCCCTCCTCAACGACGGCACCTTAGCTCAAGACGCGCATGTCATCAGGTCGGACTGGTCTAGCACGGACTTGCTCGCCACCGCGATGCGCAGCTGCGAGGCCGTCTATGCGCGTCTCCTTTGTACTTCCCATGCTGAAGCTCCCAACACAGTCCGTCCGCTCGAGCCCAGACCACCGTGTGCCAAGGGCACGGACCCGGCATGTTGTGATCCCGCTCGCGGATGGCCGTCTTACAACTGTGGTTCGGATGGCCGCCCTGTAATGTCCGATCCGGACATCATCTATGCCTGACCAAGAAGTCACAAACCCAGAAAGCGATTACAAAGCCAGTGCGATCACAATCGCATTGGCACGCTCTCGTGGTATATATGATGTTCCTCAAGAAACCAAGCGTATAGCTAATGGCCTCTCTCTTTTCGCCCATCCAAATCGGCAGTCATACTGTCGCGAACCGCATTGGTGTGTCACTCCATGGCCTGCTCTCTTTCAATTTTCTCATCGCATTTTAGGCATGGCTGCGATGACCCGCAGCCGTTGCACGGACACGCGCGCCAACGACATCATGCTCGAGTATTATCTCCAGCGCGCAAAGGGCGGCGCCGCACTCATCGTTACCGAGGGCATCCTTGTCTCGCGCCAGGGCAGCCCGTGGCCGGAAGCTCCTGTGCTGTGGGACGAGTCGCAAGTTGCCGGATGGAAGAGGATCGTCGACGCGGTGCATGCCGAGCGGAGCAGGATATACGCGCAGCTCGGACATAGTGAGTGCTATTCCGGCTTTCCGATGAGCGCACTGACGGCTGGATTTAGTTGGACGCGCCGGCCATCCCGACGCGCCGCAGCAAATTCAAGCGGGCGTGGTATGTGTACGGATAGCACTTGTTGGGAAGACCTGACGGTGTGGTTTCAGCCCGTGTATGCGCCGTCTGCGATCGCGGCGCGAGGAGGTAAATTCCGATTCCTCCCTGGAGAGCCAGGCTACGTGACTGTGCGTTCTTGTGCCTCCATTCCTTCCCAAGACCAACTTCTCCTACCAGCCGACCGAAGTCCCCGATCCCGCGATCCTCGTCGAGCAGTTCAAGGCAAGCGCGATGCTCGCGAAGAAAGCCGGCTTCGACGGCGTCGAGCGTGCGTTACAAATTCTCGACGTTGAAGTTGCAGCTGACGGAGAATTGAGTTCATAACGCCAACGGATATCTCATGCACCAATTTTTAGACTCCTCCTCCAACAAACGTACCGACGACTGGGGCGGCTCCGTCGCCGGCCTCACGCGATTCGCGCTGGAAACAATCAAGGTTTGCCAGGCCGTCTTTGGCGCCGACGTCGCAATCAAGTTCAGGTACCCATTCCCTTGGCCCTCCCCCTCCCGTTAACTCACCGCTAATATCACCCATAATCTAGCCCAAACGGTGGGTACAACGACATGGGCATGCCCCTCCCCGAGACTCTCGCAGTTTATGGCCACCTCTTTCGCTGCATCGACGCGCTCCCCGCCCCACTCGCATACGTCTGCCTCGCGCAGTACAACCCCCTGCTCGACGCGGAGTACCCCGACGCCCCCGGCGTCAAACGCGCCACCCCCTTCGACGTCCTCGCCACGTTCGCCAGTAGTAGTACCCGCAAAGAGTACTTCCCCTCCGGCCGCACCCAACTCTGGCTCAACTCGGGCGTGCAGCTAAGCGAGGCGGAGCGTCTCATCCGCGACGGCACTGTCGACGGAGTGTTCTTTGGGCTGAACTGGCTCACGCATCCGGATCTCGCGAAGCGCATCGAGCACGGAAAGCCGTTGGACAATGTTCCCGACTTTGCGCATTTGTACGGCGAGCAAGGTGAGGATCCTTCGGTTGGGTACACGGATTATAAGGCGGCGGAGTACTAGGAGTCGGAGATGAACCGTCCGCGGATAGACTTTGGTTAATACAGCCCATCATGCCTTTGTTCAAATTGGATAAACGGCACGAAGCCACAGGCGCTCGCTGTCCATTTTTCTGCGTGGTTAATAATAATGACCAGGCCTCTAACCTCCTGCTCGGTGGATACATTCCAACACCTCCATATCGCATCCGCAAACGCAGAACGCAGCCAGATCGACTCTGCAGCTGGCAGAGGGCATGGACCGATTCCGTCTTGTTTTGCTGCTTCTCAAGCCTCACGCGCACCACGTACCGCTACGTCCCTGGGGCACAGGGATAAACCATGTCGCATCCCTGCGTGTAAATGGACGATGTGCATTTACACGCCCAAAAACTGTACCAAAGACCCCATTGGTACATTCATCTACCACTATTGCGGGCAATAAAAGCGCAAGCTAGAGCGCACACGCCGCTCCAGCAAGAATCCTAGCAAGAATCCCGTACCTAACCCACGAGATATACGCGGGAAGTTATTCCACAATGCCCTCTTCGACGCGTGCTTGACCATGCACCACCAACCAACTCGCCAGCAACGAGCTCGGATCGTAGTCGCCAGCGTTCAGCCCCTGCCCCAGCATCTTTCTGCACACAATATTAATCGTGTGTGTGGATCCGTACAGCAAATCCGTGGCGCTTAGCCACCGCCCGCTCGCAATCTCGTGCGCGTCCAATTCACCTCCTCTCCTTTCTCTACGAACGCGGACTCGGAATACCGAGCGCCTTCGAGAGCTGCTGGTCTCGCACCATGACCAGCGGCAGCTCCGGGGACCACCACATCACGGTCGCCTCCATCGTCCTCATGGCCACTCTGAAGTCTGACTTCGGCTACGCGTTTTGCTGCGGGATGAGATGGACGGGGAGAACCCGCTCTGCGGGCGCGCGGACAGGTTGAAGGAGTACGGGTAGGAGACCATCGCGTTGCCCCATATGCTCATCCCGTTCTAACGCGCCTCGTCCGCTCGCTCGAGGAGCCCGACGCGGACGCGACGCGGGCTTCCTGGAACCAGCCGGCGCACGTTCAGAGTAGCGGGAGCGCGCACACCCGCTGGCCGACCCCGTTCTGCGCGTTTGACGGACACAGGAGACGGTAGGGCCCAAAGCTCAAGAACAACCTCGGGGTCGGTGACCCAGCAGCGCCGCATCCGTCCGAAAGAGAGGTGTGGGTGGCGTATCTCGAGCGCCCGACGACGCGCGGCCCGCTAGTCATCGATGACACGAACTTCTTTGCCCTCGACGGGACGCGCAGAAGATCCCGCCCAGTTACGCCCCAAGTCGACGCCTTCCTCGTCAACCTCGATACGGGCGACCAATGGGAAACGGCGATGACCGCGCGCGTCGCTGCGACGAAGATGCTCTCGAGCGGGGAGGAGCGGGTATTGGAGAAGGGCGAGAACGATGTTCTTCGGCCGACGGCGGGACGGTAGCCGTTAGAAAAGAAGGAACGGGCAGATGTGGAAGAGGGAGAACCAGCGCGGGGTCAGTTGAAGACCTTGCCACCGGCGGAGATTGTGCTGGGCGCGGTCCCATGAATGTCGGATTGGTACTCGTCTACCGCGCCCGTAGCCACGGGAGAAGCGCGTAGCTCCGTAGAAACGGCTCAAAGACGCCCGCCCGCAGCAGAGGGTCAAGCCAAGGCGGCGCCGTGAGCGCAAACCACGCCCAAACCCAGCCATATCCCAGCAAGCGCCATCCTCTCCCGCCCTTGACACCACAATACCGCCCGAGCACGTCCTCGAGAGTAATGGCGACCGCCTGGAGCACGAAGAAGCGCATCCCGCCGCCGCCCCAATGCCGCAGGGCCACGTACTCGGGTAGGTAGTGCATGAGCCCCGAGATGAGGAACGCCGCGTATAACTGGGTGTACGCCGACGCCACCGAGCCGCGTCGTAAGCGGAGGAGCTTGTGGGCGAGAAACTTTCCGTGCGCTGTGAGCAGCTGTCGAGCTAGGTTAGCAGGCACCGGCAGCGGGAGCGGAGGAAACGGACCCGTCGGTTTTGTTGGTGCCATACGCGGCCCCAGAAGTTTCGGAGGGAGTAGAGCTGCCTGAGCGGGCCTGTGCCTGATGGGCAGTCGATTGGGCGGGCACGGCGGATGGCGACGGCGAGCGCGTCGTTGAGGGCGTCGAGTAGGACCATGTAAGAGACGTAGGGGATGGCGAAGAGGAGGATCTTGGTCGGCGCGAGGTTCGGTCCGTCGGGATATAGCGCGGGCGTGTAGAGCTCGTTGTACGCGTTTGTCATCTCAGCGAGGACGAGCGCGACCGTACCCCGGAGCAGTCGTGCCATGACGAAGCGGGGACGCGACATCGCTGGTAGGGGCGGCGTCGCCTGCCGTTCCTCATGCACCCATCCCAGCGCTCGTCGATCTCCGAGCAGTCGAGCAGCCCAGACCATCCGCTCCCGCAGCCCTGCACCGACGATGGGCTTCTCCCCTAGCACGTAGAGCTCGCGCTGCACGTCCGTGAGGAGGATGTGGTCGGACGCCGCTACGAGCGAGATCCAGAGCAGCGCGCCGATGTAGTAGTCGACCAGAGGGACCCTGCTGGTCACCGACAGCGCATAGACGGCGATTCCGAGCAGCGGTAGGAAGAAGAGTCGACGGTACGGCGACGACTTCACGACGAGCGCGGCGTAGTAGATGGCCACGAAGCCGGCGCAGAGCCGTGTGAGGACGATGAGCGCGGGGCGGTCGGCGCTGCGGCGAAGGTCGTCTATGGACATGGGGTCATTCGGAAGGAGAACTGGGCGACGTGGAGGTACGTGGAGATGGGCATCGTGGATCGCGTCAAGCTCTGCGGCTTGCAGCTGACCGTCACTGCGCCTGGCGCCGCTCAAGCTCTCTTGGCGCTGCCTCGCGCAGTCCGCACGACCCGCCCAATCTCGATCCACCAAAGTCATAGAAGCTGGTCCATCCGAAAGCTGCAAGGCCGATCCCCGAAGCAAGCACGGTTCTCGACCGCCACACGGCGCAAGCACTGTTCCTCGACGGGGATAGGCGTAGGATGCCGTCCGAGAGTTGCGGAGGACGAGGACGGCACGCTGCAGGAACCAGCGTCATGGAAGGATCGACGAGGCCGGTGTACTAGCTGGCGGCGGCGGCGATGGCGCCTCTGCTCCGTCTTGAGCGCGTTTTCCTGCTCTGGTTCTCGTTCTCGACGACGCCATCCCCGACCCCAACGCACCGAAGGAGCCAGGCGCGGCGTCTCGTTCGCTCGGGCACGCATCCTCCGACCGGGGCAAACCGCGTTGCCCCAGATTTAGATACCGTCTCCTCGAGTCTTGTACGTCAAGCTTCTCGACCAGGCTCTCGGCCGGCACCTTGTCCTCTCGAAAATAGCCTAGACTCCACGCACACGACTGTCGCTCCCTGGGCTTGCGCGACCTATAAAACCCGTTCGACTTGGCTCCGTTCTTCACCACCCACCACCTACACTCAAAAACACAATGTCGAGCTCCTCCTCGTACTCTGCCGCGCGCTCCATCCTCTCCGTCCGCCGCCGCTGCGTCAAGCATACCTCCCCCGCCACCACCGTCGCTAAACCAGCCATCCGCGACGGCCCGCAATGCTGCCACTGCGGCTGGCGCGGTTCGCATGCGACGACGTGCCTCTTCTACAACCCGGCCACCTGCCGATGGTGCGCGTCTTCGCCATCCGTTGTTTTCGTTGCTAACGCCTACGAAAGATTGTGCCGGCGCCGCGTCTGATTCTTGCTCACTTCTTGTCCTGTATCGTGCGTCTCTCTTACACTTCCCCGTCCCTTCCCTAACCGTCCGTCTTAGACTATCGCCCCGCCCGCTATCTTGCTATGTACCCCACTGTGTATCACAACCCGCACTCCAATCGCAATGTACCACCACCACCTACTTATGCATATCGCATACTGTACACGGGCCCTGCAGCAGTAATTCACCCCGTTGCCTCCCTCCTCGTCCCCGCTCGACGTGTGCCCTGCTGGTTTTTTTTTACCTGCTTCCCTTCTTCGATCTTCCATGCAATCTGTCTCCGTCTGCGTGTATCTTCTCAGGCCGATGCAGACGTCGTAAGAATGCGCGAAGATGCGACGCTATCGATATCATGAACCAAGATCGCGCCGAGCTCGAGCCCCGCATCCTATACGCTCCTATACGCCACCTCAAACACTATTCCGAGAATACCAAGCTCAACGCGGCCTCGGAGCGCGCGTCCGGGGAGCGTCAACGTCAGCCAAGCTGCTGGTCGACTGGACATGCGGCGCCCACGCGGCTGGCGACTCCGTTCGGTTTCGGGCTTCTCCGAATTCGAAGCGCCGATGTAACCTTGCGTGAGCAAGTTCTGGCATGTGGCGCAGAACAGGAAGGCGAACCCGAAGGCGGTGGAGCAGGCCTTCGGCTTCGCGGGAGCGGAAGGCGTCCCTTCGCAGGGAATGAGGTATTGCAAGCTGCTTGTAGCAAGCGCGCGAGGTTGATTTAGCGACGAGGTACTCGAGTAGAAAGGAATGCGCGAACGCGAAGCTGGAACTTGGAGTGGGGAGTGCTGGTTCCCGATGACGACGGTTTTCGAATCTCAGGCCTAAAAAGGCGAAAGTACTAGTGGAGCTCCGGAGGCTGCGAAGGGTGGGGCCCCTGGATACGAGATGGAGCCGTACTTTCCCGTCGGCTGTTCTCCCGGTGGCTAAATATCTCTATGCTTGCACTCCAGACTTCCAGAAATTTCTGCTAGCGTATATTTGGGTGGTCCCTCTCGGGCGGTGGCGCCTCTGTGAAATAAAATCGTAGGTTATTGGGCGCCACTGTGGCATCGACTGAGATGCATAAGTTTGAGGGTTTTTCGCTGTAGATAGCCTTATCTCTTGAGCAGAGACGCACCCGCGTAGATACGTATCTTCCCGACTGATGTCCGTGGACCACCGCTGCACTCAATTAATAACACGCGTTGGACACGCTTTCCTTCTTTCGTTGACGCGTTCCAATGAGTTCGACACCGATTCCAACGTACGACACACACGGCGCCGCACAGTACGATGAGCCGCATTCAGCTGGCCAAGCCTGCAAGGACTTCAGCTTTGAAGAGCTCACGAAAGCATGGAACGCGCAAGTTGAATTGCAGTCGAGGAACATCATCGACTACAACAAACGGATTTACTACAAGCTGCCGAAGGAGCTTGCAGCCAACCACAAAAAAAAAACATCACACTCTCAAGACCGACCGAAGAGATTGACGACGCGGTCGGCGGTAAGCCTGCTAAATTATCTCTCGTTAGCGCGCCAGCTGAGAACTTCAAGGCATGTACAATCCCCCCGCCGGGTCTCTCTCTGTCGCCAATTATCACGACGATGATGAGCACGCTGCGGCCTATCCACTCAGGACATCCCAACAATACGAGCAACCGGAGACCACAATCCGCCGCGATGGGCGATCAGTAGCACCCTCAAGGCAGTCGTGAAGTGGTATGCCGTTTGCGTGTATGTATATTAGAGGAAGGGAATAGAGGACGCGCTTTGGAATATGTATATTGGCTGGAATATATTTCAGGACCGAAGCTGACGACGGCGACGAAGAGCGGTGCATCTGTTTGGGCCGTGGAATCACAGTCCGAGTGAGAATACACCGCTGAAACGTGCAGCCGAGCAGATTTGGGTGGGAGTACGGGGCGAGAGGGTTTGCTTGCTACGTAGGTAGACAGATGAGCCGAAAGGAATGCTGCACATACTGTAGTATTAAAGTCAATTCGGCGCAAGGTTTGGCGCGTGACATCGATGCCGAACCTAACCCTTCGGCGTCGTGTCCCCATTAGGCAATTATGCGCCGAAGGCATGGGAAAAAATGCATAATTTCCTTTTTAGAACACAAATTTTGGGTGTTCCGGCGTGACTGCCAAAAAAAAATTTCGGCGCGGCAGCCCCCGCGTGACGCGTGACTGCCGAATTGACTTTAATAGTACAGTATGACGAAAACGACATTGTCGACGGCGAATCAATCTTCTTGAGCAACGGAGGTGGTCGTTGTGCCCAGACGCGTCTAAATATTCAATGAGGCTGGTTGCGGTGAGTGGAAACACGGCAGACACACCTTGAGCTCGAAAACCCGCCTCAGGCCCCTGCTCCCCTCCAAGCTCGTGTCCGCCCATCCGCTCATGCCCCCACCCCCTTCCCCTCCCATAAGTGCGCAGGCGGCGCAGCACAGGCACGCGCCCAAGCCACCGGGGTCGTTCCTCGCGCCCCTGCAACACCCAGTCCATCCCATACTTGGCTCCACTTTGTGAGCGGCGTCGATTTAACGCCGCTGCGCAGTTGGTTGGTGGGGCAGGAAACCAAGCTCTGGCCTGTCCAGCGTCGTTGAGCGCATACTGGATGGGCGGTTCGCGGGTGGATGGCGAATAAGACGCGGGGCGGCGAATGGCGGGAGAGAGCAAGTGCACAAGCGCCGAAAAGCCGAGATAGCGGATCGAGTTTCGATGGGCCATCGCAGCCCAGAGCCAAACTTGAAAAACGATTGGCTGGAACGCATGTCCAAATGAGGCTCGAGCCCCGAAAAGACATACGTTTCGGCGATCTGCCGCTGTCTCGATATGGACACGCGTATTCAAGATGCGATTTCGCCATATCTTGCGCTGTGGGTCATGCGCAGAGCTGAAAATTGGTGGAAAGCTAGATATTTCAAATATAAATCTCCCTCTTTTATTCGTTTTTTTCCTTCTTTTTTCCTTCTTTTTCAACTTGAATTTTTCACTCTCTCCACAGACATACGACATGAGCCTGGAAATCCGTGGCTCTAGTCATGATGTTGGCCAGCAGCTAGCAATGAGACTGGGGAGCAAATATGGACATATTGCACAAAACAGAAGTGGGGGGCGATTTTGATAAGCTAGGCTATAAAGCATCGCGCACACGTGTGTGGATATGATCGAGAGGAAGTGCGACGACGCTGCGCGTCCGTGGCGGATGAGAGAAGGGAGGCAGGAAGGGAAGGCGCGTGCTACGCGCGCTAAAGGCGCGACGCGTACCGTCGCTCGGAAACCGGCTATATCCCGGTTGTGGGATGTGCCGAGCGCGTATGGAGGTCAGAATGGCCAAAAAATAAAACGCGAGATTTTGGTGTTGTCTGAGCTGCCGCGCAACTTTTTCTTCCCTTTTTGGGCATACACACAACTATCTTCAGGCTTTCTCTTTGCAATGGTTTGTCTAAGTCTCTGCAATATATTCTTCTTCTGCTGCTCCGCGCGATATTTGACGCCGCTCAGCGCGCAAACTTGTTGCGTCTGATGCGCAACTTTTTTGCTTCGAAAAATCAAAGTAGAATTTTTATTTGTTCACTGCTTATCTATACCTCCCTCAGATAGCTTCTGCTAAATGGCCATCTGGAGCCCTTCAGCCGGGGCTGGGTATAAGATTCCGACACGATCACGTGCAGTTATTTCGGCTGTTAATTAATTGGAGCCCGGCTACCGCACTGGAACGGCGAATGATGCATATTCCACATTGAGCCTGGCCACTCTACTTCAATGAGGAGCTCACAAGTGGTAATGAAACCCGTCTCGAGACGCCGACATCTGATCACGTGATGTTGATCGCCTCCCCGAGTACCATATCTGAGACATATCTTGCCCTTACTGATGGTGTTTTCAGTCCCAGGGGAACTGTCTAGCCCTGTTTATGCCAAGTTGGTTTTATACCCCAAAAACAGTTGCGCGATTGCACAAAGTTGCGCGCTGCAAAAGGAACAGGAAATTGCACCCATTCCAAAGTTGCGCGACGTGCGCAGATAGATAATGATGATTTGCAAAATCTCGGCGTCATAATTTCCAAAGCTGTTAAATTCTGCGCGCCGTCCAGAAAAAGTTGCGCAAAGACCAAAATCAAGGGAAAATCTCGCGTTTTATTTTTTGGTCATTTCGTCCTTCATAGAGCGCGGCCTCCGGCCGCCTTGTATGGAGGTCAAAATGGACAAAAAATAAAACGCGAGATTTTCGCGTTTTTCGAGCCGCCGCGCAACTTTTTCCTCACTTTTGCCGCATGCACACAATTATTTTCAGATGATTGCCATGTAATATTCCATTTAGATTGCCACAATATATTCTTATTCTGTTGCGCCGCGCGATAGTAGTTGGCGCCGCTGAGCGCGCAACTTTGTTGAGTCTGATGCGCAACTTTTTTCCTTCAAAAAATTCAAGTAGAATTTTTCTTTATTCATGGCTTGTCTATACCTCGGATAACTCCTTGCTAATGGCTATCTGCAGGACTTCAGCCGGGACCGGGAATAAAACATACCATCACAATCACGTGCAGTTAATCCGGCTGGTAATTAGGGCCCTGCTACTTGCACCGGAACAGTGAACTTGAATGTTGCATATGCCACATTGAGCCCGGCCATTCTGCTTCAATGAGGAGCTCGTAAGTGGTAATGAAACCCGTCCTGGGACGCCAACAACTGATCACGTGATTTCGGATAGCCTCCCCCGAATCCCACATCTGAGACGTATCTTGCTCTTGCTGATGGTGTTTACAGTCTCAGGGCAGCTTTCTGGCCCTGTTGATTCCCAGTTGTTTTTTTTACTCAAAAAAGTTGCGCGGATGCAGGAAGTTGCGCGCTGCAAACGGGAAAAGAAATAGCGCGCATCCCGAAGTTGCGCGGGTGCGCAGATAGATAATATCAATTTACAAAATCTCTGTTGCAATCTGCAAAGCTATTAAAATCTGCGCGCCATCCTGGAAAAAGTTGCGCAAACACTAAAATCGCAAGAAAGTGTCGCGATTTAATTTTTGCCCATTCCGTCCTTCGTAGCCTGGCGAAAAACCCGACACCCTCGCGCGCGTGAAGGGAAAAGGGAGTGCGCCGAATGCGGGGACGCGACCGGGGCAGCGCGACGCGAGACTGGGGAAGATGCCGAAGCCGGTAGCGGACGACGGACCCTCAAAAGGAGCAGCGCTTTAAAAGGACCGCGAGGGGACAAGCAGGACGCGTCCGGCGAAAATGGGGCCGGCGACGATGGAGGCGGGAGGCAAGTGATGTGATGCGCCAATCAAAACTTTTGCGGAGACTATCTACAAGACACAAGCACGACTACCGAGAAGAAAGGTGTGCTCGTTTTTTCCGCCTAGCTTATCTTCCGCTGACCAAGCACTCGTCCCTCGCACTCGGTCAGCTCGCAATAGGTAGCTTTATCAAGGCTGATTATAAACTGTATACTAAATCCTTGTACATTGTCAATGGACGGCGGGAGTTTTCAGTTCGAGGAGCAAGTGTTGGGGAAATTGAAGCCTGAGTGATCATGAGGGCTTCTCGAGGTAAGGGAACTGTATAGGATTAATTATAAGGTGCAGCGCCGTGGGTTGCGTAGACTCGGACTCATACATCCTGTGGAATTTTCGAGAACTTTACGCGGCACATATACTAGTAGCCCTGTTGTACTGTTCAGAATATCGGTGTTTGCTCATTGGTTTTCTCGACGCAGTGCTTTGAAACAGGTTTAGCTACTTATGAAGCGGTAGCTTGAGGCATTCTGGTACCTTTCTAAATTTACCTTCTACCAGCAGTAAATACCCTCTGAGCTCATCTGAGTTTTTAACTCATACCTGTTTAAATTTGCATGCACCCGAATACTGTATAATTATTATTACCGTGATGTAGCCAGCACAGGCGCGCAGAATTTAAGCCCGGCTGCTACTCTGGAACCCCAGATACATAGATACATCATATCTGGAATTGCCGTGTTTAACGCGAAGGGCGCTCCAAACCCGAAATCCGCCTATGCGGCAACTTTGTCACACTAACCGGTACCGCACAAAATTTGAATTGATGTGCGGCAGTTGCGTCACACTAGTACTGCCACACATACTCATGTCGCACTGCCGAACATGCAACGCGGCAGTTGTGACAGGTGTGTGCGGCACTCGTGCTGTTAGCATGCTGCCATGAGGCTGTCGCGGCGAAATATCCGATTACATGAATTTATTATGGTCCCTCACAGCGAGGAACCATCTCTTGCAACTCAGTCGAGCGGTAGCCAGCAGGCTCGCCGTGCGCTGGAAGCCCCCATTGTACGAAGGCCTGCGTATATAAGCACCAGTCATGGAACCTCTACTCACGGTTAATTCGACTATCTTCTCAGCCTACAGCACATGTTCACTTTGACCAGCTGTGAGTATCTGACTGTTTGGTTTCGAATGACGCACACTCGCTCACCTTGAGTCAAGCCGCCAACATTCCTGTCTGCCTCGCCGCCCCATTAGAGGGGCAGACGCTGGCGTGCGGTGAAGGAAACCACGTCCGGGACACCCCGTCCGGGGCATGTCGCTGGTGCGGCCGTTGAGGAAGGATTGTTCTGCATGATAGGTGTTCTATCTCTATTACTTGACTTAAACATGTAGAGATTAAGTATTTTCCATGCAGCGAGATGGAAGAGCCGAAGAAATTCGCTGCCCGCTTATGAGATTGAGCACGTACTATAGAATTTCATTCAATTCGGATGGACTTCGGGTGTGTGACAACACATACAAAATTCGGAATCCGTAATCAGGCCCAATTAGGCAATTCCGACGATCAGATTGCATCAAAATATCCTGATTTTCCTTTTTCGGAGGCAAATTCCTCCATTTTTTGTGGGCTATAGTTGAGAATATTTTAGACCCATTCTTACGTGAAAAAGAATTGGTGGTGGTGGCGGTTTGAGTAGGAGGGTCCTGCGATTAGGGCTGGGCGGTGTGTGTGCGTGCTGCATGCGGCAGTTGTGAAAGTCGTATGCGGTACCTGTGCGGTATGCAACGCGGCTGTCGCGGCGAGATATCCGATTCCGTGATCTTTTGACAATATGTACCTCACAGCTAGTGAGGCAATGTCCAAACAGTCAAGGGGTACCCAGCAGGCTCGCTGTGCGCTGGAAGCCCCATCATGCATAAGTATTTACGTTCGATACCTTCCGAGCCTTCATCAGCATGTTCACTTTAACCAGCTGTGAGTATCTGACTTTTGGTTTCGAAGGGCGCACACCGGCTCAACCTGAGGAAAGCCACCAGCATCCCCGTCTGCCTCGCCGACCCGTCACACCCGCAGACGCAGCCATGCACTCATGGAGCCTACGTCCTAGAAGGCCCGGCCCCGCCTTGTAGCTGGTGCGGCCGTTGAAGAAGGATTGTCCTAATCAGAACTGGAGCACGTAGAGCATCTGTACGGTAGTAGGGGATAAAGTAGCCCAAACAGCTCTTCAATTTATGCTGCTAGGTTGAAACTACATCGTTGGCGTTAACGGATCCCGATGCAATTGGATGTCAATCGTATTGTTCACACGCGCCCCTTCTTTGACCGATACCACCACCATCGACTGGATGCACATGCCCTACACCGCGAACAATCGCGCCGCCGACCGAGAAACCGCTGCCCATCTCGAGGAACGGGCGGCAGAGCTGCACAAACAGCTCGAAGAGGTCATGGCCCAACAGGAAACTGTCCACGCTCGACTACGTTCCTACGTCTACCCCATCTTGACCATCCCAAACGAGATCGTCGCCGAGATACTCGTCCATTCCATCTCGCCGTATCCAGCTCCCAACCTTCTCTACGGTCCGAGCTCCCCGACAAGACTCGCACAAATCTGTCGTCTCTGGCGCGAGATTGCGCACTCGACGCCGGCGCTATGGCGCGCAATGAATCTCTTTCACTACTATGGAGATAACAGCGTCCCCGCGGCATGGCAGACGTCTATGATCTCAGCTTGGCTCGCGCGATCCGGCAGTCTCCCGCTGGCATTCCAATACGGCAGCATCTTGAACCCGGAGGCTCGTGGAGCCGTGCTACCCCTGCTCCTCGCCCACCAAGCCCGGTGGCAGTACGTCAATTTCCACTCTACCGTTTCCGTAGAGGACGCCACACTTCGACTCCATGTCGGGAACGAGATGCCTGTTCTCCGGGAACTCCAGCTTCATCTTCTCGCCGCCCCTCTGGAGTTCCCCGAGATCCGCGCACCACAACTTCGCACGCTCTTCATCGCAACGTCCGGGTTTGCGATCGTGTCTCCGATACTGCGGCTGAGGTCTTGGGATGCCCTCACGGAGCTCTTCCTTTGGAACGTCGGACTTTGCCGGGTGGCCGAGATCCTCACCGAGACGAAAAATCTTGTTCGTTGCAATTTTGCGATATCCCCGGGACCCGCACTACCGCTGCATGTTCACGAGATCTCCCTCCTACACCTCGACACCCTCATCTTCCGCCCCGACCCCGCCTTCGAGTACGACCCCACCTTATACGCCAGCGCCGCGATCCTGCTTCGCCAGTTTCGCGCCCCGGTCCTAAAATACCTGCTCATCGATGAGCGACTCCTCGATCCACCCCTCGGCCACGAGCTCGAGACGCTGCGCCGTTTCCTCGACGACCTCGCGCGGCCGCAGCTACAGCGGATGGTCGTAAATCTCGCGCGGGCCGCTGAGGAGGAGTACCTGGAGGCGTTTCCCAACATCTCGTGGATCTCCACGAACGATAACGGGTATTGGGACCCTCCCGAGTGGGGCACGTGGGAGGTATTCCCTGCGTGAATGAGGTGCAGCTACGAGTGAGCCTCTTGCGGTTGCGGAGTTGGTGCAACTCCAGCATTGTGTTTCTACGATATGCATGTATCAACGGGCTTCACATGGCTGTAAGACCTTGCAACGCGTGTCCCCACAGCGGGCCGCCCCGACCCATGACCGCGCTTCTTGACGCGCTGATCCGGCCCGCACCCGTCAAATGCGCTTCTCTGTCTTTTCCCTCATCGGCATAGCCCTCGTCGGGCTCGCGAATGCATCCACCCTCGACGATAGCAGCAGTATCCTCGAGCGTGGCATCAACGCCTCGTATCTTAGCACGCTCACCGTGAACCAGCGCAAAGTATTCGACACGGTTATCGAAGCCGTGGACGCGAGCTTTGTACCTCCGTTCCTGGTGTGTTTATTAACTCACAACGGAACGCGCTGAGGCTCTGTTCAGTTCAACTCCCCGCGATACACGGCGTGGTATGCTGTCGGGCTCCTGGCGCGGAACGGGAGGGGAGACGCGCAGCGGGCGTCGACGCTCCTGCGAAACGTGTAGGTTTTAGCTCGCTCGGTGTTAGACCAGTTCTTATCCTTCTCCTCTTCAGAATGGCTCGGTGGCGATGTTTGTGTTTGGTGCAAAAAAAGAGAAAAAAAAATGCGCCAAAAACGGAAGGAGGAAAGAAGAAAAAGAGAGAGTTTTCTTGTTCTAAACAGCGTAATTTTTGCATGAGCCAAAGCTGGCGCAAATGGGCGCCTTTTGCACCAGCCAACAGACGTGATTGCTCCCACGGTCAGCTGACACTTTAACCGATCTGGCTTCGTCGGCAATTTCCAAGCCTGCACTGCGCATTAAAAATCCATTTTCACTTTGAATATGATGGAGAGGATGCAATACCGCTGCAGAATGTGTGATGAACTAAATATCCTCAAAGGCAACTTTGTATTCACCAATCAACTAAAGAACTTCAAGAATTCGTGGTTTCTCAATGTGAACATCTCAGACCGCAGAAGACCATGTATGGAGTACCTCTATATTTTAGATGCACCAAATTGAGCTTTTGTACCTTCGGTACCTCACAATGGTGTATAATTCACCTGTTTGCTTTACACTGTCAAGGAAATTCATGAGCACTTACGGAGCCCCGGAGCACCACGCTCAATTGATGGATGGGAACTGCCATCCACATGATGCAAGGCAGCCCCAGTTCAAGTCTGAACACGCGCAAGTATTACTGGTGTTTTTGCTGCCCCATGAACAAAATGCGGAATAAAGCTCTTTGTTTCCAAAGATTGATCTGGTGTGCAATTGACGGGTTGCTCGCAACTTTGTGGGCTCCCAGAGTATGTGGCTCCAGCGCTAGCAATGGGAAAAAAAGACGCAAAGCCATTTTCACTGCGGAAAACCTCCTCTGTAAAATTGATGTCCAACAACGCAAGGCTTACCCTCCTATTCACCTCTCTCTCTCTCCTCGCCGCCATCTGTTGACAACAAACCTGCCAGTGTTCTCAGATGCCGTGAACAATGGCAGCGGGATCGGTGACAGTACCACGTCCAAGCTCAAATGCACTGGACAGCGGGCTCGGAAAGTGTGCGATAGACACGACATATGTCGTGATCACGAAGGCAGACGAAGGAATGCGAAGAGCTCGTCGTCGCGATACTGCTCGAACTTCCGCCGGCCACGCCCCTCGAGGTCGGCAACCAGCAGCTCTGCAACACCATCTCGCACTCCGCTCCTATCCAATACCACATCCAGCAGCAGATCGCGCGCATCCGGGAGAATCCACTCGCGCTTGAGCGCGGAATGTCGCTGGCAGAGCGGAGCGAGGCTCTACCTATTTGGGAGCGGCGCTGGCTCGGTTTTACACCCTCTACGGGGAGATTCGCCTTTGACGCGGTCTATGGACTGTTGGGAATTGAAATCGGAGCGCCGACGCAGTGACGTCATGCCGCCCTGATGCGCCAGAAAGCGCCAGAACATTCCGTTCGCCCGACTCCCAAAGAACATTCTAGATAAAATAGCTAGTATAAATACCTGCTGTATCTTGTGCTTCAGTATCGAATACTTTTCTTCCTCTCGACATTCCCTGTATCTCAACATGGACCACAGTTAACATCACCTGCATTATTGGGGACAAGGTATGTACATTCTGTTTGCTGGCAAGAACGGATTCCGCTTTTACCGGCGTGCTGGCACCATACTCGGGCACCAAGCGGATGACGACGACGATATGATTCAGGTGTTGTATTGCGGATAAGCGTCCGCGAGCGGCCCGAGCGGATGCGCTCAAGTCTCTTCAACGCGAGTTTCTGCTTATTCATCTTGGATTGAGAGGGAAAAATTACTTACACAGCGTTCGCGCCTCGCGTAAATGGGAAATCCGCTACCTCAAAACATTCTATATCCTGCATTTCTCAATAAAATCACCGTGCCAGGGCGGCCGAGGCGTCTGTCCAGGACAGATTAAGGACGGATACGCCACCATACCTCGTGGATATCGCACTCCATCTGTACTGTACATCTTAATTTTTGCAGTGGCGGCTACACAACGCTCGCCCAACGCCGACGGTTGTTGCAGGTGGGCGCTTCGGAAGCTTAATCTCAATGGCGGGCCGCAATGAGCCGTCTATTGATATTGCTTGAATGACACCAAGACAGCCGGGTGGCGGCAGTGAAAGAAATTCAAACTCAGCGTCCCGCGGGTGCTCAACCCACGGTCCTGCAGGCGCTTCGCTCCGGACCTGCGGCACGATGGCGCTCTTCTGAAATTTAGCGCAGATCAACTGGAATTCTGTGTACTATGTACAGTATGGCATTGCGGCTGCTTTCAAGCGGTCCGCATAGAGAACAGATGCGTGGAATTTGTTGTGCTGGATTCCATTCGCTGGTCATTGTGCGGGATCCCAGGGCTAGTCAATGATGGCTCGACATACTTAAGACCCCTCAAACCGCAATCGTCCACAACAACCACCGCCCATCAACAATCAAAACCAGTGAAGAATGTACATCTCCAGCTGTACGTGAAGGGTTTTAAAACTTGGGGCGAAGGGCCTATCCTAGATCATGCGACGGTGCTGACTGTGACGACCATAGGTGCCCGGCCGGTCAACCAAACAGAATACACGAGCATCATTTGTCAGTCCAAGAACATACCGGTCGGTTTGGGGTTTCTGATATTCTGCAGCAAGGGGGTGTCAGATCAAAAATTGATGGGATAGGGTAGGGGGGGGAGGGGGGGTCAAGAGCCCAGAAAAGAAAACTTTCTATGTAAGTTGCTGGGAGTTTTTACATGGCCCTGAGGGCCTTTTGAGGGCCCAGAACAGTGAGAAATGTCACCTTTCAATGCTAAAGTAGCTGGAGGAGACATCTGTGACACACATCCAACCGGGTTGCCATTCATATGGCGCCGATGGCCTCTCACCCCGGAGAAACGAAAATATAAAGGACCATTTAGTGGATTTTTTTTGCTTAAAATGAAGGACCAAATAAAGGTTGATTGAAAGTGACCCTGAAAGTTGTCAAAAAAAGGCCCGTAAAAGCTCCCTGGATTTTGTACAAAAAAAGACAGAAAAAAAGGCGCCTGACACTCGATATATAATGGCGACAAACGAGGGCTTTCTTTTACCATGAACAAAGGGCGGTATAATGCTCCTTGTTTGTTGCACTGATCTTGAACAAAAAAAAGCGCCTGAAACTGTCCGTTATTCCAGACAAAAGAAGGCGCAAAACAAAGGGGATTTATATATTAGAAATAAAGGCAGGAATAAAGTTAATTTATCCTCCGTCAAACAAGGCCCTTTTTTCTTGTCGGCCGCCAGGTGCTCGATCGTCCGGCCGCCTCGCGGCCGCAAAGCTAAAACAAGGACCCAAAAAATGGCACTTTTACACGAGAAAAAAAATCCAGCAATTTAGGAGCAGAAAGTAGGCTATCAAGATTCTACGGCATGCGAGCGACCCACTCGCGACGTTGAGCTATCACAATACTCCAAACCTCGTCGTGAATGATCCGCTCGAGCATAAACCCCTGCTTCATCTGCTCGAAGCCCATGCCGTCGAATTGGTTGATCAGAATGAGCACCATGGAGATGATCTTCAAGTTCCAAGCCGACGAACGGAACCCGTCATTGAAGTCCCAGCGCAGAGTCGAGTACGCGAGGTCTTGCTTTCCCCCTCGAGCGACCGCATTAACCTCTCTTTTCGTCGGAGAGCCACGGAACATGGTCTCCGTCACCGCGTTGACACCGAAGACGATGCAGATAGCATGATTTACCATCCACTATGCAACGGGCGTCAGCAATGCAGAAAACGGGAGGTGGTAGCCATACGTTGAGATAAGCCTCTCGAATGACGGAAGAAAGCCTTCCCGACCATGGTCGACTTGTTCGCTGCGGCGATCCGGCCTCGCGCCGGTCCTCGTCGCACATGTCTGCCTGAAGATCGAGACTCTCGCGGAAACTGATGTTCCAGCGCACTGCGGAGTCCTTGAGGGCCCCCACCATCTCCAGCACCTTGTTCCAGTCTTCTTTGTCCGCCTCGCTGAGTAGGGTAACGCCAGGGTGTTTGAGACAAGCAACGAGAAGATCAACAAAGCCGCCGCCATTCGATTCGGGTTCGATGGTGTCCATGGTGGTAGGTGGTATTTGGTAGCGCGGTGAGTGGAAAGTGGAAAGTGGAGGGAACTTGGAGCTTCTGTCGACTCGAATGAAGTGCCTACTTATACTCAAAGATCTGGGCTCGCCCACTCAATGAAACCATTATCCCGAGCAACAAAGGACATCCAACAAAGCAGGACTTTGATGATGCCTTTCATGGACATTCTTCTCTAGCCCTTTGAACGCTAGGACACCTGTGAATCAAGGATTGAAATAGAGACAAAGAGCCGAAACGCCTGATTGCAGAACTACAAGCCATTGTCGCTGCTCTGCTGCCCACCGTATAAGAACCCGCTGAATCTGTTGCCAAACTGACCTACACACACTTCTCATGAATCGCGAAGAGCGGAATAGGAGTTTCCGGCCCGGGGGACACAAGCGGCGCGTCTCAGAGGCCAGTACAAGTACCAGCACCTCTAGTCGTGAGTTTTTTCAATGCTTTCTGGAGGTTGCTCACTCACCTGGTACAGAGCCGTTCATCTGCCGTCAATGCGACCCTTGCCCGGCTTGCGGAGGGTTACCCCAAGATCCCACTGCAACGGCGCATGCTGAGACAATTCGCACTCGTGGTGAGTCCTCGCGGCCGTGATAATACAGTTGCTGAAGCACGGCGTGTGTCAGAATTCGTTGTGCCCCGCCTACCTTTTCATCTTTTGTTCACCCTCTTCCTCGTCGAATTGACCATTTACGGAAGCTGGTTCCGCTTGATTTTCACATATTCATTGTGTGCCGCTGTATATTTTTTCTAGTATACTGAAGTTTGTACTATACCTCCGTGACAGCCCAATGGAGCCTTCTCTCGTCTGCGCGCGGACCGGAAAATGCGCGCCGGGAGCGCGATGTCGTCGCTGCGATGGTTGGGATCGCGCGTATAGTCGGATGGTCGGGAGGGGAACGCGGTGAGGTGAAAATCCACCGGGCCGCGGTATGTAGCGAGTGCGTGCTAATTCCGGGAGCGACATCATGCACCAACGCTGTGTGTAGTGCCGGTTCATAGTGTCGGGACGGGTACGGCTGCTGCGCCTTGGGCGCGCTTGTTGCGCATCCTGGGCAGACGCAGAGAGAACGCGAAGGGAGCGCATTCGGCGGCATGGAGGCGGTATAGACGGTTTCCGGGTCGGCACCGTACCCGAATGCTGCGGCCGGGGCGGACGGGCGCGATAGCGCGCGGGGACGATTGGGTTGGCCATAGACGAGATTGAGGCAGGGCGGAGGGTGCCGAGAACCTCTGAGGTACCGATCCCGGCGGCAGGGGCACCTCCGAACCAACATAGCGGACGGGGATGACGACTTCGGGCAGCTGGCGACTCCAGCGCTTTGGGCATATGTGGTACATCGTACATCGTCCTTGTCGGAAGACGATGCACCAGATGGAAAGAGAAGATATCGGGCGGAGGGGAGGGGAGGTGTGTGTGTGTGCGCGCGCGCGTTTGCGGCTTGTGGGCTGAAGTCGGGCCTGGGCACCCCGTTGGTGGGGACGGCGATCCTGGGACGTGTCGGCGGGCTGGTGGCCAGGGACATGTCGTGTAGATGGGGAAAAAGACGTCGGACTGTGGGGAGGGGAGGTGTGTGTGCGCGCGGGTTTGCGGCTTGTGGGCTGGAGTCGGGCATGGGCGCCCTGAAGATGGCGATCTTGGAATGTGTCGGGCGGGCCAGTGGCGACAATACCGGCTAAGTATGGAAGACTGGGACGTGTGCGGGGGATCTGCCGAGTCGTCGATGGAGCATCTGCGTCCCGCTTGTCGGACGCTGGTCGGAGAAGACGAAGTTGGGGTGACGGGGCGGCCCGCAGCACCACCAGCGCCTCCCGCGCATTAACGCACGGAGTAGACATGCGCGTGGGGGAGGGAGGTGGTCATGGAGAGGCGAGTCGGGTAGATAGACGAAGATATTGCGACTAGAGTCGGGCGGGCGGACAATGCGTCTCGGTCCAAGCGAGATGTAGGGCGAGAGACGGCGAGGGACTGCCTCAAGTACAGCCGCGAGCTGTTCATTGTTAGTTTGCGATAGAATTCGGAGCGCGGATTGCGCACCGGGACGTCTCGGCCACGCAAATGACTCCAGTACCCCTCCGGGCCCTCCCTCGAGCTGGCTACGGCGCTACGGCGCCCGTTCCTTCAAATGGCGGGGAGAGAAGATGGAAAGAGCGGAGGAGGGGTGCAGCGAATCTCCCGGAGCCGCCCCCGGGGCAGAGCGAGCCAGCGCAGCCCCAAATGCGAACAGGGTGGAGGAGAAGGTCAAGACGATATTGATCCCAACACGCCCACGTGCATTCGCCGCATCGCGTCGCGTCGCCTCAAACTCCTCTTTCAAGCCCAAGCACGCATCCAAGAACGAAAACTGAATAAGAAGCTTCTGACATATGCACTCTATGACAACCACAAGATTCGCTCTACGCGGATACTACGTCTACGCTCGCCAGCTAGGTATGTAGTTGTTTGGCATATCGAGAACGGTATGGGTGAGGTCAGTGAAATCTTGGTGCTCTTGGGCATATCTAATGTCATCCAGAACGCTAACGCCTTGTCAGAAGTGCGAATACTGCGGCAAACGGGAGCGACGCACGACTCAATCACAAAGTCCGCGAGCTTGTGGTGACATTTGAGCAGGTGGATCGGAGACCAGGCTGGGGCCATGTTGACGGCGGCGATGTCGCCCGCCACGTTGAGTGTCGCGTTGTGTTCCAAGGCGGGGTGTAGCTGGTAGATCACCCGGAAGCGCGCCGACATTTTCCGCTTCTTCGCGTTCTGGTAATGCACGGTTACCCACCGCTCCTGGACGCTGGCGTGAAGGTCGTGCCCATCCAGGGCGCTGCCAATCGAGACATATGGGTAACCCGGCGCGTTGGGGCGGTGGATTGGGAGTTGGAGCCGTTTCGGTGGAGCGTACGCGCCGTGCGTGTAGAGCCGAACGGAGACTCCCCTGGCATGAGCAAAGGTTTGGGCCCTGTCCCAATTCAACGTCAATGAGTGCATGCAGGATGTATTATTTACGCACCGAGGAGAACATCATGCGACCGCTGACCATTGCTTGCAGGACGTGGCTAGTGGACTTGAAAGCTCGGATGCAGAATGTAGCTTTAACTCTACTTAAATATTCTTCAATCTCTTTCAGGCTTTGCAGCTGCGTCGACCTTGCCGCGAGCCTGACGTGTCAAATGTTTCTCAAAGGGGGCCACGTTGCGGGTGCAAGGCCATGTTCTTGCTTCCGTGACGTGTCTTTCAGGGTAAACCGAAGGAATGAGGTAAAACCAGATCTATTGATTGCAGAGATCGATTTGCACATAGAGATCTATGTAGACATGTACAGAAATGGTAGGCGAGACGATACGGGACATAGCTATCTATCGAGTGGTCCTGGACCGCGGACAAATCCGGATGTACTAGCTGCGAGAAGAACAAGTCATCCGCGCACCTGGAGACGAGAGAGCGAAGGCGGGCGCCGCGGCAGTCGAAAATGAAGAAGGGCGGGGGCGCTTGGGACGCCCCGACCGTGTTGGGACATATTCCAGGCTACGTGGGGATTGGCTCCGGGCCGCGCAGGCGCGGGGCGCGCGTTGACGCGCATTCGCGTGGAGAAACTGTACGTCTGCCCTGATAGTGTAGCTAAACGCGACGACATTCGAGGCCGCGTCGCGGATGACGCGCCTAGACTGCGCGGGTAGCACATCCCCGGCGAACGCAACGGCGCGGGAGGGAGGAGGAACGCGGGGAGGAAGAGTTGAGGGAGGAACGTGAGGAAGGGCTGGTATTAAGGGGTCTATGTGCAGTGTCTGGGCCGGAGAGTTGATATGAGGGGACGGAGGGGATATGAAGGACGATCTTGGGCGGAGATTGTGTAGCTTTGGGTCGCGCAGGGCGCGGGGGCGCGCGATCGACGCGCGTTTGCGTGCGAGAGCCGTAGGTCCGCCCGCGCACGATGTGAGGCGACGGCGACGACCAGCACACGTACCTTCGGGAGACGACTTCCCCGCAGCTTCCGGCGACTCGCAGAACGAGCTCTCCACCTCCACCCTCCGCGGCATCGCCATGCTACGCCGACGGATGCGTACGACGACATCGGGCTTCCGCTTGCCGCCATACTCGGACTGGGGGACGATGGTGTCGGCGCGTCTGTCGTCGTCATCGTTGGTGACGGTGCTGCCCGCGAGCTTGGCTACTGCTGCCGCTGCGGTACGGGCGTCGCCGCCCGGCTTCGGTGGGGCCGCTGGCTGCTGCTGTACGGCAGCAGAGTAACCTCGGATCGTGACTGGTGGTGGTTTCGGTGCGCCGCCGCTGGGATTGAGCAGGCTCGACATTGGCTGGACGTTGAATGCAGGTGGTGGTTTGGCTACGAGACCAAGTTAGTGGGCTAGTCAGCCGCGGTGGTATAATGCACACCGTCCGGATTGCTCTACGTGGCTAGTGTCAGTGGACGCGATAGGGAGCAGAAAACAAAACACGCACTTCTTCCGCCGGCCGAGGCCGACTTCTTCAGTAACGGGTTCTCGGAGCGTTTGCTGTTGTTGTCCTCTGAGCTCTTCTTCGTTGGGCGTGGCGGTACGGGCTCGTCGACGAACTCGGCCTCGTCATCGCTCTCCCGTACGGAGTCGTCTACGGGGCCACGGAACCGTTCCTCCTCCTCATCGAGATCGAGGTCGTTGTAGATGCCGGGGTGGTGTCGCCATCCGTCGGAATCGTGGCACGTGGGTGGGAGAGACGGGGAAGACGGGGGCGGGGGCGGCAACGGCTCTCCTAGAGACGTATCCGGGGCAGAGCAAGCCAGCGCATGCCTCGCAGGAGGACGTGGAGGAGGACAAGAGAAATTTGATGCGCGGTCAGGTGTCAAATCGACACGCGCCCAACGCGTCGCCGGGATAATAAAGTCGTCGCAATACCGCACAGCCAGTTCCAAGGTTGAAAAGCTGCCATATAGGACGGTACAATATTTCTAGGTCGCAACTCTGTCTAATAGTACTACATCTCCCTGGACCAGCTCGGAACATAGTTGTCCGGCATAGTCAAAGACGCGTGAGGCGTCTTGCTCGGCACTCGCCGTCGCTGTGACCGCTGGATGTCCCCCCGTAGACTAAATACCTATCAGAAAACGCTTGGAAGGGGGGGAGGGGAGGGGGGACGTACGAATCCACAGCAAAGTCCGCCAAAGCATGCTGGCGCTTCTCGAGGTGAATCGGCAGCCAGCAGTATCCCATGCGCACGACGGCGACATCTCCCTGCACGCCAAGTCTCGAAGTTGAGGCCCAGGTCGCGGTGCTTCTGATAGAATACACGCAACCTTTCCCACTTGACCCGACCTCTGCTGTCGCGGTATTCCACGGTGACCGCTATCTCATACACCTTGGGTCGAAGCCAGTGCTCTCCTAGAATGCTATCAACCGCCACATAGTCGTCCCCATCAGTAGGGCTACGAATTATGGGCAGTTGGACAATCTTGGGAGGATGGCGCGCGCCCATTCGAGCGAAGAGTCGGATGTAAAGATTCCTTCGTGGCTGAGGCTCCTTGACACGCAGCTAGAAACAACCTCAGAAAAAAAAGGACAGATGCCCATTGGGATGAACACACCATGCTCAGGAATGAAAGTCGGCCGTGGGTCATCTTCAATGCTCGCTGCAGCTGGGATGGACGACTGCGTAGGTTGGGCTCGGAAGCTGCGATACCTCGGATCTATATACTCCGCTCCGAGTCCCTCGCTATCCGAATATTGCGCCTCAAAGGGAATCTGCAACGTGTGCTAGTACTAGTACTTTGTTCTTTCATATCCCCACTGTATGAAAGGGAGTGTCCGCCCTTTAAAGGGAGTGCGCGCCCTTTCAATCCGGATCATCATTGACAGGGTGAACGGGCACAGACGCAATCATATTGAAATAGCAGAGATACAGTATATCGGACAAAGAAAACTCGATCAAAGCTTGCGTCGTGCCCCGCGACGCTGACGCTCCAACTTCGAAATTGTTCAGACCATTAGTCCTGGTGAATGGGAAACAAGAATCACCTTATTCTGTACGGACGTAATCATATCTGCGGCTGCCTTCTCTTGGGCCTTCTTCTCGCCCGCTTTGGCCGATTTGCAAGCATAGGTGAGAACCGTGATCACTGGCCACCTATCGACGCAGTTTTCGACTTTCGGAAACTTGTATGCGAGCTGGATTTTGTGGATTAAAGCTATCGGGAACTAAGATGAGATGCCGAGGACACCGACCTCGTTAATTACTTCGCTCACCAGATCTTTGTTGTCGTGGGTTTGCTCAGTCAATGACATGGTGGTGTCGAACCGACGTTTGACGAGCGCTACGGCAAATTTCTAACAAGAGTGAAAATGTGCACAACGGTGTTATTTTTTAACATACGATGAACGCATCTGTCTCGTCGGCAGTCCAGCCTGTCGCTTCCGCGAGCACCCCAAGCCGAACATGGGAAGCCCCGACCCTTGGAATCGCTGTCTTCGGCTGCTGACCAGCTACGGGGAGGGGACGCCGTTTAATAACAGCAGTAGTGGTCGACGAGCGCCGCTCAGGCGAATGACCGGACTGCTGCGGCGGACTTGCACGCTGCATCGCTACGCCGATACGCGTCGGCTCGGAGGACGAGCTGGGCTCGGAAGGGCTGCTCGAGCTGGGTTCGTGGAGCTTTGCGGCAGCCGTGCCATCTGGCTGCAGGCTGTCGATATCGTCGCAGTGCATCAACACTGTGGGGTGGCTGGGTCGGGGGAACTCCGTGTGTGCGATCAGGACGACGCTCGCCGGAGGAGGAGTCGGGGGCTGGGCGATGGTGTAGGCCATGTTGGGTAGTTGCCGAGAAACTCGGCTTCTTATATATGGCAGAGACTGAACATTGACTGCTTTGCGTGCCAATGCTAATTGTACTGCTGATTCCTTTCGCTCTTTTCGTCCTTTAAACGATATACTCAACAGCCTTTGTGTCAAAACTCTGCTTGTTCCCAATGTGGACTCAGCTATACGTGCTTGAATAGCAGCGACAATCCGGAAAGATTCTTGAGGAACGCGCCGAGAGTGTGATCAGTCGAAGAAGGGAGGTCTGTACACTGTAATACACTATGTGAGGTCCCGCTATATTCCATCTGAACCCGTATCCTTGCAAAGCGATGTTTTGGTCGAAGAGCGGTCCTAATACTACTGCCATACACTCTTTCTCAACCAAACAATAGCACAAAGACTATAATTGGGACAAAGGCCTTGCATCAGAGACCGTATATAGGATCGAGAAGCTCACCTTAGTATTCGTACCTCTCACCATGGACATCGACAACGACTCTGGCCACCTCCGCCGCGACGACTCTCCTCGACCTCAGAAACGACTCAGCCTTTCCATCGCATTGGGACCCTCGCGTACGGCAGTACACAAACTTCACGAGAACCTCGAACGGCAGAAGCAAAATGCATCATCGGCGATGATGCACAGGCGGATACTGACGTCGGAGAATACCACAATGCAGAGTCAACTGGAGAGTGCGGCCATCATCGTCGACACCCAGAAGCAGCAGATTGACGATTTGACGGAGAGGCTCGTCACAGTGAACGAGGATGCGCAGAAGCAGTCTGCGGAATCGAGCGCTGCGATAGCTGCGTTCCAACAGCAGCAGGCGCAGATGCAGGCGCAAGTTCAGGCGCAAATCGAGGCGCTTCAGGAGCAGAATCGCGTGCTACGTGAACAGATGGAGTCGCATAACCAGACGCGCGCTTCAGGATCAGACTCAAGCCCATGAGCAATGGGTCCGTAACGAAGCTCTGGTGAGCCTGTCTCACAATTACTTACATCGCAGCACTTACAGCTGATACAGCGACGAGAGGCGGAGTTGTGCGAGCAAACTACGAAGGCAGCCAACGAGGAGCTCTCGAAGAAAATGGTGTGTGGGACTTTGTTCCTGGTCGCTTGTTAGTCTGAGAACGTTAAGGCCGCGCGGGAGGATGATCTCATCCAGCTACGGGCTCAGCTTCGACTGAATGAGCGCAAGCCCGAACCAGCAGCATCTCGACGGAAGACTCGCTCGCCACTCGAAATTCTTCAAAGCACGCCCGGGATGATGATCGACGTACCGCTCGATCCAGTCCCTATTCCATCCTCCCCGGCGCCAGCAGCGCATACTTATAGCAGCGGCGTTAAAGCCTTCGCCGCGGCCTTTGGCCTCGAAGTCGAAGCATCGGCCGAGGTTCTGAATGGGATCTCAATCCTGACTAACAACGGGAATGTGCAGGTCGTTCTCCCTGGATCGGAAAAGAAAAAGGCGAGGGCGAAGCGTTCCAGAGCTGTGACAAAGGACGAGGTCAAGCCCGCGAGCAAAGAGCTGCAGAACAAAGGCCATGTCAGTTATAAAACCCTCACGAGCCAAAAATGCTAACCAAATCGATTTAGGCTATGGTTCGCCACGAGAACTACAAGTGGTTCGGTGTCAAGCAGGCCAGCGATTTCGTTTTCCGCAACCCGCCGACGGAGGAGACCGTGGATGCGTTCGCCGCTGACGAGATGGCGCTGCTTCCTCCGGGTGCTCAGTGGGATTTCAACAAGGGATATCAGACCTCTGCCTGGAACGAAGACTTGATGGCTAAAATCCTGGCTGCCACGGCTGAAACAGATCGACGCGGGCCGGATTACATCGGCAGTGGCGAAATTTTGGAGGAATACCTTGCGGTCACGCTCCTGGAGCAGCTCGAGCGAGTCCGCGGAGAATGGAAGCTTTACCAACCCAGGTTTAGTCCAGCACTCGGCCGCATGGAGCTCCTAGCAGAGGCGCGAGCTCGTGGAAAGTATATCATGGAATCGCGGCGTCGGGCTTCAGCGAGGAACAACGGCCAACATAGAGTAAGGCCAACACAAACGCGAGTCGCCGACTTCTGAAGCTGTTCCACAGACGTATGATTACCGCGTGGCGACCGTCGAGGCAATGATCTATTTGAAGCAAGAACTTGGCTCTGCCGATGTTGAAGCATGGGTGCGCTTCTTGAAACTTCTCGAGCTCCTGGGAGGCGGAGGGAATGTCAGAAGAGGAGGCGGGGACGAAACTGATGGACGGCGCAAAGGTCGCAATCTTCAAGATCAAGATCTGCATTTGGCGGGAGCCAGCCATCGCGGAGTACATGCGCATAATCGATGCGCAGATGGAGAAGATGGAGGAGACACATACCGGAAAGCGCAGAGTCACGCGTGATCGAACAGACGAGAAGGGCACCCGGCGCGCCGTTCCAGGACTCCCGCAGATACTGTACAACCAGCAGTGGCTGGCGTCGCGGTCGGCGGCGTCACTCAAGGAATTGCGGGTCTCCAAGGAAGTGTTTGCATTGTTCGTCGCGGCTACGGAGCGTATGGGTATGTAGGAAACTCGTTATTCATTTTGGATACAGTTTGTAAAATAATGCCTTCGATTCGCGTACCTCATCTCGTCCCGAATGTCGGCTTTGAAGTCGGCGGCGCAGGGAAGTTACGGGAGAGAGTGCCGCGGAAGCGGTCTCTGAGCCGTTGGCCCGCCTCGTCGCGCTTGCTCGGTAGACGGAAGGAGAACGCGGAGCATGAGGTAGGTGTAGAGTCGGCTGATAGGGCCGGGACGGGTGCGGCTGCTGCGCCTTGGGCGCGCTCGTTGCGCATGCTGGGCAGACGCAGAGAGAACGCGAAGGGAGCGCATTCGGGCGGCATGGAGGCGGTATAGACGGTTTCCGGGTCGGCACCGTACCCGAATGCTGCGGCCGGGGCGGACGGGCGCGATAGCGCGCGGGGACGATTGGGTTGGCCATAGACGAGATTGAGGCAGGGCGGAGGGTGCCGAGAACCTCTGAGGTACCGATCCCGGCGGCAGGGGCACCTCCGAACCAACATAGCGGACGGGGATGACGACTTCGGGCAGCTGGCGACTCCAGCGCTTTGGGCATATGTGGTACATCGTACATCGTCCTTGTCGGAAGACGATGCACCAGATGGAAAGAGAAGATATCGGGCGGAGGGGAGGGGGTGTGTGTGTGTGTGTGCGCGTTTTGCGGCTTGTGGGCTGAAGTCGGGCCTGGGCACCCCGTTGGTGGGGACGGCGATCCTGGGACGTGTCGGCGGGCTGGTGGCCAGGGACATGTCGTGTAGATGGGGAAAAAGACATCGGACTGAGGGGAGGGGAGGTGTGTGTGCGCGCGGGTTTGCGGCTTGTGGGCTGGAGTCGGGCATGGGCGCCCTGAAGATGGCGATCTTGGAACGTGTCGGCGGGCCAGTGGCGACAATACCGGCTAAGTATGGAGGACTGGGACGTGTGCGGGGGATCTGCCGAGTCGTCGACGGAGCACCTGCGTCCCGCTTGTCGGACGCTGGTCGGAGAAGACGAAGTTGGGGTGACGGGGCGGCCCGCAGCACCACCAGCGCCTCCCGCGCATTAACGCACGGAGTAGACATGCGCGTGGGGGAGGGAGGTGGTCATGGAGAGGCGAGTCGGGTAGATAGACGAAGATATTGCGACTAGAGTCGGGCGGGCGGACAATGCGTCTCGGTCCAAGCGAGATGTAGGGCGAGAGACGGCGAGGGACTGCCTCAAGTACAGCCGCGAGCTGTTCATTGTTAGTTTGCGATAGAATTAGGAGCGCAGATTGCGCACCGCGACGTCTCGGCCACGCAAATGACTCCAGTACCCCTCCGGGCCCTCCCTCGAGCTGGCTACGGCGCTACGGCGCCCGTTCCTTCAAATAGCGGGGAGAGAAGATGGAAAGAGCGGAGGAGGGGTGCAGCGAATCTCCCGGAGCCGCCCCCGGGGCAGAGCGAGCCAGCGCAGCCCCAAATGCGAACAGGGTGGAGGAGAAGGTCAAGACGATATTGATCCCAATACGCCCACGTGCATTCGCCGCGTCGCGTCGCGTCGCCTCAAACTCCTCTTTCAAGCCCAAGCATCGGTACACATTGTGGATCTATAGAACAGCTAGCTACGCCTCCCAGCTTGGTATATAATCTTTTGGCATAACTAGCGAGGTATGCGTCAAATTGCTTGGATCGTTGTGCTCTTGCGCATATCTAATGTCCTCTAGAAAGCTACCGTTTTGTCAGAAGTGCGAGCGCTGCGGCAAACAGGAGGGACGCACGAGTCTACTACAAAGTCCGCGAGATTGTGGTGACATTTAAGCAGGTGAATCGGATCCCAGGCTGGAGCCATGTTGACGGCGGCGACGTCGCCCGCCACGTTGAGTGTCGCGTTGTGCTGCAAGGCGGGATGCAGCTGGTAAACTACCCGGAAGCGCGCTCTGGAAGCGCGATTCTTAGCATGCCGGTACTTCACTGTGACCCAGAGCTCATGGATAGTGGGTTGAAGCTCCAAACCTCCCATACTGGCGCCGACCGACAGGTAGTGAGAAAGCCCCGCTGGCCGGCGGATGGGGACCAGCAATTGTTGTGGTGCTACACTCGTGCTGCTGTGCTTGTACATCCGGATGGCGATTGCTTTGCACTTGCGAGACGGCGGAAAACCCTGCACAAAACATCAGACACTTATCCGCGATGGTTTCCTACTCACAGAGGAGAGCAGCATACGACCACCAGGCATTGCAGGTACGACGCAACCAACTCTCCCTTCCTAGAAATATGTTAAGGATACGTTTGAGCGCTTTTATGGCGATCTCGCTTTGCTTGCAGATCTAGATTGGGATCAGACCATGTGCGACCAAAGGGACCGTTGCCCTTTCAGGACGGACCGCTTCCCTTTCCCTTTCACGACGTAAGCTCGTGCCTTAAACAAACCATCCTTTTTAACGCCGACCCCTTTGAAATTCGACGCAAGGATCTCTAGCAATGCATTCTTTGTCTCTCTTTGTCTCCCACGAGCGCGGACACTATAAGTCTGCGACCTGCTTCTGGTGCCACCACAGCACTTCTACCCTCCGCGCTCCAAGAATGGCACCAACATACTACGTCTGCGAAGCCTGTCCGCTCCGCCCCAGACGCGACGACCATCGAGTACCTACCAAGGACCGTATTTCCCACCAGCTCGCGCTTTACGAGAGTTTCCTCACGGCCGAACGCTCCAGCTGGACGCAAGGTTCCGCTGTAGTCGCACCTACGCGTAGGTCTACAGCTGCCATTCAACCTCGTACCCCGCTGAACACTTGTCCAACTTTCAGACTCCCATCCTTCTCCCGCTATTCAGCACGGCGGTTTTCCTGAACTCCTCAACCTCCTCCGTCTTGTTTTGAATGTCGATTTCGGGGTTCCGGCACAGGGTTGCGAGTTCATCATTGCGAGAATAACGACGCTCGCGGAGTCCCTTGGAATGCGTTACCCCGCCCTCGGATCGTCAACGCAGCCGGTGGCGGACTCGCCGACGCACCCCTTGAGCGGCTCGGTGATGCAGCTTGAAGATTCGGTGGCGCAGCCCGTATCCGAGGCGCAGACTGCTGCCTGGCCTCCTGCTGCTGCCTGGCCTTGTGCTGCTGCCTGGCCTTCTGAGCGCACAGCTGCAGTCCTGCATGATCCGGAGATGGCCCAGCCAGGCGTTCGTTGGGGCGCGTTGCAGCACCTGCCATACTGGAATCCAGCGCAGATGCTTATTTTGGACTCCGTTCCCGACCAAGGCAAGTATATCACGCTCTCATGTTGTTCTTCACAGGGCGCTGAAGCCTCATAGACTACCGCGCGGAATAGATGATAGTCCTGTGAATAGCGCTGTTTGAGAGGTATTCATAAATTTCTGGTTTTTTTTTCTCGTGTAAAAATGCCATTTTTTGGGTCCTTGTTTTAGCTTTGCGGCCGCGAGGCGGCCGACGATCGAGCACCTGGCGGCCGACAAGAAAAAAGGGCCTTGTTTGACCGAGGATAAGTTAACTTTATTCCTGCCTTTATTTCTCATATATAAATCCCCTTTGTTTTGCGCCTTCTTTTGTCTGGAATAACGGACAGTTTCAGGCGCTTTTTTTTTTTGTTCAAGATCAGTGCAACAAACAAGGAGCATTATACAGCCCTTTGTTCATGGTAAAAGAAAGCCCTCGTTTGTCGCCATTATATATCGAGTGTCAGGCGCCTTTTTTTCTGTCTTTTTTTGTACAAAATCCAGGGAGCTTTTACGGGCCTTTTTTTGACAACTTTCAGGGTCACTTTCAATCAACCTTTATTTGGTCCTTCATTTTAAGCAAAAAAAATCCACTAAATGGTCCTTTATATTTTCGTTTCTCCGGGGTGTCTGGTCAAAGCCTGACTACCAAATATGGTTGTCCCATCACAGGGGTCTGGGGCTACAGCTAGTGTTAATAGGGGCTTTGTGGATAGTCTACACAGCTACCAGATGTGTTTATATGTTCATAGCATGGCTTACAGCTCAATTCTGGCTGGCCAAAGTGGTTTTAAAATCACGTGACAGTGTTATCTTATCTTATCGTGGGAAATCACTACCCGCTATGGTAGGGGGGGGGGGGTCTAGGGCCCGAAATTCTATATTTCGACCCTATGTACACATTTTTATAATCTTGACACCCCCTTGTTCTGCAGCGGGAAGCGGGAGCAGCTTCACACGAAAGTGCGGCAATTGCGGACACACTCTGGCCACTGGTACCATGGCTTCGGTCAGCAGCGCCGCGTTGGCAGGGGGGATCTGCGGCGGCTGCCAAGAGAAAATTGCGACGGCAGTTGAAATGCAGTAAGGTAGACGCAATTTGATCTCAGTGACCTGTCAATCAGCTGGTGATACCAAGGCTTGGCGTGGGAAAGCGCCAAATTTCGTCGGCAGTTTTCGAAAAATATGTAGAATCACTCAAAAATCATGCATAAAAATTCTCGGAAAAATCAAAATTTCCATCAGACCATGTGACCATCCCTGTTCTTCACGGTTGAAGGGTCGCACATATCAGTGTCGGGCAAGTATCTGGACTTGGGTTTGGGCTGAGCACTGTGGGAAGGGGTTCCATACACTATGTACTTCCAAGCCATATGATTTATTGGTCCAAGCATCACTAGGCCGGTTCAGAATGAAAAGGGTGCTCTTTTTTAGATTTAAATGTTGTAAATAAAGGTACATTTATGGGCTGCCCTTTTTTACACCCATATTTCAAACAAATCGTAGCAAACTATTGTTGCCCAGATTGTATGAAAATCAAGTTCAATAACTGGGCCCTTTAAAGAAATGAATTATGGGCTGCTAAAATATGCACCTTTCTGGGCCAATAAACATGACAAAAATTGGGCCCAGATTTGCGGCCATAAAGCACAATAGTAAGGTGCCAATATTTACCCGTATTTCTATCCAGAAAAGGGGTAAATATTGGGGCCCATATTGTTGGTCAATAAGACCATTCAAACAGGAGCCTGTATGTGAGAGAAATAGTGCCCCCATTCATCTCTGCCGCCTATAATATGGGGGCATTATTTCCCTCCAAATAGTGGCACCATTTTCTTGGTCTTATCCACGAACCATATGGGCCCCATATTTCTCCCATTTATGCAACAGAAATAGGCCCAAATCTTGGCACATTATTGTTGTGCTTTATGGGTTCAATTATGGGCTCACCTTTGGTTTCATTTCTTGCCCCGACAAGGTGCCCATTTTCCCAGACCATAATTCATTACTTTAATGAGCTGAGTTCTCTGACTTTATTTCCACCCAATGTGGGCAACAATACAGGACCATTATTTGGTTGAATTATGGGCTTACAAAAGGGCTGCCCATAATTGTACCCTTATTTACAACATTTACATCTAATAAAGGGCTCCATTTTATTCTTGAATCGGCCTAGTGCATATTGCTTGGACCGTTCCAAGCAATACGATTGATCCCTGTAAAATACTCGAGCATATTGATTGGAACTTTAGGCAGATTGCTTACAGTCCAAGCATATTGCGCGAAGCATCTAAGCACATTGCTTGAACCCATAAAGCACATTAGTGCTCCGGGCTATGTGCTTGAACGCAACGCAAATTGATTGGGTCAAACCACTGTATTCCTGTACTACACCAATAGGAGGCTACAGCGTATAATCCAGCCTCGACCGCCCGCGTCTACCACCGATCCGACCGCGTCCACCGGCGTCCTTAATATCTGTCATCCATTATGAGTTGAAATGTGAAGAGGAAGAGCCAAACCTACCTTGTTTGCAGCAAGTCAAGAACTGTCAAGACAGTTAGCGAGGAGAGAGCCTGAGGAGAAGAAGTGATGGCGGAGCAAGCCACCGCCGCTTGTTCCCACCCGCAGTCGAGTAGAGGAACAAAGCGAGGACGTGAAACCTGGAGCGTAATTAGAAACCAGCCGAGCGAGGCCGACACCTACCGTGGGAGGGATTTTTCCAACACTTGCACGGCCGAACCGCTGCGCCCGGTAATTTGGACCCATGGCGTGTCGCCAAGCATGCAAGTATCGGAGCTCCACAAGCTTGGACAACGAGAGTGGCAGCTGGCTCGCCGCGACATGTAGAGCGGGAGAGGGCGCCTGCCGAGCTGTACGATCTCGAAGGACACTGCTTCCGCAGATCGCAGATGGGGCTTGCGACCGCCTCCGAGGGAGATGACGAGCACGCGACGCGATAGCGCGGGGCCTGGGCGGTGCGGGGTCGGTCAGCGTGCTCGACTCCAAGCGGGGGACCGGTGCGGTAGTGGTGCGGAACGGTGCGGTAAATTCACCTATACCAATTCACTCACGGAGCTTTCCCTTTGGAACGTCGAACTTTGCCGGGTGGCCGAGATCCTCAGCTCCAAGCCCTCATATACCACCCAAACTCTCCCCAAGCCGGTCCAAGCCGGTGCCCAAGCCCATCAAAGCCCAAGCCAAAATGTCGGGCCGCCTGGCAGGGGCAAGCCAAGCCAAGCCGGTTTGGCACGCCGGTGAGAAGTCTCCAAGCCGGGCCGCCCGACCCATGACCGCGCTTCTTGATGCGCCGACGCGGCTCGCACCTGTCAAATGCGCTTCTCTGCCTTTCCCCTCGTCGGTATTGCCTTCGTCGGGCTCGTGAATGCTTCAGACATCCTCGACGAGAGCAGCATTCTAGGGCGCAACATCAACGCCTCGCACCTGAGCACGCTCACCGCCAACCAGCGCAAAGTATTCGACACCGTTATCGAAGCCGTGGACGCGAGCTTTGCCCCTCCGTTCCTGGTGTGTTTATTAACTCACAACGGGACGCGCTGAGGCTCTGTTCAGTTCAACTCTCCGCGATACACGGCGTGGTATGCTGTTGGACTCCTGGCGCGGAACGGGAAGGGTGACGCGCAGCTGGCGTCGACGCTCCTGCGAAACGTGTAGGTTTTGGCGCTCTTTGTGTTGGGCCACTTCTTGACCTTGTCTTGCTCAGCATTGCCATGCAATATACCGACCCTGCCAAAGCCTGGTTCGGGACTTTCAAATGTGCGTATGCTCCAGATTGGCACGACTCGCCGATTATTTGATCCCCGCCAGCGATACCTACAGCCCCAGACCCGGGAACCGTGTATCCCCCTCGAGTATCTCTCTTTCCATTCAGTCATCCCCCAGGCTGACCCCGCTAGCTCTACGGCTCATACGATACCAACATCGGCCTGTTCGTCTGCACCTCCCTCATCATCGTCATGGAGGAATTCACGCATCTCCTCGAGCCCTCTCTCGTCAGCCTCCTCAAGGCCAGCATGTACAACTCGACGGTGGGCGACGGGTACCGCGTTGGCGGCATCAACGGGGATGGGTACAGCGCGGGCGGGTTTATCGGGGACAATCGTGCGGATTCCCATTCCCCCATCCTTCTGTTGGAAAGAAATGAACGGCCGGGCAGTATATCCAATCTACAGCAACCCGTGGTACATGCGCATTATGGCGGCGACGTACGTCGGGAGCATGATGCAGGATAGGAATATGTCCGAGTGGGGAGATCGGTGGGCGCAGGAGGCAGTGGACAACTTCAACCTGTTCGGAACCCTCGCTGAGGTACGCGTATGCCTGCCCTCCGAATCTCAGCCTGAGGCGGGTAGTTTTCCTCTGGGACATACACCGGCGTAACACTCTACGCGCTCTCCCTCCACGGATACATGCCCGCCTCTTCGGTCATCGCCCAAAACGCGGTGAGCATCATCCGGAAGACGTGGAGCGCGGTTGGGGCGGTGTATAACCCGACGCTGCGGACCCTCGGCGGTCCATGGGATCGTGCGTATGGGTACGATATGCGTGCGTACTTTGGGATTCTCGGCGGCCAGATGTATGGTTTCCCGTTATTCCGAGCATAACTCCGCTAAATTGGATCGCAGCGCAGGGTTAGTTGGGGGATTGGACGACGGGACCGCGCCGCTTCCCAACCCACTCATCGGGTCTGCTCATTTTGGGGACAGTGCAGCTACGCTCCTGTGGGTTCCGTTAACGTTATCCAGCAGCGCAAACAGTATGAATAACGAACACCAGAACACCGCTCATCGCCAAGTTCAACGACCCGCACGTCCCAAAATCCGCCATCTCCCAACTGAAGCAACTCTCTTCCCCGCACGGACACAGTTCCAACTTCTCTGCGATTTCGCCGCCGTGGGACGCGATTGGTACTCCGCGAAATTACACGTCGTATACCGCCCCCGGTCTCAGCGTCGGCGGGATCCAGTCGGACGAGCGGGTTATCGGTGGGCCGGCGACGAACCCTGCGATGTATGTACCCGCTAGCGTTTTATGGGACGTCGACGGGCGAGGCACCGTTGGTTGGCTGAACGTACGCTCCCTATTCCCCCAATCAACTCACTCATACGAATATTAATCCCCCTTAAGCTATTCCCAACCTCTGGCTCTATCTCCGCCATCGCCACCCCGTCCGAGTCGTCCCCCGGCCGCGGCGCAAAGCTCACCATCACCTACCCACCCTCAACCAACTTCCCCACCCCGCTGTTCGCAAACATCACCAGCACGCAGTTCACGTTCCTCATCGGCGGCTTTCGGGGCGTCTCGCTCCCGGCGAGCTTTGCGCAGGGCGGAGAGGCACAGCTCCCAGGGTTGCGCCTCAGGTTCTCTGGGAACGCGGTGAGCAGGGGCGTGAGGTCGTTCGTGTATGGGGCGAGCACGATAAACGACTTGATGCCGTATAACTTGACTTTTGATGTTTCTGGTGTGGATTTGGGAGGGGAGGTGCCCGGGGTCGTGCTCGAGGTGGAGAGAGTTTGATTTGTAGTTACAGTTGAATCCAAACTATTTTCTGGCCGCTCCTGTTGTAAATTACTTTCACTGCGTTCCGGGTCCTTGTCAGCTCACCCTGTGTTGACCCTTGTTGACGATGTGCGGACACCAGGCTGACCTTATCCGACATGGTCGGACCATAGCTGAGCGCGGTTGACCTTGACCGACAGGTGTGTCGACAAAAAGCCTGCGCCGACACTCCTTGACAGCATGTCGGCACATTTGCCGACATCAGCCGACGAATTGTCGACATACGCTGACGGCGTCGCCGACCTATCCCGACAAATGTCTATATGCGTGGAAAATGGTTTCTGAGATGTATACTCTGTGTCCACATATGTCGGCGAAGGGGTGTGCGGACAAGGTGCTGAGCTGACACGGACCCGGAACGCAGTGTTTGTGGGCGTTCCATCAATCGACCCACTCAGGCTCCGTCCCCATCTTCAATCGCGCTCTCGGCTCATATCCCAGCGCGTCCATGCGCATCTTGACTGTCCGGTGGATCTTGACTCCGTGCGTGCTCTGTCTCGGGATGTGCCGGCCCCGCGCACGGTGGATACTGACATACGATCAGTACTAGTATTTGTGCTGGGTGGTGAGATAACGAACATGAGCTTCTTCACCCACGAATCCCCCTTATCGTGGTCCTGGAAGCGTAGCTGCTGCGGGATCCACTCGAGGAGCCACCACGCGCGGACGCGCTTGAGCTCGTCGTTGATGGGGCACAGCGCGTCGACGAGATCTTCCTCCTCTTCGCTCACAAACTTCCTGGTGCGCTCTGCAGTCGTACCCGTGGGTGTTTGGATAGACGCGGGCATCGCGGGCGGAGGCGGGCGGGGAAGGACACGCGGGTACAGTGTGCTCGGCTCGAGACCCGCGAGGCGGAGAGTATCCGCGTGGAAGATGATGCCCGTCTGCAGGAGGAAGCATTGGCGGATCATCCAGCGGAGCGGGATGCGCGCGAGGTGGTTCCGCGTATCGTTCGGGTGGGCGCCCCCGCCGACGTCTGCAAATAATCCATGAGTAAGTGCGAGGGAGAGGAATTCTGAGTACCGCAATGCGCGCCGGCGAACCAGACCTCTTCGACGTGCGTCGCGTGGCGTTCTCCGCCTTTACGGCGCGTCAGACGTCAATTTGGTGGAAGAAGACGGGATCGCGGCGTACCGGAATATTCCGTCTCCAGCCGGTGCAGCGTCTTGCTCCGCCTCGTAACCTTCTTCTCCCCTTCCGAGTCCTCTTTATCGTGATGTTCCTCGTGCTCAGCCTCTTCCTGGGCCAAATGCTCGGATTGCGGCGCCTCTCGCTTCCGACTACTCGGCCCGTGCATCTCGCGCTCTCCAACCCGCAACGCCTCCTCGACGCGGTTCCAAAAGTTGGGCAGGAACCGCGCGCGGTGCTCGTCCAGCGCAATCGCGTGGCGGAAGTACCGCACGTGTGTGTTTGAGCGCGTGAAGGGGAGGCGGCGCGGGATGAGGCCGACGGAGGCGACGGTGTCCCTGGCGATCCGTTCAGTTCGGTTCGGACGGCAATGCACTTGGAATTGGGGGCTGATTACGCACCAGACACCGAGGAACTCGATGTCTACATCGATGCTGAAGGCTTTTTTGAACGCTGTACTCTACGTCGCAGGTCCACGTCAGGAAGGATCTTCTGATCAAAAGGAAGCGGTGCGCACCTGCTTCCACCCCGCCTCGTCGTCCTTGGAGTACATCTTGTACGCGAACGGGACTTGCTGGTGGTTACATTTCGGGAGTAGTCCGACCTACGGTGCGTCATGGGATGGTCAGCGTCGGCAACCGAATGAGCTACCTTGTGAAGCCTAGCGAATAATAGAGAGAAGAATAAGATCGCGTTAGTCGTGGGGCGACGGCTACGAGTAGCGAGGATAGACGTACATTCCTGCGAGGGCGCGAGCAGTCTGAGTGGTTTAATTAGCTTAACGACGCCCATTAGGACCGGCGGGGGAGGCAACTCACGTAGGCCCCGCGAGAGAAACTAAAGTAGTTTCAGATTGGCCTCGAATAGTGGATGGATTGCACGCACCCGAACAAACAGATCTTGTCTCCATGCTGGTCTACATTCGCTTTAGCAACTTGGAGCTTCGCAAAGCGGACGTCGACGCACAGTTCTGCATCAGGAACTCGTACCCGCCCATGACGTGCGAGTTGAGGTGGTACCCGAGCATCGCGTCGATGGTGCGATGCACCTTTGCGAGCCACGGGCGCGCAACCTGTGGGATGTTGTACGTGCCGATGCCCGCCTGTGTCCAGATCGTTTATAGGATTAGAGGGGAGGGGAGACGACGGAGGCGGACCTGGTAGTACACGAGCTGCTGAGACGGATCGTCCTTCTTGAGCATAGAGAAGAAGTTGACGACGTTCGAGTTCTGCAGCGTGTAAGCAGAGAGTGGATGGCAGCAGCTGCGTACATCGTCGTCGAACTGGTCGCCTGTTCCATCAAAGCAGAGGACAAGTGTGCGATGCGCGTTGTACGGCGGGACGGTTTTCTTGAGCTTGAGTCGGGCGTCGCGTTCGTCAGGGTGATCTGACGCGTCCGATGAGGGGGCTGGGGACGAGACGAATGGGAAGCCGGCGTAGGGCTGGTCGGGGTTGGGGATGAGCGTGAACGTCGGCGAACGCGGGCTGGGATCCGCGGCTGGGTCCGAAGGCATCTTGGAGGGAGTTGACGTTGAAGCCGCTGGGACGTGGCAATGCTATATACCCCCGCCATCGCTGCAAAGCGAGCAGTGGCACCTAAGCTCCGCTGCTCCAGTTGAACACCACCAATCTTACATCGCCTTCTTGTTGTTTGAAACGTACTTTTGTGCCGGCCGCGCCTTACCGTTGGAGCATTTACGTGTCCGACGACGGCTGCCGTCGGTCTCGGGCGGGTTGAGCCTGTTTCTCGGGCACTGCAGTTGGTGCGCGTGGCGTTCAGGCTGGGACGCGAGGATGGTTGACCTGGTGCACATGAATTTTGACCAGAAACAGACCAGTCCTGACGATTAGCATGAGTTCCAAAGAGAGGAACACTTAGGATAGGCATCCTGCGGCACCAAGCCGGCCGAGATGTACAGAAGCTTCTGGATCATACACCACATTAGCGGTCGACAGCTCGACCGAAGAAGAACACTGAACAGGGATCCGGAGACGCTGTCCTCATGCGACATGCCCAAACTTGTGCGTAAATGCATATGGATGACTTGTGCGTAAATGGGTGTGCAAATCAGTGGTTGTTTACGGCTCAGACTCAGAGGTATACAGCAGGATAGGGAAACTATTTCCCACGACAAATCCATCGGTCGGAATAGTAGTATTCCGAGGTCAAGTTCGTGTAATGTGTAAGAGCTCGAAAAAAAAAACTCAATGTCAAAATTCAGCTAAAATCAAAAGAGAATTTTTCGGTCTTCCCGGGCATAGAAAAATTCAAAATGGACGAACCCCACAAGGGTTAGGGTTAGGGTTAGGTTTGAGCTCTTATATTTCCCATGGCAAAATTAGCATTCAGTTTCCCTTCTAGAATCCACAGAGCATGCATACCGCCGTTTCAGCAATTTTCCGATATGGAAAGTTAGTTAGACAATGTAAAGTTTACCAAATTGGAAAGTTCCTTTGAAAACTTGTCCGAAAATGGCAGATTTCCCAACAAAGAAAACACGGTGGAAAATGTGAGGTTTCCAAACGGGTTTTCAAAGTTTGGGAAATGTCATGTTTCCAAACACGTTTTCCAACAAAGAAGACTTGTCGTTTTCGGACGGATTTTCAACAATGGACAATGTTTGATTTTCAAAGGCATTTTCCAATGCCGAAAACGGAGCATTTTTGAAGGCTTCCTGTTTTGGGAAACTTTTTTTTTTTCAGATGAGTTTTCCAAAGCCGGAAATTGCTTTCAAAATTATTTATTTCGCAAGTTGGAAAATTAAACTGTGGATCATCCGCCGATGATGCTATGGAAACCCGGTTGAAAATGTCACATTTTCTGACGCGTTTTCTTTGTTGGGAAATCTGCCGTTCTCGAACGTGTTTTCGAAGGAATTTTCAAATTTGGTGAATTTTACATTTTCTAAGTAACTTTCTAACTCGGAAAATTCTCGAAACGGCGGTGTGAATACGGAAAACCCGGCAATTTCTGTGACAAGAAAAAGGCTGCAACTATCGCTCCGGCCCCGTTTCTTTCTTTCTTTCTTTTTCTGATTTCACCCAAATTTCGCCGTGTTAAGAGGGTACATTGGCATACCCAGGCCAATTGTAGACTCTCGAAAAGTTCTTGCCCCTGGATAGGCTGACTCATCATTGTTATACTTGATAGTTGGAGTCACCCATCAACACGTGCATTCTGCATCTTGTCTTCCTACCACCACCATCAAGCATGTCGACCGTCTGGATCGCCCAAGAACTTGTCGATCTTATCGTCAGCAACATAACCGACAATGCATCGCTGAAATCCTGCGCTCTCGCTGCACATCGCTTCCGCGCAGGTTGCCAAAAGCGACTCTTCGCTAAACTGCAGCTCCGAGTGGCGTCGAATGCAACGCAGAACGGCGACGATACTTCTGTTGCCTTTACGACCGCGCTCAGGCATTTCAACGATCACCAACACCTAGCGGGCTATGTGGTCGACCTCACGGTGCATCTCCTAGCCCCGGACGCACAAGAGATCCCGGCGGTCCTGCTTGTTCTCGGCCGCCTCAACGATGTCACGGAGCTCTGCATCGGGCATTTTGGAGCTCTGATCGCCTGGGACACACTACCATCCATCTGCACATCCTCAATTCTACAGTGGCTGGAGACAAGGAGACTGCGAAAGCTCGCGCTTCATCATATCGACAAAATCGGGGCGCACGAGTTTTGGACTTTTCTACGGAGCTCCGAAGATCAGCTATATGTCGCTTGCGGTCTAGCCCAGTCAACGTCGACCCTTTCTGGGCCCGTTCCCGAAGCCATCAAGGCGCTCTCGTTGGTCGTCAGTCCTTCTATGGCCGACGCTCTGTGTCAGACGGGCTTGAGAAGCATGCTCCAACGACTAGAGACCCTGATTTTCAGTGATGTTGGACGGCCTGAGGGCTGGGAGCTCCTCTCCCTCCTTGCCCCAACACTCCCGAGGCTTTCACTTGTCCTAATGAGCGGTGAGTGTCCCGGTTAGTCCGCGCAACTGACGCAACTGACGCTTGCGATAGTAACGGCGATTCCCTTGCCGACCCCTCCGCGATTCCCCGAGCTGACCTGGGTGCTAATGACATTCGGCACCAGGCAGTGGGAATCGGACGATGACCCGAGGACCCTTCCCATGCTCCGAATTCTCACTGATTCGCGGGCGCCGAAGCTCGAAGAGGTCGCATTCCAGATGTGTTCCACCGTTGGGACTGATTCTGCCAGCGGTTCGCCCATGTACTCGTTCTCCTCAAAGCTCCTGGTGATGCTCGACGAGCTCCTCGCGCAGCACAGAACCATCCGCGACGTCGCCTTTCGTCTGCGCTGCCGGTTCGAGGATCCGGAGGCAACCCGTGCACAAGCTGCTGCTGCGCACCTCTCGGCGTTCTCCGCCACGATTTCAGCGGGCTTCCCCAAAACCGCTGCTGCGAAAAGAGTTATCATTGCGCTTTTGTGAATATCCCTTTTGTACTTCGCTCGTTCACGTCAAAGAGATTGCAAAATGAGTGAGACACAAAATCCTCTGTACTAGCTAATAGTATTAGTACCTAACGAGCTACGTGACTATCGCATTGAGTTGTCGTGCCATCGGTGGGTCGGGCGAGAAGACGAAGGTTTTTGGATGAAAAAGGGCTGGTAGTGCCAGTGCACATTCAGCAAGTTGCATTTTTTTCCCCGTGTTCAACGTTCTGCGCCTTTCAGTACACACACTGCGGATACTCTCATTTACACCCCCAACCCCGCCTTCGTCGGCACAAACGGCCCATCCCAGCACGTAAACCCAACACCATTCGTCACCGCCGTCGTGTTGCACATCACCGCGACGGGGCGCCCCGTCTCGGTGCGCGCGAGGAGGTTTTTGGTGCGCACGTTGACCGCGGTGCCGGGGTAGAGGTCCAGGATGGCGACTTCGCGCCCGGTGGCGTTGGGCACGGCGTACCAGCAGGGGTCGCTTACGCAGGAGCCCTCGACGAAGCCGGTGCTAGGCGGGAGTTACTACGGGTTAGCGGAGGAAGAGGAAGAGGGGGAGGCGAGGACGTACTCGCGGATTGTCCCGGCAAAGTTCTCGAATGTGAAGTCTTGGATGTGGGTGTTGTTTGTGCTGGTGGTGTTTGGCTGTGGTCCGACCTGGTGCGCGCGTTATTCCGTGTGCATGAGTACCCCCGAAGATAGATTGCGCCTACTCCTTGATCCCAGTAACTAAAAAAAAAATCCTGTCAGCTTCATAGCCATACGCAGACCGTGTTCACGAACTTTTGTGTCACGTAGATCTGCGGCGTATGCTCAGTATGGGAAGTTGCAAAACGAGCGAGCGTCCTCACCGGGAACATAACATTGATAAACGCGATGTTTTTCCATGTGATGCTGTGGAAGGGATTATACTCGACGAACAAAGGCAATTTAGTAATGTGTACGCACTTGCGCGCCAATCCATTCCCTCCCGTCCAGCTCTTGAAGCGTGCTGCATAGAGAGAGTCTTTCTACAAGGATAATTTCAGAATATGCTCCTAATAGTCGGACAGAGCATACCATAACGGTGTTTTCGATACTGCACAAGTCAGGTTGGCGCGCAGGCAGAACGGAACGACGCACAGGACGTTCTGAACATCGGCGACAGCGCCGCCCTTGCCAAGCGAGCCGATGGAGAGGCCGTGTCCGCCCTCGCAGTACGAGTTCCTGTTAAAAGTCAAGTGAGAACAACAAGAATGAATTACGCCGAACCGCCAGGTGACGTTGTGGGCGCCGCTGCCCACAGTGAGGCAGTCGTCCCCGTTGACGATGTGGTTGTCCTCGAAGAGCATGTTATTACCGCCTGCTGAGAAACCGTCACTGTTCGTAATTATTACGGGGTCATTAGAGTCGCGATACGTCGGCACAAAGGCTATACGTACGTGTTGAACGGGAATGCCTTTCCAATAGAGGTTTAGTTCGTCGTCTACTAGCAAAACGAGGACGACGAACCGTCTGCGTGTTCTCCGACGGCGCCAGGATGCGATTGTTGAACGCGTGGATGTTAGTCGAGCCACTGGTCGAGAAACTCCACGCAACGGGCTGCATGTTCATTGTTAGCGTTAAGAACCTCGTCAGGGGATGACGCACCTTCCACAGCTTCATATCCCGAATAACCCCGTTGGTAATATGACTGAACGCCCACCCGTGCGGGCGGTTGATCTGGTTGTTGGCGTTCCACCATTGCTGCCCGTGTCCGTCGACCCAGCCCCAGTGTGGGTCGAGGGAGCCGCGGAGAGTGACGTTGGTACCGCCGGAGAAGGTGAACCATGCGCCGGGGAAGGACTGTGCCGCGGTTTGAATAAGTGAGTGGAGGGGATAAGGGAGCTTGGACGCAGCGTACGGAGGAACCGACGAGCGCTGCGTACGTAGGTTAAGGGTTGGAAGAGTTGAGTGGATGGAAGAGGAGCGGACCTTGTACGGTGGGGATGTCCTCCGGATACGTCAGGTTTCCTTCAATGCGCACCTCCACATTCGTGAAGACCGGGAACTTGATAGGCGTGAAGATATTGTACGTCGTGCCCTTGCTGAACAGGAGCGTCGCGTCGCTGGGGTGGGAAGTGGCGAGCGAGAGTAGGGCGGGGGGTGTCGTCCGCTCCGGTGGTGTGTGGGATGACGAATGTGTCCCATGCGTGCGCCGTCGTGGCCTGCAAGAGGAAGATGAATGCGTGGGGGAGCATAAGGGATACTAATCGAGGGGCGGGGTTCGGACGCGCGGCGGGGTATTTATTCTGTGTGGGGCGGACGGCTCGGGCCCGGGACGCTGGGCATGAGCATGTGAACTGAAGGTGGTCACCCGACTGGCGGCGCTTCGGTTCGCGGAATCCTCGTTGGAATTCAACCAAGACGGCGGGACAAGGGTGCTTTGGCATGGTGAATGTTTTGTTATAGCTGCGTGGAGGGATGTCGCCGACGATATTTGGACTTTGACTCTCTCCCTAGTATTAGCTCGCAACATTCGCTTGTAGAAAAGGCCTCGGAAGTTCAAAATAAGCCACAGAGGTACAATAAAAGCTGCACAGGTCCAATATAAGCCGCATAAGTCCAAGAGAAGCCGCACGCACAATGTCGAGAATATCGCCGAGTGAGTTTGAAGACAAGGGTCGCTGAATGTCCATGCCGTGCAAGAGACGATACATTTCTGCATCCATTCGCGGGATACCAGTTAAGATTTGGCGGGAGATTGTCTATCTAGACGATGACCTAGCAGACGGACATCGTCAGGAAGAAGAAACCAGCACCAACTTTAGGGCCAGCACCATCAACCACCCTTTTCTCTTCCCGCATGTACGCCATGTCCTCGTCGCCCGTGAAGCAGGAAAAGCCCGATACGACACTCGAGGTGCGCTCCTGGAGCGTCCGCGTGGCCCGCTCGTCGCTGATACAACCGCCTCTAGCCCGATGACGATCCCGGAGGCGTCGGTGTCGGTGTCCGTGCCACGGTGTCCGGCGCGCCGACGAGAGTGGCAGCCAGCCAAGACAGTGCGAGGATGCAGCAGGTGCGTAGTCCGCTTGAGCTAGGGGACGCTGCGCCGGAGCTGACGGCTTCCCGCTCCACAGACGCTCGAGAGCCAAAACGCGGAGTTAGAGTTACGCAGTCAGCTGGAGGCCGAGAAGCGCCGGATGGAGGAGGAACTGGATATCGTGCTGCGCGAGATGGGGGTGCGTCGTCTTCTGCTCGCGGAGGATACCTCACCGATTCCGCGTGCGATTAGAATGCCCTGCAGGAAGCTGCCGACAACAACAAGGCGCTGAATGCGGAGCTGGCGACGACGAACCAGACGCTCTGCGAGCTTCTGAAGGAGCAGCAAGCGACCAAGAAGGTGTGTCGCAGTCGTCTCGTCCACGCCCGCCGCTAACACCGACGCCAAGTCCCTTGCGGAAGCCCAGGCTAAGTCGTCGAAATCGACGGGCAGCACGCCAAAGGAAGCAAAGCGCATCAAGACGCTGGAGGGGGAGGTCAAGGCTGCCACGGAGAAGATTTCCGAGCTGGACAAGCAGCTGGACGCGGTGCGCCATCCCCCAGCTAGTTCCGCTGCCACTGACCTGGCGGGTACATAGGTTGCGAAGGCAGCAGCCATGTCTGACATAGCACGCGAAGCCAAAGAAGCCGAGAACGCCGTCCTTGCCAGCGTACGTCGTCTCGCTCGCTCTTTCTTAGCTTACGCTTCCGCTAGAAACTCTACACCGCCGAGCGCTCCATCCTCGACTTTGCCGACACGCTGCAAAAGCAGGTCCTCGAGATCCAGGCGCTCAAAACGCAGCTTGCGGAAGCGCAGACGCGTGGTACGGCGCAGGGAGACGTCCAGGAGCTCACGGAGACCATCCGCGGGCTGATTGGAGCGAATTGCCAATGGGAAGCCATGATCGAGGAACTGAGGGGGAAGAATGCCGCGTTGGAGGCGGAGCTGGTGAGTGTCGGCCATTTTGACGGACACGCAATTGCTGACCAGACCCAGGCGCAGAGCCGGATGCCCGCAGAGAAGCTAGAACGAGACAGGCGGCGTTCGCCCGAGCGGCGACGATCTCCGGAGCGCGGACGGTCGTCAGACCAACGACGTTCCCGCTCTCGCTCACGTTCGCGCGAACGCGACCGCGACCGTAGTCCCCGACGCCCGCCGCGAGGTCCTGCTCCGTCGGGGTCGCGCAAACGCTCTCCTTCCCTGTCCCGCCCTCGGTCCCGCGACAGAGAAAGACATCGCGGTCCCGATAGCCGACGCGCGTCCCCGCCGTCACGCAGGCGCTCCCGGTCCCGTTCACCAGCCCGCGGGCCGCGTATGCGTTCACCTTCCCCAGCCCGCTCGCGCGATCCGCGTACGCGTCCGCCCCCTATAACACGTATGGCCGCGGCATCAACGCAGGTATCTCCGACGCGACGACGCTCCCGCTCCCGCTCGCGGTCGGGATCGCGCTCCTACGCGGGAACGTCCCCGACCCGGCTCAAGCACGAAGAACGGGATCGGTTGCCGTTCCAAGTACGCGTTGCCTTCTCTTGTATGTGCGGGACCGCTAACGCGCCTTTATCCATAGACCCCGCCGATGGGCTCCGGCTCTGCGACGCGTGTCCCGAATCCGTATCCGACGCCCGCGCGGTCGTTGAGTGTACGTGTTGTTGTACTGCCCACCCGAAACGCGTGTCCTTCCCCTCGTCAAGTTTGTCTAACGCGTCCCTCCCAGGTCCCGTCCAGCGCAAGTACTGGCATCGCCGACCCACAGGCGGACCGCGCGCTCTGCAGGGCTTTACTGCGGACGTTCGGCACGCCCGCTAAGACGCGTCCGGCGAAGCTGCCTGCGGAGACGGCGGTGCAGACGTCGCGGAATGTGGAAGCGGCGTTTTCTGGGGTATGTGATCTACGCTACGACTGCTCCATTCATTCTCCCTTCTACTTGTTGCCCCGTTTCGATGCTCAGACTAGACCGCTAACCCCGCCCCCAGATCTTCCCAAGCCACCGCCAAATCCTCTACCTCCCCTCGCGCTCCTGCTGGGCAGACTACGAGCACCTCCATGCGCTCGCGTACGCGCCGACGATGGAGTACGCGCCCGAGCTCGGCGGGTGCCGTCCGCATCTCGAGCTCGCGGACCTCGCACAGTCTGGCGCCGAGGTCGACTACTTTGTGTCCTTTTACGGGAACGTGTACTATGCGGGTGTGTATCGCGTGCGGAGCATGGCGGGGTTGAAGCCAGAGGCCGCGAGGGGCGGGCAGGATGTGCCGGTCGGGAGTCGGGATGTGGTATGTGTTACTATTTCGTTTGGTCGTGTTCCGTACTGTTTGCTAACTCTGCGCTTTTTTGTAGTTGCCGTCGGCGATATACGGAGCGATGAACCTACCGGTGGGCGAGAGCAGCGCGGAGGGAAGGCAGCGCGAGACGCTTATGCGTGCGGTGTTCCCGGACGGGAGGATTAAGGTGCAGGTGTGGGCGTTGCAGTATGTGGGGTATGATGATGAGGTGCAGAGGGTGTTGAGGGCGAGGTATGTCGGTGGTGGGTCAGGCTCGGGCTCGGGGTCGGGCTTGGGGTCAAGGAGAGAGGCAACATCGGCATCGGGTTCGGCATCGGGGTCGGGAGTAGAGGATCTCGGGCTGGTGAGCGATTCGGGATGGGGCGGGTCGAGTAAGGGCAAGGCAGTGCGGACGGCGGCTGCGGGCGACGGGAGCTCGGGTCCGGGCGCGGGCGCGGGTGTACCGTTGGCTGCGCGGATTGGAGGGACGGGGTCGAATGCGCAGACGGTTTCCGTCAAGGGCGCCGCGAAACGGAAATTTGCAGGAGGAGATGGGCCTGGGCCGGGGTCGGGGTCGGGGCAAAACAGCAACAATAACACCAGCCCGGGGCTTAAGTTGAAGAGGGGGAGGTATTAGGATATGGATGGAAGTATCTTGTTGGTTTGTGTTTTGTACTTGCTTTGAATTGCTCTGTAACCTGTACGGGAAACTTGATTAGCAATCTCTTAGATTGTTGGAATAGAACGAGGGCAGGGAGCGAAGCAGCCTGATGCTTCCAGTGACTTCTGGAAGAAGGTGGAGAACTTTGGAGTAATTCTATGTGGTGTTGTTGGATAGTGGGTCTAAAGGATATGTGGTGAGACACTTTTTGAAAGCATCACTTGACAACTTGAAGGTCTGAAGTCTACTCCATCGAAGGCCGGTGGATGGCCACCGGTATCGAGAACTTCAGCCTGAAATGTTGCTGAACAGACAAGCCAAAATCGCTCAGAGCCACCGGTCGCCGGTCGCATCCCCGCGCCAGCTCCTGCGGCGACCAATGGAGTATGGTGCAGCCCCTGCGTAGCCCGACGGCCGCCACCGGCGTCTGCTGGCTGCACCGTCTTGCCCTGGTCGTCCATTGAATGATACAGTGTATCAAAGGATACCCAATGTGTGTGTACTTGACTTGTAGAAAATCGGTAGATACAGCATCTGCGTCCAGGAATCGGATGTCTGAGACGACTGGGAGCAGCTTACGGAGATTATTTCCGATGCGTCACGGCCAAATTGACGAACAAAGTAATCACAGTGACCGTGACCGTGATCACTAGCTGGTTACTGGACTGACGAAGATACACAGTACACATCGGCTGCCAGGTGGTCGGCTGCCGGGTGGTCAGCTAGTTACCCTTTGCCTTTTCCTTTGCCTTCCTCGCCGCCTCCGCCAGGGCAGCCTGGATACAGTACGGGCACCCGTCCTTATGAAGACTAGGGGGGTACGCTTGCCCGCAGTCAGGGCACCTCACGAGGTGGCCTTTCTTCAGACACTTGGATGTCTTGGCGGTCTTCTGGCAAACTGGACTGTGCGTGGTCAGCAAAAGCGCGGATATAGGAAGCAAATTTTACCAGTGATGACCCATGGCTTTAGCTTCGAGTCTTTCTGTGTTGGATGTAGTGAAGAATGGGAGCACCTCCTCCAGGTATAAATATTCAGCGTGATGGAATATAAATCCTTCATCCAGGGTTGTCACCGATTAAGGGAGCTTTCCCTAAATGAGAAACCCGCGGGTTGAATTGAGAAATCCTTAATTAACCAAGAGTTTGTATCGCCGAGTTTCTTTGTTGTTGGTGAATTTATCGCGAGCAGAGGTTGCCAAAACTCCATACGAGAGGAATAGACGGTGTAATTATCCCCAAAACGGACTGACGAGTGTATGGCTCGACATATACTCCTCGCCGCGACAGCCGCGCATAACTGCACAGTTGCCGCGCGAGTGCCGCAGACAGCTTCCACGGCTGCCGCATCAATATTCCGTGTGCGGCGGTCTGACACGAGCAATTCTACATATCTATGTAGCTGCTGTATGAACCTCAGCGACTTCCGGCGCTAATGATCAAAGTGCGGTAGTTGCAACTACCGCACAAGTGCCTGCGTATTGCGTTGCGACAAAACAGGCTGGCCCCGCGGAATCAATATTAGTTTCCTTGTGGAGTCGTTGCTGGCAACTTGAACACGCCAAAGTCGTACTGAGTTGTGGCACCAGTAACGGTTGTATGAGTCCAGCAACGCAGGGTGGGGATTTTGGCTCCCAAAATTACCACCCCAGCCGGTCGCAGCCGGCAGAATTTAGCAACCCCGTTCATATTGCTCCACCTCTATCTTAGAACGTGCCCTCATCTGGTGCCTCTTCTCGAGCTCCAGAGCCTGAGCTCCAACTTCTGCGCCTCGTCGTCAGCACGACCGCGCTTGAGCTTGCGTGCTTTCCTGCAGGGAATGAAGTAAGGCTATAGCCAACATCGATATCCACGCCCTTGGCTCGAATTCTTGGAATCTTGGATTAATCGATTCCTTCCGCTCCGCTCCCGCGAAGGCGGAGAAGTCGAACTCCATCGCCTTCGGAGCTGTCCTTCGAATTCGACGCCAGCGACGCCACATGCAAGGGTGAGCTCACGATTACCTCTAGGGAGCGCGAGCGCTTCGGAGCTCGCCGAGCCGCGTGGGCGCCGCATGGCAGGACAGTTGTCGGCCAGCGGCTTGGCAGCCAGAGCCTCGAACGCGCGCTCAGTCTGAAGCTCCGTCTCGAATTGGAGTCGAGATGGCGTCAGCGCCAGGAACGCGATAGCGGGGACGCCTATCGCATATCTCATACCCGTCGTATCTTCGCGATCGCGAATATCGTTACATACTGTTCACGGTTACGGCGGCGGCTTGGGAAGATTTGGACGGGGCCCCGGACGGAGACAGTTTGCACGGAAGCAGGGTGAACACGCGACGAATCAGAGCAAAAGCAATGAGATTATTGCGGGGACGTGTACAGTATGCAAAAATGTATAAGTAGGTGGTGGTACATTGCGAGATTGGAGTGCAGGTTGTGATACACAATGGGGTAGATAGCAAGATAGCGGGCAGGTGGTGGTCTACGACGGACTGTGAGCAAGGAACGGGGAAGGGACGGGAGACGCACTATACAGAGCAAGATGCGAGCAAGACTCAGGTGTCGCCGATGCAGAGGCGAATCTGTGGTAGGCGTTAGCAGCGAGAACGACGAATGGCGAAGACGCGCACCATCGACAGGTGGCCGGGTTGTAGAAGAGGCACGTCGTCGCATGGGAGCCGCGCCAGCCGCAGTGGCAGCATTGCGGGCCGTCGCGCATCAGTAAAACAGCAGGTAGATCTTACATGTCTTACATCTTTGGGACCAGGTCTTTGGTCTTGGTATTATGTCTTTGGTCTTGGAGATGCGTCTTTGGTCTTTCACCTGCGTCTTTGGTCTTGGAATTTGTGTCTTGGCAAGCAGGGAATTATAATGAGATTTTCAATTAACCATAAAGGTTGTGGGCGGCTCATGCTGTCGCGCAGATGTCCTCACATCCCCCTCTCATGGTTCCAAACGCTCTGTACTCTTCATGCTCGACAAACAGCCCAAAGCTTGGTCCGTGCGCCTGTCAACATGAAACCATCAGCTCCGTGATGAGTGCCGCACTTGTCGCTTCTTTCCTCTCACCACCACCTTCGACCCTTGCCCGCCCCTTGCCCGCCACTTGCCCGCCACTTGCTCGCCCCCGCAACGCTATATACCAGTGCCCGCTTCGTCGCACCACTCCATAGACGCCGTCGCCGCCGTCGCCGCTGTCACCGCTTCGCCACGCCCGCCTGCCCGATGCTCCGCTGAAGCCCACAAGCCGTCGTTCCACAAAGTCTGCCGCCCACGTCAGCCTCCGCAAGCGCACAAAAGCCCTCCGCAAGCCATCCTCAAAGCCTTCCGCAAGCCATCAAGTCCCTTCAAGTCCTCAAAGTCCGCTACAAGCATCGCAGCGCAAGACCTCCCCGCCAATTGGCGTACACCATCGAGCCCATCCGGATTCCTTTCAAGACCTAGAAGGCCACGAGTTCCCCGCCCGCCCTGCAGCCCCACACAAGATGCCAGACACCCACTTCGTCCATCCAAACATGGCGCCACCGCGCCGAGGTCCACGCCGCCGCCAACGCCGGGCTCCTCTGGTACGCGCGCACAACACGCGCCGCAGCCATGCGCCTTCGTGCGGAGCCGTTTAATTCCCATCCCTCTCGGTGTCGACCACAAGCCGCCGCGATGTCGTTATCAAAACTACAACTGCATTGTTGCTATGTTGTTTGCTCTGTTTGTTAAAATTCCATGTATTCATAGCCTAATCCATATTTTTTTTTTGCACTTTTATGATGTCTGGAGCCTTGTCTTGAAGTGTGTCTTTCCGCTAAGACCCTTGTGTCTTGCCCAAGACACAAAAGACTACTTGGTCTTGCCCAAGACGGGTAAGATGTATTCGTCTTAGCTAAGATTAGGGGACCTGCTTGGCCCAAGACGCACATCTTTCGCATGTTTTCGTCTTACGCGTCTTGGACAAGACGCGTAAGACGTGTAAGACCTACCTGCTGTTTTACTGATGCGGATGGCTGGTTTAGCGACGGTGGTGGCGGAGGATGTGTGCTTGACGCAGCGCCGGCGGACGGAGATGATGGAGCGCGCGGCAGAGTACGAGGAGGAGCTCGACATTGTGTTTTTGAGTGTGGGTGGTGGGTGGTGAGGAACGGAGCCAACTCGAGCCAGATTTATAGGTCGCGCCAGTCCAGGGAACGACAGCCGTGTGGAGTCTAGGCTATTTTCGCAAGGACAAGGTGCCGGCCGAGAGCCTGGTCGAGAAGCTTGACGTACAAGACTCGAGGAGACGGTGTCTAAATCTGGGTCAGCGCGGTCGGAGGATGCGTGCCCGAGCGAACGAGACGCCGCGCCTGGGCTCCTTCGGTGCGTCGGGGTCGGGGACGGCGTCGTCCAGAACGAGAACCAGAGCAGGAAAACGCGCCCAAGACGGAGCAGAGGCGCCATCGCCGCCGCCGCCAGCTAGTACACCGGCCTCGTCGATCCTTCCATGACGCTGGTTCCTGCAGCGTGCCGTCCTCGTCCTCCGCAACTCTCGGACGGCATCCTACGCCTATCCCCGTCGAGGGTCATTGCCTGCGCCGTGTGGCGGTCGAGAACCGTGCTTGCTTCGGGAATCGGCCTTGCAGCTTTCGGATGGACCAGCTTCTATGACTTTGGTGGATCGAGATTGGGCGAGTCGTGCGGACTGCGCGAGGCAGCGCCAAGAGAGCTTGAGCGGCGCCAGGCGCGGTGACGGTCAGCTGCAAGCCGGAGAGCTTGACGCGATCCACGATGCCCATCTCCACGTACCTCCACGTCGCCCAATCCGAGACCCCATGTCTATGGACGACCTCCGCCGCAGCGCCGACCGCCCCGCGCTCATCGTCCTCACCCGGCTCTGTGTCGCGTTCGTGGCCATCTACTACGCCGCGCTCGTCGTCAAACCGTCGCCCTACCGCCGCCTCTTCTTCTTGCCACTGCTCGGTATCGCGGTCTACGCGCTGTCGGTGACCAGCAGGGTCCCTCTGGTCGACTACTACATCGGCGCGCTGCTCTGGATATCGCTCGTCGCGGCTTCGGACCACATCCTCCTCACGGACGTGCAGCGCGAGCTCTACGTGCTCGGGGAGAAGCCCATCGTCCGCGCTGGACTGCAGGAGCGGATGTTTTGCGCTGCTCGGCTGCTCGGAGATCGACGAGCGCTGGGATGGGTACACGAGGAACGGCAGGCGACGCCGCCCCGTCCAAAGATGTCGCGTCCCCGATTCGTCGCATCGCGACTGCTTCGGGGTACTGTCGCCCTCGTCTTCGCTGAGACCGTCAACGCGTACAACGAGCTCTACACGCCCGCGCTATACCCCGACGGACCGAACCTCGCGCCGACCAAGATCCTCCTCTTCGCCATCCCCTACGTCTCTTACATGGTCCTACTCGACGCCCTCAACGACGCGCTCGCCGTCGCCATCCGCCGTGCCCGCCCAATCGACTGCCCATCAGGCACAGGCCCGCTCAGGCAGCTCTACTCCCTCCGAAACTTCTGGGGCCGCGTATGGCACCAACAAAACCGCCGGGTCCGTTTCCTCCGCTCCCGCTGCCGGTTCCTGCTAACCTAGCTCGACAGCTGCTCACAGCGCACGGAAAGTTCCTCGCGCACAAGCTCCTCCGCTTACAACGCGGCTCGGTGGCGTCGGCGTACACCCAGCTATACGCGGCGTTCCTCATCTCGGGGCTCATGCACTACCTACCCGAGTACATGGCTCTGCGGCATTGGGGCGGCGGCGGGATGCGCTTCTTCGTGCTCCAGGCGGTCGGCATTACTCTCGAGGACGTGCTCGGGCGGTGTTTTGGTGTCAAAGGCGGAAAAGGGTGGCGCTTGCTGGGATATGGCTGGGTTTGGCAAATACGTTACAGTCGAACGCCAATCTGTTGGTACCTCGACGGCGTCTAGCTCTGAGCCCTGCTACCGCCCGACCGTGCTCGTTAAATATATAGACGGCCCTGAGCCACCGGGTGTACGAGTAAATGCTTGGGTTTCCTCGAACGAGCGAACGAAGAGGCTGCGTCAAGACAGGGACGAGTAGGTACCAGCCAGTGGTATTATGCATGATCTAGACGAGGCTGCATCGATTGGAAACGGAATACTCCTGTACATTTTCGAATCTTTTGTCACCAAATTGCGATTTGCTTGAGTGAGTGCATTGACGGAGCGCCCACAAACTTAATAACAATAATAATGTATTCTACACTCCCATTAGCATCTTCATTCCCTTCTGCAGCGCCTCCCACGCAGCCTCGCTAAGCTCGTCGTCCCCAAGATCCAGCAACACACCAATCTCGTCCTGATCCAATCCCTCAATTCCCTGTCCCTTCACCACCGCAGTCGCCTCCTTGATAAACTTCTGGCAGATCGCAGTCGCATTCGGCGGGCACTCGAGAGTGATGTAGACCGCCTCGAAGATGTGGGCACGCTCGGTGAGTTTGTACGCGTCCGCGTCGGGCGTCCCCGCCAACGCCGCCTTGAGCTCGGCGAGATAATGCTTGCGGTAGCGCCCCAACTCTTCCGGCGAGTCCTCCCGTTCTGGGACGTGCGGCCACCCGTACATGAGCGGGTCCCAGTCGCGGGTGAGCCACGAGGGGTATCGCGCAAACGCGAGGTAGGACGGCCGCGTCTGCGCGTAGTCCCAGTCGATGAGGGCCGTGACGTTCCCGTCCTCGTCCACCATGACGTTCTGCAGTCCAAAGTCGGGCATCGTGAGCGAGAAGCAACGTTCCTCGTGTAGGAAGGGGAGGGATGGGAGCAGGAGGTCGAGGATCTTGGTGGTCGCCCTGTCGTACGCGTTCGGTGCGCGCGTGGAGGGCGGGATTGCGTCGCGGAGGTGCTGGAGCCACGACTGGGCGGTGGTGAACGGGCCGTAGGAGATGACCTCGAAGCTATCTGGGTCGTCGTCGTCCGGTTGTATGCCGTTGAAGCACTCGCCGATGGTTGGCGTCGCCGTCTCCTCCCCGCTCAACGACCCAATCGAATCGAAGCGCAGCTCGCGCATCTGCGCTGAAAGCTCCGCCAGCTGCTTCAAAATGCGCAGCCGCTTCTCCTCCCTTCGCCCCTCGGCGTCGTCAAACCACACCATCGACACGCTCACGCCCGGGACGTACTCCATCGCCATATACGGCGCTCCAATCTCGTTCTCAATGCCCGCGTCAAAGGCGTACACCTCAGGAACGGGAAGCGCCGTGTTGGCGCGGAGGTAGCGCATCGTCGCGACTTGCGACGCGAGCGCCCGCCGCTCGACGTCGCTCAGCGCGCCGTCCCTTCCCGACACGGGCAAGCGCACCACCACCTTGTGCTCGGCGTCGAGCTCGAAGATGTGCACGAGGTTGAAGGAGCCGCTGCAGCGGTCGATGAGCCGCACCTCCGAGAGCGCGACGGGCACGGCCGGGTCGACATCGCGCAGGATCTTCGTCGCGAGAGTGATGAGGGCGGCGGGCTCGATGTCGAGCAGCTTGCCGAAGCGGTCGCGCTCGTCGTCCTCGCTCGAGGTGGAGGAGTGAGTCGGAGAAGGAGGCGGGGATGACATCTGTGACGGGAATTTTCCCCGACTGCCGGGTGGTAGAAAAGAGAAAGCGGAAACTGCGCGCCTCGCTGGCCGGATCGGTAGCTACCCGCTACGCTGCCGGCCACGACATCGGGACGAACCAGGTATGAATAGATTTATGAATTTACAGTACTGCACACGGGTAAAGTGCATACCCTTGGCCCGGTACATTGTATATCGGCGCGGATTATTTCAGCGGTTTCAAGACGAGCGGCAGAGCTCGGGGTAAGTCAAAACGTCGCAAATAACGGGAAAACTGAATCATTCCCGCTGGTGCGTCTACAGTCCAATAAAGTGCCGCATGATGTTCAGGAACGCGGTCTGGTTTCCGCGTAAGCAGCGCCGGCGAGGAATCGTGACGAGGTCCGAGACTCCCGTCCCCTCATAGCCCTCGACTTCAAGTTGGCTGCTCATCTATCCGTTCAACTTGTTGATTCCGCCATTGGAGCTCGCGGTGCCGAGTAAGACCTAGGAATGCAGCATGTTATCAACCGGAGGGTATCCATACTGTATTCCCGAAACATAGAGATAAGAAGTGGAACTACAAGGTAGGAGAAGAAAAAAGTAGAAACACGCGACTTCCATGCATGCGCATGGCCCGGACCCGGTACGAACGGGCGCCTTCTGAGAGCTACGGACCAGCCAATACACACGAATGGGCGGTCCGAAAGCAAGCAGACCTACAGTATTATCGTGTAGTGAACATGGAGATATTTTGGGGAAGGGGGCAGCCAGAGTTTCAAGATCCAACCTACACTCTGAACCCTCTTGCCAATAGATAAAATGAGATTCACATGTTGCAACCTTGCGATGGTCTGCGCCCGGTATGAACGCGAAGTAGTTCAGACGATGGGAATAAGTACCCTCTAACCGCGTAGGAGGTCATTTGGAAATCAGCGAGCAACCCGCGCACAAGACCGCATAAATCAGGGAGATACAGGTCCTTCGACCTCTACTGCGCCTCCCACAATTTATCTCTGGATGAGATTTTCAAAGAAAAAAACAACTGCATGAAGGCGGAATGGGAGGGCCTACACCCGGGACGAACAGGAAGTGCGACGAGCGGCTCATCTAGATATCTAGAGCGAAATAGGCCTATAGTAGCTGACGGCGAAGCCGAACACTGGCAACATTTGCGAAAGCAGACTCAGGCAGTACTTCGCGAACGATGCATTCAACAAATGCAACTTGTATTCGTGTTGGCTCTGAGATAGAACTGCCACGCGCGATGGCCCCTGGAGACCGAGTTCCGCGCCCTGAAATAACTGTGAGGAAAAAAAGAGAGAGTGATCTATCCTTTGGCCATCATGGCCTGCGCCCGGGACGAACGGGCAGTGTCTGAAGCGAGCGCTGGAATGTACACATACAGAGTGTGGACAAAATAAATGTCCACCCCCCTACAGCAAGACTCAGAAGTGGCTGTGCCTAGCTACATAGGTCTCTTTAAAGTACCATGGAAGAAACTCCCATTCACCAAATTTTGTGGAAAATGTCACCGTTTTGGCAAAGTTATGATCAATTATTCCCGTCCTCAATTTTTCAGCACCATCACGACTTGATTTGATGGGATTTTGAAAAATGTGGAAATGTAGCTTGGTCAGTTCTTGATACGCATGAGGTTTTTTGGAGGTACAATAGCCACATGGGAAGCGGGACACTCTGACTGTGGTGGCTGTAGCACCAGATGTATGGTATATCAGACCATTAAATTTGATAGGATCATAGGGTTAGTTTCTAAAATCAATATTATCATTTATTTTGTAGTCATTATATCCAAATTTCACGCACAAATCTGAAGTCTCTCGGGCATGCAAATTTTGATTTATTCCTAGAACCGGGACAAGGTGGTGTCTTAGCCAAGGTGGTGTCTTAGCACCACCTAGTGATGTGACCGTGCTCAAATTTAGTGAATACATAGAGGTTAACTGTGTAATTCAAATGGCCAAATATTGGAAAGTCTTGTCAGCTGGATGTGGAGGTATGTGGTGATCTTTTCGAAGAATTTCCGTCCAACGAAGATTTGTGAAAACCACAAAGATTTTAAAATATTGAGCCATCCAATGATGCAATCAGCTCAAGATTTTACCCCTGAATACATCCACCGTCTTTGCATATTCCCTCATAGTTTCGACCCATCAGATCAATCTGATCCTACTCATCCCGCTTCTGGTCCTGTCCCGCTTCAAGTTCAATCTTGCACAATACACTGCGCAAGTCGGCACTTTTTGTCTCAAAACAGCAAAAACCACCAAAAATGGCGTAAAATGGCCAACTTGGGCAGCTCATAGCTTTGGATTGGGTGATGCTAGCTGCACAAAATAAGCTTTGCTGTGTTCACAACCGGCAGGGCTAGCTTATTATGACATTCTGTGATATTTTGATGATGTATCAGTGATTGGGAAAATGGCTGCACTGACTGGAGTTAAAAGCTTGCCTACTGCTGGGGCCCGAATCAGTGACCATCAACAAGAATTGATGAGAGAATTTAGAATTGATGGGTCTGTCTGCATGTGAAATTTCAACACCTTCGACGGGTCCGTTGCTGAGAAACGGGCCAAAAATGGGGTGGACATTATTTTTGTCCACACATTGTACTGTAGATGAACACCGGGATATGCTAGCAGAGCAGGTCTGCTGAGGGCCCATTGAAGTTCATGTCAATAGATCCGTAGGAAATTGGGAAACTAGGCATGAGATCTCGAGAACGAAATGGTTTCTGCGTTGTGGCATTATCCCAGAGATATTAAAAAATTGCCGTTGTGAAGCAGGGAAATCAGCACTGCCGCCGCCACATGCATGGACATATCTTTGCTCTTACCGCATCATCCCCGATGTCCAATTCGCTGGGGATCCCACATACTAATTTATCGAGAGAGTGGCGACGGCGAATCCCTCGGGTGTTAGCTAGTGAAAGATTTTTTTTTTTAAATAGGCTTGAACTGGGTGCGCCATCTGACGACATATAATATTGGATTTACTGTAGTATTTCATTCAATTCCTATGACACAGGTCACAGGGCATTTTTTCTACGAAAATTTAAGCTATGTCACACCAAAATCTCGAAATTTGCCTCCCAAAAAAAAGGGGGCAATCACGAGATTATGATGTCATTTAAATCGTGGGAATTGCCTAATGCGGATACTGTACTATTTCATTCAATCCGAATGAAGGTTCGCTGTGTGACATCGGCTACGAAAACCGCAATCCGTAAAGTTCGGTTCGCCGCCGTGACATCAAATCTTTTTTCGTAAACACCCACATCGAACCCCGGATCGGCCATGAAATGTATCCATTAATTGCAATATTATCTAAGTCTTGTTCTCTCGCTCTTTTTGTTCGGAGAGCAATAGAATAAAAATATTACAAGCCCAACAGCTGCGACAGCTTTGGGCGAGAAGGAACTTGCCCCATTGAGCGGGGCAAGCCTCCTGGGTGCAAGGCCGGCGCCGAGAGCAGAGGATGCCCCCGAGAAGCTGACCAGCCGAAGCAAGCGGCGCCGGCTAGCCCAGGAGAAGGAAGCTTCAATCGGTCGAGTAGACTGGGTGGATGGATCTCGGAAGCCGTCAGATTCGGGGAACGGATGCATGCCGCCGCCGAAAGGAGTAAATTTAGAGGGAGTGGTCTTGCCAAATCTCTATGTCGACAAGTGACTTGAAAGTATTTGTCGTGATTGGAACAACCGAGTTGGTGAGGCGGGTTAGATCGCGCGTATAGATGGCAGAACTCGACGTCAAAAGTGGGTCGTATTTGGCCGCGCAATCCGATAATCTCGTCGCGAGTTGGGTCGCCGAAGGCCACGAAGTCTCGAATCAAAAGAAGCAGAGATTTTCGTGAGCAGTTCAAGTGTAGCTGCGAAATAATAGAGCGTAGACAGATAGCGAGTGGCAAGGGCATCATCTTGCTTTGCAAGATCCCCCACCTTGGAAATTAGTAAGCATTTACATGTGGCTCTCAACCCCATTTGCCCCCACAGCCACTGACCTATCTCCATTTGTGAACTTTCCCACCCCTATTTTCCACCCCATGGATTCTAGCTTGAAATTCAGAACAAACAAGTACAAACGTCAACACAGCCACTGATAGAGTCCAGTTGTCAGCTTCCTTACCTATTGATGGAGCCCCATTTGTGGGCCTTTCCACTCCTCTATTCCACTCCTATGGATTCTGGACCGAAATTCAGAACAAACAAGTACATCTGCCAACACAGCCACTGATCAAGCAACTTTTCCCAGTGTTTACCAGCTTCATATGATGTATTGTCAATACAGTATCCAACACTGAGCTTTAGCTACCAAATGTATGCACCCGCCAATACAGTGTTTGAGCCACACACTGTTGGAATCAAAGTTACTGATGCTCTCTGTCACTACTATTGATTAATGCACATTTCAGGCCATGTCAGATTATTTTATAATATGACATGCGATGGCACACTGTGTACTCATGAGCAGATCTGCTATACATGTGGTACAGCGCTGATCCGGCCACAGATGTGATCAAGTCAAGTTCCAGGCAGCTCCTGGGAGCCTCGGTGGGCTTGGAGTTGCATCTGGCAGGCAGGAGGGCGCATAAACCTCCCCAAAATGTCAAAACTTACATGTGTGCTATAATATTCAGCGCTGACCGGAAAAGTTACACGTAAATTGAGCTGTTCTCAACATATTTTTGCACGCCTTAGAATGCATGCCAGAACTTGAAAATGCACATAACTTCTGGAAAATGAGCATTTTAGCCTCAATTACTCTCTCTGTGACACTGTATTTCAGACCTAATTTGCCTGCAGGGCAAGCATCAAGGAAATCTGATGTCATGCAAGGTTTGGAACACAAATACCATTCACAATCATGCATGTACCAAATAGCTTTATCCCATTTTATTCGGGTTCCGGGCTCCTTATCCAAATGCCGAGTCCCCGATGCCGGATTCCGGGTTCCGGGTTCCGGGTTCCGGGGATTATGGACTCCGGGTTCCGGGTTCCGGGTTCCGGGGATTATGGACTCCGGGTTCCGGGTTCCGGGTTCCCGGATTCCGGGTTGCGGATACCAGTTTCGGCATTGAAGTCCTGAACCCATGTAACATTGTACAGCTCTTTGTGTATTTTGTGAGCTTGACCCGTTGATTGCCAGGGAACACATGAAAACTCTGATTGTGCTAGTATCTTGCATCCACATTCAACAAACTAATCCCAGAAATGTTCCCACGGCCTTTCTTGTGGAATCTCCTCAATGGAATTGTCTAATATCTGGTTCCAAAATAGTGTTCATTAGTTTGGGCATATTAGTTGTGGCTCAAAACCAGGTTTTTGAACACATAATTTTCAAGCTACATATACTTGTTTCAATTGATTTGACGGCCGCTGGGGCTGCATCCCTACATAATTTAGGCACTGTGGTTACACTGAATATCGGGCCCAAAACCCCCGCAACTAATATGCTCTACTGTAGCTAAATGGGAAGAGAAACGCTCAGCGCTGCTCAGCAATGGTGTGACAGAATTATCTGAAACCTCACCAGAGATAATATCCCTAATAGTACTGATGATACACAATTTTTCGGATCATCCGGATCACTTTCCCAGGCTCTAGAGCCCGATATCCAAACATATTTATATCTAGAAGCGAAACAGATCATTTATTGTGCACCAAAAAATGATGGAAAATCATCCCCAAATTTGATTGAATGTAATCCAAAGGTCCAGCGCCAGCTCTGCCAAGATATTGCCCAAACACACCACATCAGAGCCCAGAACATGTATTTCTTCAAGGAAACATATGAGTACGGAAGTTTCTAGAGATTGGCTCCTAACACGACGGCTATCCGTCCAAAATTCATAAACATCAGCCGCAAGAACATTTGTCTCCAATATCATGAAATGATTGATCTGATGTGGTTGCTCCAATTGTTTCTCTTCCCGCTCTGTTTCTCTTCCCATTTAGCTACAGTATTGTACCGACTTCTTGATACATATGAGTTCTGCAGAATATTGTAGTGATTAGACCTTGATTCTTGTTACGGACCCCAATAGACACCCCGGTCACCCGTCATTTGAACATTTGGTCGAAATAGTACAGTAAACCGACACAATAACATGCGACAAAGGGGGCAGTATACTGTACTCTTTTGATTGTTTATCCATCTCACGTCATATGGGGCCCGTACATTTTTTTTTTTTTTTTTTTTTTTTTTCCATGTGTAAAATGCTTTTCTCAATAAGGCAGTAGGGCCGACAGACGGCGGGGCCCGCTACCTACCTACAGTTCAACGTCAGTGCATAGGTAGTAACTAGGAAGCAACAGAATGAATTACGCCAGCGCATGAATGCACAGCAAGGGCACAAAAAGCAGATTTTGGATGTAAATCGGCGCTTTGGGCATAAACCCACTACCTAAAGGTAGCGGGAATTTTCCCAAATATAAGTTTCTATCACAGGCAAAAACCCGGTACAAAATGGTCAAAATAGTATAGTGTCTGTAACCTGAGAGTTTTTTCCATGCTGCCTATCCCTGCATATACTTACCCTAGTCCTACTTGAGTCAATGCGAGGTTCTTAGATATGGATTTGAAGAATTTTTTGAGCATCTCTGTGTATGTTCCACTGGGAGTTACTCTCATAACAGCTCATGCAGTAGTTTGCTAACAAAGCAGAAGACATGTACAAGAGTTGTGAACATTTTACTTTGCCAAGGTGGGTGTCGGCCGTAAAGTATGCGGCACCTCCGCCCGAATCTCTCGCTGTCAGCAGTAAATGAATTGAATGGTAAGCAAAAATGATGAAAATGTGATGGCCTGCAGAAAGCAAATCATAGGGCGCCCTATAGAACCCGTACCTTACGGTAGCGGGAATATTTTGGCAGGCCCGAATGTCCCATAAAGACCCTTTTCGGTGCTATGCTCTGTTAGAAGGAGGTCGGGGAGGTCGGATTTGATGATGGTTTGCAATCAAGCTGAATGGTAAGTTTGTCTCTTGTTAGAGCAAACAGATCTGGTGCTCTGATATATACGTGCAAGCAAAAGTAGCTAGAATATTCTACAAAGCTCAACTTTTGGAGCCTGTGAGAAATGTGGAATGTTCAGGAATATTACGGCATTGTACCGTGCAGACTCGCTGCTACACGCAAAATCCAATATGCTCTGATCAGTTGCCTGCACCAGAACAATTCTTAATTCCTGATCTGTTCAAATCCTGTAATCTGATGATAGCATATAGCTCTCAAAATGTGATGCAATGACATGTATAAGTTGTGGCTTCTACCATAACAGGCTCTATCCCTGTCCCGGCCTTTGCGGCCACCTCTTGACTACTGCTGTTTTGTATGTTCCATTCTTCAGCGCTCCATCACCAGATTACGTTGCTGCACGGAGTTTCAAACACAATAATGTTGTAGATTTGTCAATCTCCATAAGCTGTACACACACCGGGGATCAACTAACAAATATAAAGGCACCCTTAGTTGACCTTTTTTTGCGCCGGCCCGCCCCGGTCTGCCCCGGATCGGCCCGGACTGCCTGGAACGGCGCAAAAAAATCTACTAAAGGTGCCTTTATATTTAGATTGCCGGTGTATGTGGTGGTGGTGCCTCTCATGAGGTTGCTGTCATAAGGTTGGATCAACATAGGAATCACAATTTATAATATAAAGCTCTGATGCATCTTCCAGGGGACTGTTAGAATGTGTTTCACAGTTGGGACTCAATGGCACATCCCCAAGGAAGGTCTATCTCGGCTCGGTCCCAATCAGGAACACCAGTTTTCGGCAGACAGTGCTAATCTCACCAAGGTACTCGCCATCAATGCATCAGCCAACCCCTCGACAGCCACCTATACATGGTGAAAAGGCTTCTACAGACAGCAATTTTTCCTGTATATCTTCATGACTCCGTAAACATTGGAAGGCAATGGGTGTATCAGGTCCTGTGAGCATTGAAATAAAATTGAGCTCAAACAGCCATCGGGAAAAGTATCAGTGTTCCCACATATCACAATTGCCTCTTTGCCAAGTTGTGCTGGTCTCTTTCTCCTGAGCTCAATTTTGCTTTATGGCCATTGATTGTGCAGATTAGAGCTCAAAATAGCTAGGCTACTCTAGAGCATGCTGTCGCTAATCCAGGTGCGAAACAGACCTAAAAGCAAAACAGCAGTGTTTTGATGGCACCAATATGACATAAGTAAATGGGGCATATTGAAACTGTATATTATGTGAAATTTCCGGGCATGAAGCTACTCTACAAGAATAAATATTATAGCCATTTTTGTTTGGGGGGAATGTTGCTTGCTGCTGAAGGTTGGAAGACCAACTATGAGCCAGGCGGACATCCTGTTACGTCATATTGGTGCACACATTCCTTTGGATGTTGGCTCGCTGCTTGAATTATCTTTATGTACAGCCACACCTGATTCTCATGATACTTTGAATTTATTCAAAGTGTTTTGGATCTGGATTAGTGACGGTATTGCAAATTAAAACAATTGAAATTTGGGGAGCTATGTGCATTTTCACCATATATGGGTAGTGTCAAAGGGTTTGTTGATGATGGAGTATCATGTTGTTCAATTTCAGCACATGACATTTTGACGGGTGCAAAACAAATTAGGGATATGAAATTTCCCAAGGTCTTTGAAACTGATGTGTGATGTATCAAATTGATGGAATGTTACAATGTACTATATAACAATAACCTTACAACTGTGCATACAAGCCCTGGACATGGAGGAAGTGGTCTGTGTGAGATACAGTTCAAAACTCGTGACTCTCCTGAACATACAAATTCAGATAATTTCCAGAAACTCTTTTGACCTGCCTCAATTTCCCTTGGCTCCAGCAACTCAATCTCTTGGTCTGGCCTGTGGCAAATCTCACTGGAAACATTCAAGGAATATTCAACACACTTTGTGGCATTTTTCCTTCCCACGGCAGAGCCACCAATGAACTTCACGTACTGCAGCATCAAAGTCAATTCGGCAGTCACGGCGGAACCCCCAAAATTTGCTTTCCAAAACAGAAATTTTACAATTTTCCCCCACAACCTTCAGCGCACAATTGCCTACTGGAGACACAACACTGAAAGGTTAGGTTCGGTGTCAATGTCACACACCAAACCTTGCGCCAAATTGACTTTAATACTACAGTATCTGCTGTGCTCCCCACCTTGAATCATTTTTGCATTGTGCAAACAAATTGTCTCTTGAACCTTAATATTCAGCATTCAGACTGTGGATTTGGGGGTAGGGGGGAGGAATTCTTTTTGAACTTGTTAGGGACGGAGGCATTGCTGGCTCAAATTTGAGTTGTGCAAAGATCATGGTCCACATCAGGGAAAAAATGATCTGAGTTTCATTGTTGAAGGGGAAAATTGATGACAAAGCAAGATCTACGCCGCCGCAGGCTGGCACCTGGTGGCATGACATGCCGATTTTAGCAGTATGAGCTTGGCTCCTGTCCAGAACGCCAGCTTTAGATTTCGCCCGCGTGGGACTACCGTTTCGAGGCAGAGGTAATGAATCACAGTGGTCTAACTGAGCGAGGCGGACTCGTTCCGGCTGGATGGGCCGAACAATCAGAATGAGGAAGCTCTGAGGTAGCTTGAGACCTCGTAAATAGAGAGGTTGCGCAGGCTGCCAATGGCTCATCAATGGCTGCTTGATATTGACCCGATCAGCTTGAAAATTGATGGATCCATCCGGGCCGCATGCCCGGCATGCTGCACAAATTTGGAGCCCAGCAGCATGTCATTATACCGAGGAATGCATTGATTTCCGAGCCATTGGAGCCATTCAATGGCTCTGCGCAACCTCTCTAATCACAATAGACACTTGAATGCCCGCTAGGAGACAGAGAGGGTTGGACGGAATGAACCATAGATTGAACATAGAGTGCGTCGACGCGCGTGGCACTTGTTGCAGATAGTGCCGAGCGTGGACAGAGATCGACGTGGTAACGGGAGGGGATAGCTCAACGACATAGCCTGCGGGCAGATTGCTCTAGGCTGGAGACATAAAGCCTCTACGGACCGTAACGCGGAGGGAGATGGGTCCGACGGGCGTAACCGCTCAACCGTTACACAGCGGGAGCATATGAGTGATCCAACACGGGACGGGTACTGGATGGGCCTAACCCGGGCCCAACGGCGCATAAACAGGAGGAATTGGACGGGCCGTAGCCCGAAGGAGCTCGACGGCGCGTGGGCTGGAGAAGCACTCGACTGGGCATAATACGGAGGCAGAAGTATCGACGGGGCGTAACCAGAAGAAATGATTTTGCCAGTGCGCATACCAGAGACGTTGAACGGGATGTAGACGGGAGATGAATAGATCCAACCGCTGTGATGCGGGAGGGCTCGACGGAGAGTAACCCGGAAGAGTATTCTCGACGGTGCATTACCCGGAGATGCTCGATACAATCTGGAGACAAAATAAACTTGACTGCGTAGATGACCCGGAGAAGTATACTCGACGGTGTGCGTAAAGCGGAGAGACTCCGCAGGACATAACACGGGGACATAAATACTCAACCGCCTCGACGCGGGAGATGCTCGACGGGGCAGCACTTGGAGAGGAATCTTCTTAATAGTTCCGATATGGGCGCCTCGGCCGTCTTCCGCGGAAGAAAGTAATATTGGGTGGAACTTAGCCCGGTTCGCGGCTTGACCGTTCTGAGATGGGAGGGATAGTCTCGACCGCCGCGACGCGGGAGTGGCTCGGCGGGGCTACAGCCGAGGTACAACCTACAGATGACGGAAGAATGGGGAGGTACTGGATGGGTGTTATCCGGACTCGGCGGGTCATAGCCCGGAGGAGATCGACGGCACATGAACGGAGGTGGATGTTGAAAATGTGTTCAACGGGGGATAGCTCGGATACTCGACCGCTTCTATGCGGGAGGGCTCGAAAGGGAGTATAAAATCAACGAGGCGTCGACTGAAGACGAGTAGACTCAACCGCTTCTATGCGGGAGGGTTCGATGGGATCGTAACCGGACAGTGCTTAACCTGGAGGCACTCGACGGGACGTAACCCGGAAGTGTATAACTCGACTGCCTCGACACGGGAAGGCTTGACGGGCTGAACCTGAAGGAAGAAACCGGAGCCGCTCGGCAGGAGGTAACCTGGAGAAGGAAATAACTCGACCACCTCGACGCGGGAGGTACCCGACGGGACGTAACCCGAAGATAGAATATACTCGACCGCGTGGGCTCGACGGGGCATAACCCGGAGCGATGGTCCCGAAGGTGCTTAAAGCGGGAGTGAACACTCGAGCACGGAGGCGTAGACAAAGGCGATGGAATTGAAAAATCCCCGACGGGGTGTAGCCCGGGGAGATGAGCAGGACGGTGCATAAACCGGGCACTCGACGGGATGAAACCCGGAGACACGACTCCTCGACCGCCTCGATGCGGGAGGCCTTGATAAAGTGTAACCCGGAAGCAGGTAGGCTCAACGGGGCGGATAGCGCTTGAACTCGATGGAACTTGACCGAAGCGAAACATGCTTGACGTGGCGTAACACGGAGCCGAATGTATAGCGACCAGCCGCTGCGGAGCAGGAGCTCTCGAGCACGGGGACGGGGCAAGTAGTTGGCCGAAAGTGGATTAAATTAGGTCGGACGGAAGTACGCCGACGAGACAAGTCGAATTGGTGCAGAGGCGCGCGGGGAAGCCTCGATGCCAGAGGGTTCAACTGTTCGTGAGCTGGAGGCGCGCGACGGGACGTAACCCGGCGAACATAATGTCGACCGCCTCGATGCGGGAGCGCTCGACGGGGCGTAACCCGGAGAAGTATAATCAGCCGTGCATAAATCTTGAATGGGCGTAGACAGGTGGTCACCGAGAAATAAACCCGTTCTAAGAGGCAGGGAGACAAGGAAGGAATCGACCGCCTCGACGCGGGAGGTACTCGACGAGCGGAGCCCGGAGAAGGATTTTCTCAACCGTTCTGATACGGGAGCTCTCGACCGCCGCGCCGCGGGAGTAAATGAAGGAGGCATACAGAGCCCTAGTTGAAAGATCTCGACCGTTCCGATACGACTGGACCGCCTCGACGCGGGGGGTGCTCGATGGGCAGTAGCCCGGAGACACGGATTCTCGACCGTCTCGAGGCGGGAGGCCTCGACGGGGCGTAACCCGGAGGGAAGTGGGCTCAAAGGAGCGCAACCCGGAGCGAAAGAGGCTGAGCGTGGCACAGCTCGACGGAAGGTAACCGGAGGGAGGTATGCTCGACGGGGCGTATCACGGAGCCGGATGGACCGCGCACAACCGTCACGGAGCGGGCGCTCACGAGCACGGGGACCGAGACATGGCTCGATGTAGTTGGACAAAGGATGCGCGCGACGGGACGTAACCCACAGACATAAAACCTCGACCGCCTCGATGCGGGAGGGCACGCAGGGACGTAACCCAGAGAAAAATTACCTCGACCGCCTCGACACGGAAGGGCTCCACGGGGCGTAACCCGGAGAAAAATGCTCTCGGTGCGTAAACCGGAGGCCTCGACGGGACGTAACCCGGATACAAAATACTCGACCGCCTCGACGCGGGAGCTGCTCGACGGGGCGTAACCCGGAGACGAAATACACTCGACCGCGTACATGCGGGAGGGCTCGACGCGGGATAACCCGGAGCAATAGGCACCACGGTGCTTAAGCCGGCGAGGGAGGCGAGAGCGGATGGAACGATCATTGCGGGCGGGAGCGAGCGCTCGAGTACGGAGGTGAAGAAAAATGCGATAAAATTGGCGCAGGAGCTATTTTGTGAAGCGCGAAAGGAACGAAAACAGGTTGAAAGGAAGCGCCGACGTCGAATTTGTCGCGGACAGGAGGCGTCGCAAAGGTGCCGTAAGTGAGATTGATGTCAATGGCCGGTGCGCTGGCAGTTTTTCGGCGACGAGGGCACGCTTGGAGGTAGTGAGACGCTGCCGGAGGTTGTATAAGGGGTTTAGGGAGGTCAGGAGCGGGTGTTGGTGGGTCGTAGAAGGTGTTGGGGCGATAGGCGGATTAGAACGGTCGTAGTGGACGTGTTTGGGGTGTGCGTTGGAAGAGTCGGCGAAGTTTGGTAGGGGAGTCTACTGGATAGGTTAGTGAATGGATATCGTTGACTTGGAACGCAAAAATCCCGCGCGACGCGCAACAGCGAGCGAGTCGCGCCAGCGGAGGTGATGGTCGGGAAGAAAGATAGAGATCCCGACCATCACGCCGCTCATCACAAGACGACGCACTTACTTGCTGCGCTGCATAAGTCCTTCCAATAAACATGTGCTAGTACATTGCGGGATAGCCTCCCAGAAGATATACTGCCCCACAGGGGTAGAAAAAAAATCCAACTAAGGCCGTCCGAAAGCTTCCGTAAACCTCCCAGATGGGCCGTGACACCCGTCAAAAATTCGGAAAAAATATGGGGTGTGACCCGTGACCTACGGATTGAATGAAATAGTACAGTAGATTACGAATTGCGAAATTCGTATGCAGTGTCACACACTGGAAGGCCATCTGAATTGAATAAAATGCTACAGTATCTTTTTCTAAAAAGCACTGACGATAGCTAGTTGCCACCCCTTCCTGAGCCTCCAAAGCCTTACCAGCCTGGATTATCAGGCCGCCATGCTTATGGCAGCTTGAGGAATTGCGGGCTCATCTTGAAATTGAATGAAAATCGGAAACAACAGGCTTGAAGCTTGAAGTAGGCGCGCCTTCTGATGGCATATAACACTGGATTAATTCTTCTCTTGGGAGTGCTGCCTATAGTGAAGCTAGTTGCCGCCTCCCTGCTTATGCAGCCTGGCCCTGGCCGCCTCCCTGCTTACGCAGCCTGGCCGCCTCCGCCTCCTGCGCATGGATGCAGTACGGGCACCCGTCCTTGTTGTAGTCCGGGGCATACGCCTTGCCGCAAACGGAGCAGAACACGAGATGTCCCTTCTTTACACACTTGGATGTGTCCGCCGCTTTCTTGCAAACTGGGCTACATGGGTGTCAGCGGAAGTAGAAGAGATATGGAGGAATGTGGGGCTGACCAGTGGTGAGGCATTGTTGTAGATTGGTTGGTTGGTGTGAGTGAGCAGAGCAAGCAAGCGCCTTTATCTACCTCACAGGAGGGAATGTCAATGCAGCCACCAAGCGTCTCCGGGTATGCTCGTTACCATATCTCTGAATCGGAACTTAAATAGTCTCGAGCAGGTTTGCTATGGTTTTGAACATTGTTTACCACGGGTTAACTATAATCCACCAGCGAGACTGGCACCTCAAGCCGCTGACCCGTTCCCGTGAGTGACGCAAACACCGTCTGAATGCGTTGCTTAGCTCACAATCGTCTCAACTCCACCGTTGTCGGCGCCCATTTTCCGCCCCTCACAGGCCTCACCCCGGGTATCTTAGCGCTGTTCTACTCAAGTTCCAGTCCTGAGTCGACCGTGCTTTGCTACTTTACACTGGTGCGTGAGGACCTGCGTTTGAACATGTACATGCATACGAGCGGGCGGAGCAGATATAATAGAAGTCCAACAATATTTGCAAAAGCACACTGAGACAGTGCTTTATGGACAAAGCATCGAATTCGCGAAAATAAATACAACTTGTAGGTATATGTATGTTGGCTTTGAGATAGAACTTAAGACCTGTCTTGCGTGGCTTCTACTTGCGTGGCTTCTAGAGACTGAGTTCTTCGTCCTAAAGTACATAGGTGTCTGAGGGGAAAAAAAAATGAGAGGGAGGGAGATCCACATATAGCCAGGGCCTGTGCCCGGGACGGACGGGCAGCGTCTGAAGCGAAGACTAAACACAAGCGATAGATGGACTCTAGAGCAGGCTTGCTGAAGACACATTGACAGTCGATGTAAATTGGTTGGTAGGAAATCGGAAAACGACGCGTAAGAAAGGGGGAGTTCAAGTGGCATCGCGACGTCTTCCCAGGAACAACTAGATACACTGTCTGAAGATCCCCCTTTCATGGCTACGGTTAGACAGCTTCGAGTCGATGGAAAGGAGCAAACCTGGAAGAAAGACAGGCTCATGTGCCAAGCCTGTTGCTGGCTCATGCCCGATTTGGCATGAGCCAGACATAAGCCACGGCACCCGTGATCGTGAGGGCCAGTGTTCGAACCCGGGCACAAGTGTCTTTTATTTCAGGATGATACCACATTCTCCCGCAAGCCAGCTGCTCAGACTTGCATAGAAAAACCCTCATGGATATTTAGTTGTGAATGGATGCAATGTTTAATTGCAGAAAACAAGTCAATGCACAAAGACCTTCGTTATTAATGCACTTACTACTTGATATTGCAACAACAGCGACCTTTGGTTCGCAGAACAGGTCTCGGTATCAGTGCAAGAGGTATGGGTTTAGTGAGTCTCCAAATCAAACCAGACATGTAGAACAAAATCTGCATCGGATGCTTTCACCAAACCAACACCATACTGGAGGTTCCGGTGAGGAACTATATCCAGGACATCAAATCCAGCTCAGAACTTATAATTAAAGCTCAAAAAGATACCATCTGAACAAACAGGACGGTTGAATTGAGCCGGAAATGGCGGAACTGTTGCATTGTTGTTTCATTTCTGGCGGTATAAGAAGGCTGATATGCTGGCTAAAGATATGTCAAGATCATGCAAAATAGCCACTAAGATGCCCCAATTGCTGGAGATTATATACTGTGTGCCCGCAGGACAAGGTTCGAGCGCGTCAAGGACGCGCCGTGAACCTAACGGCAAGGATCGACGTGCGGTCAGCAGCTTTGTGTAATGTCGGACGGGTCGGATCGCGGAACGGGTCGGATGGGGCCGAACTTGAATGATGATTGGCTGTGGCTCATGTCCAAAGGGGATGTTGCCCCGTTGGGACATGAGCCTTGAATTCCGATCGGCGCTCGTTCGAGTCCGCTCTTGGCGAAAACTTTTTTGGATTTTTACATGCAAGGGGAGCCAAATTTGGGCTGGGAGCTGGCGGACAGTTGACAAAAGTACTTCTTAATAACCCTCTCTTTTCTCTTCTTTTTTCCTCCCTTCCTTCTTGAAAAACTTGATTAATGATGGCTCAACAACAGACATAAGCCATGAGCCGAAAGACAGCTGATGTTAGTCCTTTGAAAACAGACAGTGCTCGAGACCGCACATTTGGTGGTACAAAATACACCTATGCTTTATGCTACACGCATTTTCACGTATGCCCATTGCGACTCGCGTCTACGCCGTTCACCTGCTGCAGATACAATCCACCTTGCGCCGCATCACAACAAACAAAGGAAAAGACAAAAATACACACCTGACTCGGAGGAAACGGGCTGCAATGTCACCGCAGCTACATATGCGTCCGTGTCCCGAAGAAGCACAGGGAATTTCATCATAAATAACGTTGAGTGGCCGGCTTACTTTGTTCAAAATGTTTAGACTAAAATTCAAACTCGCTACCCCACGGCATGTGCCCGGGATGAACATGCTGCGCATCATCACCGATACCGAATTCCTCACCGGCGGCACCTCCGAGTAGCGGAATAGACCTGACACGGACTCCGGAAAGCAGAATATATCCTACTGAGTCGCCCACAGACCCCCCGCGCGGAAATGCGGAAAAATCCTGGTGTTGTCTTGGGCGACGAGAGGCTATCGGGAACTGAGATGGCTCAGCTGATCATAAAAACAAGCTATCTGCATCGTTGCGTCTACGCATATCCACCCCGCTTCGAACGGGTCACCTGAACAATGATAAAGAAGCCGAAGATCAGTAGATAGCGATGCGCACAGGCGCGAGTGGATGTGCTCGAAATTGGGCCGGAGGAGGGTTTGGATGGACCCTCGCAGAGATGCAATCGGAAGAAATCGCAGAAGAAAAGGACCTGCAAGTAATTAAGAGCCAGAAACCGCGATGGGATGTGGAACACACTGTTCCAGCCTCTGTGTAAGTAATTCCAGAAACCAAGCTAGGCTAGGAAAAAATAGTCTTCTTCCTAGACGGAATGAGCATCCGGCCCATGTTGAACGGTGGCGCAATACGACAGCACTGGCGCCCAGGAATTGACCAGCAAGGAACATACATGGACGCGTAACCGGATGGAGGCAAGCGTTGGACAAGGAGGGTAATTTGCCTAAGGGTTAGGAACGAAACCAGGAAGATATGGTATACGACAACCCGAACAAAACGACGAGACGGTGCGGAAACCCTACCACTACTACAGCTAGTGTTGTTCAGGGCCGGGCTGGGCCGGGCTGCCCTGTTTCGGGCCGGGCTTCGGCGGGCTCGGGCTTGAACAAAGGTGAAGCCGAGCCTTGGGCCCGGCCGGGCCCGGGGAAGCCCGAGCCCAGGGCTCTTCGAACCCGGTCGCGCACACATATTTTGCGATAGAATAAACTTATCTATACGCTTCTACAGCTCGTCGTCAGTTTCATAGCAATCGTCATCAAGCTCCAAATCCATCCTTCTGAATCTCGAGCCTCTCCTGCATCTCCGCCTCCCGCTCCTGTCCCGCCTCCAACTCCTGCTCGTATGCCAAGCTTTGGCGGACCTCGGGGTACCATAACCGGTGCTTGAACGCAAATTTGAGTGTCTGCTGCGCCTCGACGACGTCCGGCTTCAGGTGATTTCGTCGCTTCGTGATGGTTAACCCCGCATCGGAGAATGCGCGCTCGCAAGACACCGATGATGCGGGGACGGCAAGATAGTCCCGCGCAAGTGATTCCCAAGTTGGGTCGAAGCAGTAACCGTTGCGCTGGTCGCGTAGATGAGATCGAGGAAAGGCGGAATTTTAACCATGCACCGCCCACCAAGTCAGCACGGACATGTCGGGCCCCAGGGAATCCAGTCTATCAAAATAACGGCTAAATTCAACCTTCCAGTCGGGTGTCGACGGAGAACGAGCTGGCCCACGAAGCATGAGCAGATGCGCGTTGGGATCATCGTCTACTTCGTCATCGTCTGAAACTCCGAAAAGCCTCTGCGCCTTCTTTGACACCTTAGCCTGTCGATAGGGCTCCTTCGCGGTGGACGTGTGTAGTTTTTCGAAGCGGGTTTTGAACTACCAGGGAAAATATATTAATAAGCAAGCAGGCAAACGCGGAGTCATCGACGACGTACAATCTGCTCGACATGTTCCTTGGCGGCGGCAAACTCTTCGGCGGACCAATACGTCTCGCACCACGCCAGTTTCATCGACGGTTCCAAGACTAGGTGAGATGTGGTTAGTTCCGCGCCGCCACAGCTCGATTCGCACCCATTGCCATTGAATAGACGTTCGACTTGGATGTGTGGTCATAATACTCCTCAATCGCCGCGATTCCCGCCGAGACAGCAACACCAAACCACCTAATGACCCACCTAGCACCCCCACCATCCACCTCCTCGCACCGGCTCCAGTAGTCGCAGTAGCAGCACCTGTCTGCGCGGCCGTCTCCGCCGGGTCAGGCAGCTTCGTGAAGAAAAATGTCACGTCGGGCTGGGCTGTTTGGCTCGCTGCGAGCGCCGTCGTCCCCACCACCCGACCCGCACTTGCGCTCCCCGCTCTCCGCACCCCCACCTGTCCCCTCACATCATCCCCAGACACGAACACGCGCGCCGCGTCGACGGTGTCCGCGACGCCGACTGCGCCGCACGGCGCCATGCCGTATGCGCCTAGGGAGGGGGGGTGGCCAAGGGGGTGGCACTAGGGTGCAGTTTATAAAGGTTTTTGCCCGTTATACTCGTCATCACACAAAGTAAACACCAAATGGTGCACGGTGGCACCATTATTGATGCCATCAGCGAGATATTCATACCGATGGAAAGGATCAAAACTGACTACCGACTGCCAAAATCTCGTTTAATTTAGCTACCAGATGGCCGAGAAACATCGATATTATTCCAGGATGTCATTGCTAAACAGGCTGAATTTGGGCCCACTTTGAACAGAAAAATAACTAGAAAAATGCGAGGAATCTGACCTAGGTTAAGACAGAGGAGCTGCACTCTCAAGAAAAATAGGGGGCAGGTTGAGGATCCCTTGGTGCCTCCGTCCATAAATTGATGGCAGTGATGGCAGTGATCCTGATGTGCCAAAGCCAATTTGGTCATATTTTGAAAAGAGGCTGGTGAGATATCAGATTTGATCAAATTAAAGTTAGATTTGGTGGAGTTATAGAAAACATGATCAGGTTCTGCTAAACAAAATTTGACACCTGATGTCGCAAGTGTCTGTGAGATATGGACGTGTTGGGTTGAGACAGAGGCAGGTGCGTATTTGCAAGCACACCAGGAGCATTGCCGGCGGGATAAAAATCTCTCTATAATCATCTCCTTGAGCCAAACAATGAAGAAAAAAACCGTGAGAACTAACTGCCATATAAGGAAGATCAGTCACATGTCACGGTCAGTCGGTCCCCCTCAGGTATTCTTAAATGATTGAGGTACGGCCGGGTTTGCGGCATTGCACAAACAGTGTAATACTTAGAGTACTGTAATATGTAGACCTTAAGTTCATCAAGTTTAGAGATGGCCGCAAAATCTCCTTTTGATTTTGGACGTTTTTTGTACGTGGACTTTTTTTTGGCATCTTACACATTACAAGAACTTGAAGTCGAAATACTATAGTACACAAGCACCCAAGTGATCTACAGGCAAGTTACTATGATCTTAATCCCTTGCTCTGAGCTCCGGTCACATAGGAAAATGATATTTGATAAGCACACCGAGAATCTGCTGAAACTCAAGTTGCCCAGAAATATTTACAAAATGTTTGCCCCTTCCATGGCTCGAGCCGGGGAATCTGAGTGCTTACAAATTTTGACCATATATGTGTTGGATTATGTTGGAGGCGCAAGCTGTTGCGCGCTCCATATGATGCCGGGGGCATCTTCCCGCCAATACTCGTGATCACCGCACTCCCCGCTTTTCTTCTATTGTCCTGCGCCGGAGCTCTGTACACAGCCTAGATTACGGTTTGGTATTTAGGTAGCGTAGTTGAGCATACGTCACCGAGTTGCCCTCGGGCATTCTCCCCTTCGTCGCTCCGCTCCGAGGACAAGTCGGATCTCATTGGTAAATTCTTCAATATGGGTCCCAAACACGGCTGCCATTAGCACAAACCACACTGTTTGCAAGAGGTGTCAGATCTCCGCATCGCGGACAGTCCATCATTCATGGGGGGTCGACCCACCCCCCATTTTAGGAAGTCTGGTCCGGGATCGACGTTTGAGTACTCCCTCTTTGCGGGACTCAAAGCCTCAGGGAATGGTGTAATTAGCGGCTTAACAGTGTCCTATGTTAGATTATTTGACCAATATCCCGCTACCAGTTGAAAAACAACAGCAAATTTGTTGTCACATTAATGCTTATGCAGTCACAGTGTGTCAGCTTCAGCGCAAGCTCGAAAGGATACGATTATAGCCGCAACTTGTGCATATTACCCTCTAGTCCCTTTGAAGGCATGTCTCCCTGCACAAAATATCATATTGTGTTGCTCTTGTTGCGCTTCAATGAGTTTAAGCTCGGAGGTCAGTTGTTTCGGCAATCAATTCACGTGCATCAATCACTGTCCACGATCCGAGAATCTGACACCTCTTGACTGTTTGTGATTTTTTTTTCCAGTGTGATATACTTAAATATTTTTTTTGCCACCCCCATGGCCGTCGGAGTAGGGTTCAATCCGAATGAGCTTTGGCGGTTACCTTGCTTTGCTAGGTTCCCCACCTTGACAAGTAGTAAGCATCCTGTCATGTGCATGTCATATGATCAGACTCACATGATCCGTTGAGCATGTGATGTGAACCTTAGATATTTTTTCCATCCTCCGCACACTCTGATGGCCAAACCCATAATTTCAGTCTGTCCATAGCCATGGTATGATTCAGCTTCTGCTTACGCTGTTGAGCTACATTGTTCACAAACTTCTGTTTGTGCTATGAGAGCAAAAGTGGCCGCTGATTTGTAAGGCTCTTTCCAGGTCATGTGACTGGTCCTGAGTTCAACTCCTGGTGAGCACAGGGGTTGGAGGGGAGCAATATTTGTAAGCAACACAGCCACTGGATGACAAATCCGAATCAACATTCTATCCAAACTATGTTCCAACATTTCTGAAAGAATTCTAAAAAAATTATTGGAAATATTCTATTGAATCAGCCTACCATGTAAATACTGTTTTGGGGGGAGCAGGCATATTTGAATGAATTGCCTACAACATTAGCATGACCCATTCATTCAGGATCATTTCAGTATTGTCAGAACCAGTCCAGGAATAGCAGTTTTCTGATCGCCACACATTTTGCACAGAACTATGCAGGACCACATTTAGCAATAATCATAGTCCTTTGCAATTTGTTAGCAGGATATCACCTAGGGCTTTACCAGCACACTGTATAACCAGCTCTGATAAATCCAAAATAGAATTCAAATCCTGCAAGAAAAGAAGGAAAGAAAGAAAGGAAACAGACAGAAACAAATACTGTACTATCATGTTCAATTCAACAAATTTGACAACCCGTAGACCGCGGCCGTGACAGGCCAAGATTCCTGGCCCAAGTAATTTCGAAAACCTCTCTTCAAGCTCTCCGATATCGCCTCACACAGCACAGCGGTATAAGATTGCACATAATGCGGAGGAGACAGAGCAAACATTACTGTAATAATCCAATCAATTTGCATGAACTTTCACCGCGTGACATCTGCTACAAAAACCGCAATTTGTAGAGCTTGGATTGCCGCCATGACATCCAACCTTTTTTTGTAAGCGCCCACGTTGAGCCTCGAATTGGCCATAAAATTTCCCTGTTGATTGCAATAATATTTCTCTTCTCTTAAGCACACTACGCGTACCAGTGCAATAGCTGTTGCACTAGCTAAAAATAGATAGATTGCAACAGCTTTACGAGCCAAATTGGGAGCTTTTTGGTTGTCGGCAGCACTCGGCAAAGCTACCCCACCGCGAGGCGCCCACAACAGCACTTGAGGCGCTCGCTTAGAAGTACTCCGCAGCTGCAGAGCGTCATTTATGAGGTCCCTCGCTCCACAACTGCTGTAGTAACAGCTGTTAGATCGACCATTATAACGCGGCGCCGGCGATCCAACCTGCTTGCTTCCTACCACCACCATCCCGCTCGACCACATGCCCCTTCTGATTCTGCTTCACCGCCAGCTCAACTCGCCTCCGTATACACACCGGGTGCGCCATGAAATCACAAACGACGCAACTGACAGCGCTAGCGGGTTGTGTGCTCGCACCCTCCTATGCTCATCCTGCTGGTTCCCAGACGCAACACCGCCGACCGATGCCCCCAAGATACCCCGATTATCCTGCAAGTCCACGAAGCTCGGGCTCGACATCAAATGTCGCGGTTCTTGCACCCGATTGCCGGGCGAAGCTCACTCCCCCCGCGAATCTGAGCCCGGATCGACATGCACGAAACATGTCCTATCTGTTGCCGGAATTCATCTTCGAGATGCTCCGCGCAAGTGCGCGAAATAGGTCTTGAAGGTCGCTTCTGTAGTGTTTTCTGACCCGCCGACGCTTCCGCTCGGGATAGGACTAGGAGATAGTGTGTATCACCACTAACAGGAGTAAAACGGCTGTACTTTAGCTGCCCTCGAGCGGGACGCGGAGTAGAAGGGCGCCGCGGAGGGCTCCTGCTGCAAGGTTGGAAAGACTTATGCAAACGGGAGAGATCATATAAGAACTGAGTGCGTGTACTCTCGCCCGAGGCTTTCCGGGTCCGCGCTGACAATAACGTGCAGGCTCTACCAACGAGGAGTGCAGGATCCGGTGATTGAGGAGGAGGATGGGGACCTGCTCTCGATTCAATGTAGTAGGATGAGGAGAGACATTCCTAATGAGCGTTCTGGACCATCTCAATGTTGGGATTATGCGTTACACTAATGCGACTCTGGCTGCCTCGATCTAGAAAATTGTTTGTGTAATGAATAAAATGCCCTCAAAGCCAGGGCGTAGCCCTGGCGTGTCTTGTGTAGCTTAAACACATGCTAGTACACTGCAGGATAGCCTTACAGACACTACAGCCTGCCGTGAGAGGCTTGAAACAAAAAAAAAAAAAAATAATAGATGGTCCGAAAGCTTTTGTAAACCTCCTAAATGGGCTGTGACACCTGTCAAAAATTCGGAGAAAGTATGGGGTGTGACCAGTGACCTACAAACTGAAAGAACTGATACAGTACATTGAGCAAGAGAGAGAGAGAGAGAGAGAGAGAGAGAGATGGTACATTTATCGTTCTCCCCGTCTCATAATGCCCTAGCAGGAAGGTAGGCTTTCAAGATAAATGGCACAGAAAAACTGAAGTTTGTGCCATGCCGCGGAGTCGGCCCACTCTCAATCATCACATTATGCAACCATTCTGCTTACATAATGCTGAAATAAGTAATACCATCCATTTCATCAATATGCGTGATGCCATCAATTCTTAGTCAGCTGTACAGCCTCCGGATAAATGCGGGCTTCCCAGATGGAGCAAACTGCAATCCTGACTGCAACGGAGCTGTTTTGTCCATTCTTTTGGGTTGGCAGTTAACTGGCCCCCGGCCCAACCACTCCTCGCCATCCGCTATAAACCCCAAGCATACTTTCATCACAGCTTCCAACGGACAATTATTTATCGGCCTCCCAGCCACCGCGTCTTAGTAGTTAGTGTACTTGTTGCGGTATAGAAATGCAGAAACAACAAAAAAAAAAAAAAAGGCAGTGTCACACATATTGTGCAGCTTTTCACAGGATTTCTGGATATCTGATTGATCCAGTGATAATCCTCTTTGGAGCCAAAACATCTAATCTGCCTCTTTTACAGCCAGTTTGTCACCAAATACTCTAAAATTCAGTCAGTGGCCTTGACAAATATTGATTTGATGAAATACAAAGTACTGTGTTTCCCCGTGACCTCCTAATCTCCCTGTGATGTTATAATCTGTTGATTCTGGCTTCAATTTTGGGTGCAAAAATACTGCAAAAAATTGGGGATCATTTCCAGCCAAAAAAGGCCCCGTCGTCTATTGGTAAAATTTTCTTCAGAGTATGACTGCTGGTACAATTGTTGGACTTTTCCCTACTTTGCCATTGAGTCAGGGCAGAAGTTCAGTAGTTTCATGATCCATGATATTTCCCAGATAGTGGCTCTGAAAAAAGGGGGTCTGATTTTGGCAAGAAATAATTTGCCCATTTCTGGAGGAATTATTCCCCAGTAAAGAACGGGGAATAAAAAAAAAAAAAAGCAAGAAAGCAAGAAAGAAGGTGGACAAAAAAAAACCAATTTTAGCTTCCGTTATGTGCTGCCAGAAAATTCCAAAAAGAAACAAAGAAAATCTCCCCTTATCTTACTGAGCTGGCGTAGTGGATGCTCAGAACACCTTCCAACAAGTTCCAGAGCCCAGGCGTGTCGGGAGCCCCTCCTAGAAAATGTGTACCACCCCACAGGGCTGGAGAAATTTCTGAACTGGGTGGTCCGAAACCTTTCGAAAACTCTTCAAGTAGGACGTGACACCTGCCAAAAAATAGGAAAAAATAATGGACATGACGCGTGACCCACGAATCGAATGGACTACTACAATAAGGCGGGGGGAAGCGGTGGGGCAATGCACAACAATACGCTAGACGTCGGCATTGCGTCGGGATACCGAGCAGGACGGTGGGCGGGGATTCGGGATGGAAAGCCGCAGGGGCACCAGAGCACATCAACACACTCCCAATTCGGGAACAACAATGGACACTGGAACAATCAAAATTAAAAATCAACCGCCGTCCTCCCGCTGACTGTACTACCCATGTCACACCGCCGCACATGCAATGCGGCAGTTGTGGAAGTTGTGTGTGCGGCACCCGTGCGGTAACTCTGCCGTAGGCATGCATGCGGCTGTCGTCGCGAAATATCCGATCCCGATACCACGGAGGCATGCCATTTTGAGCGCTGGAGTCCATGGCTAGCCATGTCCGTTGTAGGGCTCAGTATACCGTCTGTCTCTCTCGTATGGCGCTTCGGCAACTTCTGCCGTCGAATAAATGCACCGACAACAAAGGAATCCATCGATACAAAGTAGCGTTTACATTCCCTCCTGGTGAATATTTATAGCGGTTCTTGTGCTCCCATCCCTCGCTACATCCAACAAAGAAAGACTCGAAGCTAAAGCCATGGGTCACCACTGGTAACATATCTGTCCTGTATCCGTGCTTCTGCTGACGACACACAGTCCAGTTTGCAAGAAAGCTGCCAGCACATCCAAGTGTCTGAAGAAAGGCCACATCGTGATATGCCCTACCTGCAGTCAAGCGTACGCCCCAGATTACAATAAGGACGGGTGCCCGTACTGTATCCAGGCTGCAGCGGCGGCGGCGGCGAGGAGGGCAAAAGGGGGTTAGTAGTTGACTATCGTAGTGTGGATCTTTGTCGGTAACTGTGATTGCTTTGTTTGTGAGCTCGCGGCTTCTGGTGGTGTTTGCTTGTAAATTACCACCATGGAGGATCTCTGTTACATCCCATGACACCATAAGCATCGATACTAGTCTCACCGGCAGCACCTTCGTGTCGCGAAACAGACCTAACGCAAAGCAGCATGTATGCTACTTGGTTGCCCAGAAACCCCGCGCGTGGAAATGGAGAAACATCCTGGTGTTGTCTTCGGCGACGAGAAGTTATTAAGCAGGCCATCGGGAACTGGGATGGCTCACTGGCAGCTGATCATAAAAAGAAGCCATTTCCCTCGTTGCGTCTATGCATATCCACCCCGTTTCGAACGGGTCGCGTGAGGAATGGTCAAGAAGATCAAAATCCGCAGACAGCGATGCGCACAGGCGCGAATGGATGTGCTCGAAGCCCGGAGGAGGGGTTATGGACCCTCGTGGTGATGCACCCAAAAGTAGTCCTAATTGGAAGGAGCCTGCAGCTGTTAGTAAAGATGGCCAGAAACCACGATGGGATGCGGAACTCTCTGTGTGAGTAATTCCACATGTCGACTTGACAAAAAAAAAAAAAAAAGAAAAAAGACTTCTTCCTGAACTCGAATAAGATGAGCATCCGGCCCACTTTGAACGGTGGCGCAACACGACAGCAATAGCGTAGACTAACTGAATTGACCAGCCAGGAACATACACGGACGCGTAACCGGATGAAGGCTACTGTAGCGTTGGGCAAGGAGGGTGATATCCCTAAGGATGACCTTAAAGGGTTAGGAACGGAACCAGGAGGGTATAGTATACTACGACCTAAAACAAAACAAATACTACAGCAACACAAAGCCAGCTAATAACGCACTTAGCACCCCAAGCTCCCACCTCCTCGCGCCGGCTCCAGCAGGCGCAGTAGCAGCACCCGTCTGCGCGGCCGTCTCCGCCGGATCGGGCAGCTTTGTGAAGGAGAACGTCACGCCGGGCTGGGCGGTCTCGCTCGCTGCCAGCGCCGTCCCACTCGCGCTTGCACTCCCCGCACCCCCAGCAGCATCCGACTCCGGCTCGCTCCCGACATCATCCCCAGACACGAACACGCGCGCCGCGTCCACGGTGTCCGCGACGCCGACCGCGCCCCACGGCGGCATGCCGTACGCGCCTAGGGAGGACGCGGGTGTGAGGGACGCGTCGGCGGTGGAGATGAACGCTTGGGGGGAGGCGGAGGCGGCGGTGGAGGAGGCGAGCCAGGAGGGGTCGGTGTGGATTGTGGCGGAGGAGCCGTCGGAGTAGGTTATGAGGATGGCGGCGATGAAGCCTGCGGAGGAGGCGGAGGCGGTGGTGCCCTGGGCGAGGAAGTTGGTGGCGATGAAGTCGAAGGTGAGGGTCTCGAGGGAGGAGGAGGGGGTGGAGGAGGGGAAGAAGGTGGTTACGCGCGAGGCGTATTGCCAGCCGGAGATGGGTTCGCCGGCGGTGTTGGGGTCGGGAGGAGGGGAGGAGATGTAGCGGCCGTTGATGAAGAGCTGGAGGGTGGGGTTAGCGAGTAGGACGGGCGTGGGTTGGAGCACGCACTTGGAAGAAGTTGTCGGCGGTGGCGACTACGGTCGCAGAGGTCGGCCGCTTATCTGCCGGAGACGGCACCTTCTTCCGGAACCCGACGTTTCCTGCGAGCGCAGCCGTGGCGGCGTCCGACGCCGACCAAATCCAGTTGCTCCCGCTGAACGCGTCCGAGGTAAAGTCGGACTGCACCACCGACACCTGGTCTGTCCACGGTCCCTCGCCGTACTTGAACGCGACCTGGGCGTCGACGAACCCACTCGTGTCGGAGACAGACGGCCAGTCCTTCGGGATTGAGCCCGTCACCTTCCAAGACGCGTCGCTCGCGAAAGTGTCGTTCGACCCGTCGGTGTAGAACGTCCGCACGAAGGCGAGCAAGCCCGCGGGCGTGGGCGCCTTTTTGGAGTCGTCAAAGTTGACTGCGAGCACGGCGATGGTGTTGTGCGTCGCGTTGAGCGTCGCGATGAGCGCCTGCCCGGTCTGCCACGAGCTGCCGGGGTCGGACGCGCCGACGGGGTGTCCGTTGACGAAGACGGTGAAGTTGTTGTCGGCGGTGAGCGCGATGGAGGCGGCGGCGGCGACTTTGCCGGACGGGGAGGTGAAGCTGCGGAGGAAGCCGACAGTGCCGGCTGGAGCGCTCGTTTGGAGGTTGGGGGTGGGGAGCCAGATCCAGGAGGCGTGGGCAAAGTCGGTGTCGGCGAAGGTTCCGCGGGGAGAAAGGGCCCGCGATGGTGCCTCGTCTCCGTGAGGGTTGGCTCCAGTCACTAGACGCAGGTTAGCGCTCCTTACTGGGAAGCGGGAAGGCGTACGAGGAAGTAAAAGAGCAAGGCCAAGAGGAATAAGCGCTGTTGGAGGATGAGTCGTCGGCTTTCACGGCGGAGAGGACGAACAGGACAGGCGCATATCCCAGCCCGAAGGAAGAAGGGGGAGGGAAGAGCCGCGGCGGAGGTTCGTGTAACCTGGCGTATTTATGTAGATGCCCGGGCGCCAATCCAACGCCAATCTATGAGTTGCTACGCGGGATCGACGCCCCGGTTCTGCCGCGGGGGATGATTCAAGACTTCCTGGTATAGGAAAGACGGTTAGGGCGACCCTGTCGGCGAGGCTGTTGCAGAGTTATATGCACCTTGCTCTGGTGCACTCCCGCAAACCTCGTCGCTAGCCGCGATTCTGCCGACGGCATGGGCGCCGTGTTTACGCTATAATTACATCTGCCATGTGTGTTGATGTTGTTGTGCAATTCAAGATTTTCAAACTTTTCTTTATAGTCCTGTGGTTACCACGCTCCCATGATGGGCGTCTTGCCTTATTATATAAGCTTCCCAAATGGGATGTGCGTGATCTACGACACGGTCAACCAAAGACGCGTTCTGCGCTTAATGCGACGCGTCAAAGTACATGTTAAGATATGAGAACCACTTAAGATGCACAAATATGAAGCCTGCTTGGGACTCTCCCTTCAGATACCTCTTTCGAGGTCTGTCACTTGTGACCAAACAATCACCGGTCCACCTCCACGTCGATGGCGTTATCTCGCGGCTTCCACTGGAACACCCCGGCTGGGCACACGCTCATTCAACGAATCCTCGTCAAACGGATCCCCGAGTGGACCTACGGGCTGCGGGATTGGCAGCTGCCTGTTGTGGCACAGGTTCTTGACGGCGACGACGTCTTTTGCATTACGGCCACCGGAGATGGAAAGTCAGCGCTATTCATGGCGCCTATCATGGTGCGCCTGGAGGTCGCAGATAATCCCGCGCTTTATCCGGACTGCTCTGCCGGGTACAAGGGCAAGACGCCGCTGGGATTGGTTGTAGCACCGACCAAAGGGCTAGCGCACAACATCGTGCGTGCTCATCTGTGGTTAACTTCCGGAAGCTGATACCTCTTCTAAAGGTTCACGAGCTCAAGCAGCACCGAGTCAGCGCTCTTGCGTACACTGCAGAAACTATCACCGAAGCTCGCAAGTCCGGGGTAGATCTCGCCGCGGAGATCTCTGCATGCAGATGGTCTATCGTCGTGCTTGATCCCGAGCACCTCAACAACAAGGACTGGGAGCGCATTGTCGACTCCCCGCAGTTCAGGGAGAACATATTCCTGCTCTGCGTTGACGAAGCACACTTGATTAACGAGTGGGGCCCGGAATTTCGGCCCTGCTTCCTCTTCATCGGCACGTTCGTGCGCGGGCGTCTACCTGCCGGCATCTCTATTCTCGCGTTAACGGCGACTCTGTGTCCCGGCTCCGATACCAACACCGTCTGCAGGAGTCTTGGCTTCCAGCGCGGCCTCTTCCGCATGCACCGTCGGTCAAACGAGCGCTCGAACATCCAGTTCTCGCTGGTTCCTCTCACCCACACCCTCGGTGGACATTCCTTCCCCGACCTTATCCCGTATCTCGGCGCCAATCGTAAAACTGTCATCTATTGCGCGACAATCGAGCTCTGCTTCCGCGTTTTCGTTTATCTGCTGCGGCTGCTCCCGCCTGGTCCACGTCGTCTGAAGCGTGTCCGACTCTACCACGCGATGTGCTGGACGGAGGAGAACGAGACGACGGTGCGGCTGATACGGGACGACCCAGAATGTCAGGTTATCGTCGCGACGGTCGCGTTCGGGCTGGGATTCAATGTCAAGCCGTTGCTCGACAGCATCCAGCTCGGGCTCGGTAAGACCGTGAACATGATTGTGCAGGAAGCAGGACGGGTGGGACGTGGCGGCGACGATGCCCGAGCCGTCGTTCTCGCGCAGAAGTCCGTGTATAAATCGGCGAAGAAGTTCCTCCAGGACGGTGCGTTGTTTTTGTCTTGTCTGTCCGGTACCAATCACTTCCAGGCCCCGCTCAAGCTAGTACCGCCAGAAAAGCATCCAAAGCGCTGGCTAGGATGGATCGGGACAAGGCCCAGCTACTCACCACGACCAAATGTCTTGTCGTGTTCCTCAACGAGAGCTGTATGGCAATACGACCCCCAACGCCCATCTTGACTGTGTGGCGGCGGATCGCCGCCTTCCCTGCTCCAACTGCCTACCCAATGCACCTGTCAAGCCGTCATTCAAGCCGTCTCCACTACCTCCCAGTCCAGTACGTTTGCGGCCATTCCTGGCACCGGCGGCGCCGACTGTGGAAAGTGCTCCGCGGCCCAAGTACAAACTCACGCGCGTAATGCGAAACGCGGCGGACGCCTCACTTCTCAACTTCCGTCTTACGGTCGAGATGAGTGAACGCGATTCCGATACGTACGGCGTCGCTACTCCATCCTCATACCTCCCCGCTGCCGCCATCACCACACTTCTCGACAACTTCCAGTCAATTACCTCCACTACCGACCTCATCCAACTGCTTCCCAAATGGAAATTCCACCAGCGTCATGCCTCTGCCCTGCTCACGGTCATCCAGCGACACCAGACCGAATTTCACACGACATTCAAGGAGGCGCGCCTTCTGCGTAATGAGAAGGCGCGCTTGAAACGTGCGGCGGAACGGGCAGCGGGAAAAGAGACGGCGGGCGAGGCGATGGAAGCGGATTCTGTGCCCGTGTCCGCTGCCATGGCTGAGGAGATGTTGAGTGGTGTCCGCGTCGGCGGCGCAGCAGCGGCGGCATCGAGACCTAAGCCGCGGCCGATTGTAAAGCGCAAACGGGCGGAGACCGTTCTTGAACCACGCACACCTTTGGACGAAACTACAAATCGACAGCAACCCAAAAAGTCTCGCAAGCCTCTACAAACAACAGTCGCTTCTTCCAAACATCCATACAATACACGACGCACACACAAACCATAGCACATTTTATAATCTTTGCATGTAAATATTTCGTTTAATATCCTACCACTCTTCTTCGGACTCCGGTCCATCGTCAATAATATCTATCTCCTCCTCTTCGCCCTCTGATCCCTGCTCCTCTGCTTCAATTTCACTCTCCTCTTCATCAGAGTCGTCGACCTGTCGTTCACCGCGGGATGCGTCATCATCCGAATCCTCGGAATAATCCATCCCTCCGAGATCCTTCCCAGCAGAGTCCTGCGCCGGCTCGTCCTCTACAGTATCGTCCTCTTCGGAATCGGACGGCTCCGGCCGGATGGTCTGGGCATCTCGCAGTTGCTGTTCGTACGCCCGCTGCTTTGTCTCATCCCAATCATCCTCCTCCTTCCCGCTTACAGCATCCCGCGTTATATCCAGATACGCGGTCGACTCCTCGATGAACTGCTGCAGACGGCTGTCCAGGAGGCGGTCGTATCCGCGCTCGTAAAAATTTGTTGCAATATGGCCCATTGTCCGCCCGGAACGGAAGAGGTGAAGCTCCTCGTCTTTGTAGATCCGGAGGAGCTGTTGGAATTCGTTGCGAAGATGCGGGGCCGAATGTTTTTTGCTGCGTGTCTTCAGGTCAAATGCCGATTCGAAGACCTCCTTCAGACGCAAGAAATGCATCACGTTTGGGGCCAGTGTCGTCCGATAAAATTTGTCATCGAAGTTAGCGCCCTTATGCTCCACCATCTCCTCGAGCCATTTGTTGAAATCTTCTTGCACCCAGTCGGTCTCGATATATCTTTTGCCCTTTGGATTAATGAGCCAATTGTTTAACAGGGCATGTGAAAGATCTTCCGATGCCTCGTACTGATGAAGGCAGAAAGTTTCGAGGAGGTAGTTGGCATAATTGCGGTTTGTTGAGCCGGAGAACGTGAAGATCCAAATCTGCTCAGAATGCGAACAAAGAAACAATCAGCTGTGGAAGGGAAGGATAAACACGCCACCTGCCTTTAAAACTTCCCAAACCCACCCAATCTCGCCCTCTGGAACGCCGTGGTTTGCAATAACCCACCAGCTCATATCTCGAAGAAAGATGATCTCGTTCGCCAACACACGATCTCCATCAAAGTCGGCAGCCTCTGCCTGCGGTTTGGGCTCCTTCTTCTTGTCCCGCTTGCCCGTCTCTAGTTGGTCATCCTCCGATTCCGTCAAGAATGTGTCCTCCCCAATAGCATCCACTGCTTCCTCATCTCCCTCAGCCTGCGCGACCGCAATGTCATCCTGAACCCCGTCCGCATCATCGGCATTCGCACCGCCCCCCGCGGGCCGGGTAGGTCGTTGGCTATTCCGACCGCGCGCCATCTCGGGAGGGTCCCAGCGCGAACCTGGCTGGAACCGCATAGCCGCCGAAGCCGTGTCTGCCAAGTCCCGACGGGTTGCATTGCGGAAGGCTTGCTGAGAGGCGTAGCGTTTGACGAGCTTGCCCGCTCTATCCCACAGCTGAGAGACGTCAGACGTACTACGTGTGTTCGACACATCTGCAAAATAGCTGAGCAAATCATCTGCGCCAAATTCAATGCTAGAACAAAGAAATTTAAGACTGATCCAGAAATCGATTTAATCCACACATACCGCCATATATCAAGCACCCGAGCCTCATAGAAGAGCAGCATGCTGCGAGAGGTCGGGAAGAAGTCGACCTTCTTCAGGTTGGATGGGCGTTTTGCACCGGCAGCAGTAGCGCTCTTGGAAAGCGAAGATGGATCAGACGACGCCGCGGGACCAAAGGAATTGGACGCAATAGTACTGAGATTCGTCCATCGTGTATGCCAGATTTCTGGGCCCGGAGGGACACGGTTTCGGAACGCTTGGTAGTGGTTGGGATGCGCGGCCATGAACTTGCGAATACGCCAGATTGCAGCCACGGATGCGCCGTCTCCGCAAGGAATGATGATATGGTGCTCGAGGGCCTTCTCATCGAGGCCCATTTGCCCCTCAAAGTCCAGGAGAGCACGCATCATGCCTTGTGTCTCAGTCTCTCGCTCAGCATTTGTCCCCAGCGGCTGCATGACTGTCTTGCGGTCTTCGGGCAGGCGGAATTTGGCAAGTTTGGCTGATTTAAATGTGGTGGTGACGTCCTTGCGGAGGTATTCGAGCTGAGGGATGAAATGGACCAGGATTCGGACCCAGTGGAGTGCGGTCAGCTCATGAATGAGCGCCCAGTCGATTGCATCGTGAATGGTGTCCACCGTGAGATCTACACGTTCGCCCTTCAGTAAACGTTCCAAATACGGGGCAAAGTCGAGAGCGTGCGGTTTATTTCCCTCCATGCGCATCGCCGTCGCCGCTGTTCCGACTTTGAGCATATCATGTCGGCCGAGACGATTATCGCGTTGCCGCGTCATCTCCTGGCAGTTATCCAGCGTAAATTTCCATCGCATCTCGCCCTCCTGTAAACCCTCCTTTATATCGGCCAATAAGACCTCGAGCCCGCTGGCTGTGAGGCTATCCAAGCCCAGGCGCGCCGTTGTATCATGCACTGATAGCCCGAAACGACTCAAGACGCGTTTGAGATCCACATGGGCCTTGCACGCAAAGAGCCAGATTGCGAGCGGCAGGGCGAGGTAGCCGCCTGCGTAGCGGTTGCGCGACAGGGTCAGGGCGCTAATTGCTCCAACTTGTACCTAAAATCTGGGTTAAATTCCGTACTTAATCACTAAAAATACTTACTGCGGTATGGGGACGGCGCTTGCGAAGCACTGTGACTCCCTGCACAGTCGGCGCACCCATCCGCTCGGTTGCATACCAGACAGCTGGGGCCCGCCTTTTGTACGCATCGGCGATGGTGGGGATGCTGAGCTGCCCCAAAGAGTCCCAGGTCACCAATCGAACCTGTTTCGCTTTTTGCGTTCGAGCATTTGCGGATGCGCGGAGTTGAGTGTGGTCCGAAGGATTAGTTGGGTCGTTCTTTGTGAGTAGGCCGACTTGGCGGTGGAACTCGTTGCAGACGATCTGCAGAGCCCAGGTGGACAGCACGGGCTGCGCATAGTTCAGATCCCGAGGGGAATAGATGTCCGGTGGAGAGAAGTTTGCGCCGTACTCTGCGCTTGCACGAGGTGGACGGCTTTGGCGATGGTTGTAGATAAGGTTGATTATGACTGCGATGCCGATGTTTGACTCTCCAATGAGGAAGGAGGTCACGGCGCGTGCGTGCCGCTGGGTCCGAGGGTCTGGTTCGTCCTTTTTCCGATTGTGGAAGAGGACCTCGAGGAAACGGCCGATGGAGCGGAAATCCTTCGTAATTGTCTCCAAGATTGCATCCACCTTCTGCCAGTCGCTACGTTTCGGGCGTCTGAGTGGGGTTTGGGACGAGCTCATCGTCCCAGGCGGGATCGCAGGCGAGGACAACCCGGTGGGGATTGATAAGGGCGGGTTAGCGCGTCGGGTCTGTTTCGGTGTCGCGGCGTAGAATTCTGTTGGGAACGGTAACTCGTGAATGAAATCCATAGTATCGCAGACAAACGACGCGTCGGAACGCAGTGGGGGAGGAGAAAACGCGTAGTCGATAGTGGGCTAATTACTGATTGACAGGTCACGGACTGATATAATCTATCAACTCAAGACGTCGGCTGATCAGCGTGGTTAGCGACAGACCCTATTTTCGTGTAGGGAGTTATGCGACCGGAGCTATTGGGTCTGTGCAAGAGACAAACTTTTCTTGTGTGTTTCTTCCTTCACGTTTCCTCCCCGTAGCGGAGCATGGGTAAGCCTCTAGATGGAACACAAAGCAGACAGCTGCATTGGAAGGAAGGTTTTGTTCTATGAAAGCCGAAACCAAAGGAACACCGGCTAGGGGGTTTGAGGCTCTTGTCCTGAATTTCGGCCGCATATCTTTCGAAAGGAAAATGGACTCTTTTGTTCAAATCTCCACTTATTCCACGTCGCGTCAGTTCCTTGTTGCTACCCCGAGCTCGTATGCGGTAGCCTGGCTCTCGAGATATAAGTGCAGCAGGCCTGCCAGAAACTCCGCAAACCATGCGAATAAGCACACTCAAACAGTCCTCACTTCGTGGACAAGACTCTTAATATAAATGTAACTTGTATCTATGTTGGCCTTGAGACAGAAAAGGGTTTGCCACGTGTTACACCCAAATGACTAGACAAAAGAATCTCAGAAAAAAAGGAGTCAACAGAATTAGCCGGCCTGCGCCCGCTACGAACGGGCAAGTGTCTGAAGCCAATGAAACAACACGCGACATAGATGAACACCAGAGCAGGCTTGCTAAAGACCCATTGACAGTCAATGTGGATATTAGAGCTGAACCGGTAGACAGGAGCACACTGTGAATTCAGAAATTTCAGAGGCTCTGACAATGAATCTGATAGTAATTTTATCAGTGTCGGCTGAAAATTAATCTGAAAATACTATTTTCAAGCCATCTGAAAGCATGTGAAATTCCCTTATATGGTAATTTTCCCACTGAAAGGTTTGCTGAAAATAGTATTTTCAGGGCACATTTGAGATTGACACTGGTATTACTTCTTTCAGCTTCATTGTCAGCCCAGCTGATATTTCAGGATTTACAGCGTTGGGAAACGAGCCTAAGAATGTATTGGTTGAGCTGCCCAGGGGCCCAGAGGTAGTAGTAACTAGAACTGGGTGGCAAATGAACGGGTAAAAAACGAAAAACGACTCCACTCAATGGGTTTGTGACCTGCACCGGGTGCGACCGGGCACTGTCTGAAGACCAAGAGTGCTATGGATGGACATTCGATGCAAGAAGCAGATCTATGTACCAGGAACCCAGCCGATGTTAATACTACGAGTGCAACCCAGCGCGTCAGGTCATTTAGAAAACAGCCAGCAACGGCGTTCGAGGCCGCGGTATAGAATACAACTTGTTCTTTGTGCTACACATATCCTCACATATGCTCATTGCGACTTGCGTCGACGGTGATTCCCTGCTGCACATACGGTCAGCCTCGTGCCTTGCGCGACGAACAAAGAAAAAGACACACCTGACGCTCGATGCCCTTCTCCTTCATCGCCGGGTTCTTCGTCACCGACCCAGCGAGCTTCTCCGCCCCGCCGACAATCTTATCCCCCATCGTCGGCTTGCCGGCTTGGAGACCACCGCTCGCGTGCGGAGAGCGTTCGTCGAAGTTGTGGTGGCCCGTCGTCGGTTGGATGCCCGTACCGGTGCCGCTGTTGTTGATATCCCAGGCCTCACCGCGCGCCCCGGTGTCGCCGGTGGTGCGTCCGGAACTCGCCGCCGGCGCGGTCGTTGATATTGTACACCGCGCCCTCGGTGCCCGGCGCGCTGTTATGGTCCATAGCGCTGCGGCCGGGGCCGCTGAGGCTGTTGTGGTCCATAGCGGAAGAAGCGAGGCCGGCGTGGGCTTGTCCGGGGTCTGCGGGCGGCGTACGCGTCAATGGAGGAGTTCTGAAGAGATGAGAAGCAATGCAACGCACTGGTGCCCTGTGCGCGGTCCATGTCGCGCTGTTGTTCGTAGACGTCGTTGGAAGTGTAGGGAGAGGTCATGGTAAATTGTGGGTTAGTATTCCAGGCGGGAGGACATATATAGGTCTGAGCCAGGGATGATTCGGGGATGACGCGCGATGGAGGGGTATGACATCGTCAATTGGAGCGCGTTCAACTTCACTGTGACGTTGTAGAAGAGTCGCCGTACCGCTGTAGCCGTAAACGCAGACGCAGAACGACGGTGCCCGGCACGCTGAAATTATAATATTGATGGCAGAGTATTCTTTGTGTTCGTAGAAGGTACAGTTACAGTGGTCCAGGATTATCGTTGGCTGCGACCTGCATCGACGTCTCGCCCTGGTGGCTGCCTCAACTCCGCGGATGCCAGTGGAGCCAAGGTAGTCTCTTCCGCTCCATGCCCTTCTCTTTCGAGCCCTTCGTCTTCGTCTTGGAGCCAGAACCCTTATCTGCGCCGGCGAGAGCTCATAAATTACAGCTGGCCGGCGAGCGGAACTTGCGACACGCACCGACGTCCTCCTTCCGACCCATCCTGGGCTTCGCGATGCCTGGTAAGCCCGCTCCTGTGGACTCGGCAGGCAAAATCCCAACCAGACTTGCTTGGCCTAGCTGTAGGGCCTCGGCGTTCGACATTTGGGAAGAGGTCATTTCAAATCGTGGGGCACCCGCGTCGTCATTCGGTCTAATTTATACGGTCCGCCTGCGGTGAGTTCGGAATGACGAAGGTCCTTGGGGCGGTTCGGCTGAGATCCTTACTCGGTACACCCTCGATAGCTTGACCAACGCACAGAACGTACAATGGAATTCCCTTTGTCTCGGGATACAGTGCATAGAAGTACAGTTTTCATTTCCTCGCGGCACAGCAGTATCACACTTCCTCGTTCCGACCACTGTCGACCGTCTCGCCCTAATCCATCGATAGTCAGCCCTCGCATCAAATGAGGCAGTATACAGCACGGCTGACCTTCCGCTCCATCCCCTTCTCCTTCAACCCCTCATTCTTCATCGCCGACCCCGCAACCTTCTCCGCGCCGCCTACACCCCGGAATCGTAAATCAGCATACCGCAGGACCAGCCTGAGACGCACCGACAATCTTATCCCCCATACTCGGTTTGTCACCGCCCGTCCCGCCCGTCTGGTCCTGCGTAGGCAACATCCCATACCGACTCGCTTCACCAGCGTCCACGATGGCGCTGCTCTCGGGAATATCGGTCGAATTCGCTGTGTGGGGAGAGGTCATTTTGAGTACTAGTGGTGGGGGTGGTGCCCCGCGTCGTCACTCGAGGGGTCATTTATACGCTGGAGGAGCTGCTATGACGGAGGCTTGGGGCCGGCGAATAGAAAACGCTCAGATGACCTCTGTGGCGGTGCGATAAGATAAAATGTGGCGGAACATTCCGAGCCAGGTACTCAGACATACATGGCAATATACACAACATCTACAATCTCGCCAACCTCCTCACCTCATCCAACGCCTCCCCAGACCTCGCCTCGCGCACCTTCCCCGCCAACACCCGAATATTATCCCTCATCCGCTCCCCCTCCGCACCTCTCGCCTTTGCAAACACCTCCGCAAACTCCCTCTTCGCGTCCTCCAGCGTACCCTATGAGCGCCCGATCTGGACAAAACCTATGACCTACCTGGACAATGCCCATCGATCTTCCATGGTGACCGTCACCGCCGCGCGGTGACCGTCATCAATGGCTTGGAGTCAACGTTGAATCTTTATGACGGTCATCGCTGGTTTTGAGCAAGCATTGCATCTTAATGACCATCATCGCTCCTCCAGTATATTTCGTGACGGTCTATCTTGGCCAACAACAGCCTTTTTATTCATCCTTTTTTTATTCTGACAACTACTACGGCGCCGGATGAATAGCCTAAAATGAGGCGGGACAGGATGCGGCTTCTACGTCGACTAGGTAGTGCGTTAGAGGGCTAAGAAATTTTTCCTTATGGATAGCACAGTGTTATTGGGACAGGGTTTTGGGAGGATGCGAAACAGAATTTCGGATTGAGCGGTGTAGGAAGCACAAGTAGGGACGAGATTATATGCATTCTTAGCGCTCTCCAGTCGGGTAGTGTTTAGGAACTGGTCAGGTCATGCCAGGCACTTGAGAGTCCGACGCACATCGGTCGGTTCTCTTTGTCGGGATCTTACTAGGTAATGATCTGGACGTCTTTCAAGGACTCGGAAGTTTCTATTCTATCGCTCTTCGTGAGCCGCTTGCGTCACTCACTCTTGACGACCCACAAGCAAGTTTGAAGAATCGGGCTCAAGACTCTGCGAATACGGGGTACCAACAAATTCGCAACAATGTGCGGTGAAGTTGATGTGCGGTTCAGGTAACTTTGTGCTCGTCGTGAGCCGCGCGTAAACTACAGCTTCACTGTTTATCGACCGTAGGTTTTCAAGACTCAGGTCAACAAACTCGGACAAGAAGGCACTAGCAGTTAATTGATCCTATATAGCGGAGGTTAATGCCAACGACCCTCGAAGAGAGACAACAGAAGTGACAGAAATATCCGCCGCGGTCGCGGCGCGGACAAACTTATCCGGTTCTCGTTTTGTGGTACCTTCATCTCGATTTTTGATATGAGCCACGGCACTGGTCTGCCTGACAAAGAATCATTACCTCTCTCTCTCTGACAGCTTTGTTCGACAATGGGGCTTGTACAGACGTCCGCTGAGAGCCAAGATTCGGGAGGTATCTGAGATGGACAAGTGTGGCAGGTGCCGCAGTGGGGGGGGTTCAATTCTGCCCTCCGACTTTTTCGGTGGTTGGCCATCTTGTGGTCCTGAGCGGGGGAAGTCTCTTGGCGAGGCACACACCAAGCAGTACGCCACGACCGATGTCGAGATCCCCAGGACGATTACGAAGTCTTCGGCGATAAACAGAGGGTGTACATGGGCGTTTTAATCGACGAAACTGGAGAGACGGCAGCCACGAGCTTTTTCCTCGTCCAGAGCAGACCAGGATCATACCTATTTTCCAACGTCGTACAAAGCCCGCTGCTGCGCAGATACGCCTGAAATTAGGGGTTGCTAGAGGTGAGAGGCGATAAAAACCTCGTGCCATTGCCAGTTCGACAAATCATGCGCTTGGAGAGGGACGCGTCCGCGAGAATGGGGAGAGATTAGAAAGGTCAGCTGCTCGTCAGATTAGTTTATATGGGCCGCAGTCGGAACGAAAGCGGACAGAGCTTGTGCATGACAATCGATAAGATTCCGATTCGATGTCGGGACTGCGAGTTGGGATCTCCGAGAGGAAGCAATGCTGCGCCGAATAGTGGCAGTCTCAACAGCAGGATCGTGCAGAAGCTGGTAGACCCTCTTATTTCTAGTATGAGATAGATCTGCGCCGCTTATGATCGAACAAACCCAAACCAATCTCTCACATTTGCTTAGAAAAGTGCGTGCCCAAAAGCAATCAGCCAGTCCTATTCGCGGCGTTGCTCCAGTGGTACAAGCTCGCCCAGGGGAAGAAGTTTGACCCATGGCCTTGTATCTGAGATGCGCGTAGCCGAGAGGCGGACGTGCCAGCTTTAAGGTGCTTTTGTTGTCGGATGTGGACCATTTATTGTTGACGCCGGGGGGGGGTCAGGATTAAGACCGAGTTAGGAGAGTGGAAGCGGCGGTAGTGGCTCTGGGAGAGGTGCGGGAGGGGGGGCGGCGTCGTGCGACACAAAGTGGCTGGGCGTACGCATGATCGACATCGAGGAATTCGCAGGACAGAGTAGTTCGTAGGTGGGTGTAGCGACGGCGTGAACAGGCTGCGGAGAAGCTGGGGTGAGCGGGCAGAGCGGAGCGCAAGCAAACGTTGGCGGAGGTAAGTGGTGGTCGGGGCGCAAGCCATTGCGGGTGCAATCGGTTCTTTCCGGTCAACCACCACCGTCTTCATCGCCGACACTCATTTCGCGTGAGCACACACATCGACGAGGGCGCGTTTTGCGCTCACCGGGACACACAGAGCGACGCGCGTGGCCTCTGCAGACGCAGAGGGCGATGGATAGGGAGGGGGACGATGTGAGAGACGACAGGTGCGTTGAGCTCGACCCCCGTCCAACGGCGCTGGAAGCTCGTACCCAGTCTCAGGGCTGTATTGTTCGGCGGCTCGCGCGCCCAGAGGGGCTCAGAAGACACCGCAGACGGCGTGGGCTCCGCGACGCCCCGCTCAGATCTGGAGCATGTCTAGTGCGCCGACTTTGCGTCTCTCGTTCGACGCTGAACGCTCTCCATCCACAGACGCCCACCAGCGCATTCAACGCACACGCTACCGCAGGACCACCGTCATCCACCACCGACCGGAGTCCGGAGACTCGGAAAGCAAATGGCGCGGGCGCATCCAGGGCTCAAAACGCGACGGTGCGCGAGGCCGTGGCCCAAAGCGTCCCCGGAGCATCTCTCGCTGCATCCCCAGCCCCCATTTCCTTCGCCACGTCGTTGCCGGGCCGCCAGCGCCGTCCAGTGCCCTCGCTGTGACGACATCCCCACCGCCCGTCCTTCCGCTGTCCGCCAACGCGCGAGGACATGACCCCGCAATGCCCGACCGCTCCATGCGACGGATACGTCGAGTTCCTTCACGCAATGGCCGCCGAATGGACCAGCGAAACGCCGCAGGTGCGTTGATGCGCTTTTGGTCCTCCAGCGACGACCCAAGCTCATGCATTGGTTCTCTAGCGACGTTCTGGCGGTCAACACTCCTCGCAATGCCAACGGGATTGTCGGTCGCACTTGTTCCCCCCACTGGCCAGATTTTGGGCTGCCGAGCAACAACTTGACGCGAGGTCACCACCGACGTCGTAGCGCTCCGGCAACCGCAATTCCCTCCAATCGCGGCTAAGCGGCATCTCTGCACGTCTCCCGCATGCCTGCGCTCTCCCGTTTATTGCGATTCCTCTCGACGCCGGTTGTCGACCACTATCTACGACATTGGGATCGTACAACCTCGGTGGGAGGCTCCTCCCCTCATATCCGTGTTGACCAGCGGCCCCAGACCCACGATACATCGGAATACTGCTGTCGGTGGTTCGTCAAACGCCCCGAGTGACCCTGGTGCGCGTTTTATATCTTTTATCTTGTCGTCGAGCGACGAACTGATCTTCTGCTCTGCTCGTCCAGGTCAATTCCTGCATGAATTCAGCTCCCCAATGTCCCCCATTCGCTCACGTCCGTCTCCGCGCCACCGACGATTACGTGCAATCGTCGGCCCGCCACGCGCGCAGTTTTGGCGCGGGCACCAAACCGCGCAGTTAATCGACCAAACCACGCGTCTCGTCAGGCCCGTGTAGCCGACTTCCGAGCTTCTCAACCGGAAAATGTCCGACTCCACAGGTGCGCGCGCGCGTTTTCATCCGACTGTTCTTTTCAGTGATAACGCGAGCTCACTCAGCCCCTTTTCCGCGATTATATCGCGGAACGCCTACTCCCCATCGTGTTCCCGACGGTTCCCCTCACGCCGCTGCGGTACTGACGGGTTTCTTGGCCCGGGGAGCGGCGCGGCGGCAACTTCGGACGCGACGACATGATCGCGGCCCCGATGCGCTCACTCATCGCGAGCACGCGCGACACCATCCGCACATGCGGGCGCCCCATCTCCCCGAATTCTTGACTGCGGACGTCGCTCAGCGCCATCGGTGCTTCCATATGTGCGTTTTATGTATCACGGTCCATCCCGAGCTCATCCATTTCGTCGGTAGCGACGTCCCAGCGATCCTTCCAACTCTCCCCGCATGCTAACGAGGCTTGGATCCCCCGGCTCCCCTGAATTCCGGAACGCTGGCGTCGCTCAGCGCTACGCCTGAATGTGCGTTTATTCATTCATTCCGGCTCTCCAACAATGACTCGAGCTAATACATTCTTTCTGCAGCGGTGATGTTCTGCGTCGACCGGGTCGACCCTCCCTGGTACGTGCGTTCTCTACCTTTTCCTCGTCCGTCAACAAACCGAACCTGCTCTAGCTGCAATGTCCCGTGAATTTGCTCAAAATCCCCATCTCTCGCCCGCACTCACCCCCGCCGCCGAACATTGCGTGCGGTTTGAGGATCGCCAACCGTGGAGTTTGCGGCGCGACCACCCAACGGCACTTGTCCTCCTCTTGCAAATGTAACTAGCGGTTGGTCCGTCCATGTTAAACGCGGTGACGCGCCTGGACCTCACGCGTACTACGCCTGCGTCGTTCCTTCTCCCCGCCCCTTTCCCGTCTCTTCCCTCCTCTCCCTCCCCACATCCCGCCGCCGCTAACACCTCCCTCAACAGCAAGATCACGGAAAAGTTCGCTGGCTCGCTGAAGCTCTACCTCGCGCAATACTGTGAAGTCGCGGCGTTTGCCCAGTTCGGTTCCGACCTCGACGCGTCGACCCGGTTCTTGTTGAACCGTAGCGCGGTTGATAGAGTTGCTCAGTGAGTGGTTGTTTTGCTCTGTGTGTTTTGTGGGCGAGGATGGACGCGTTTGGTTTTGGTGTCAAGCGGCGTTTTGCGTTCTCGTCCTTCACGCGTTGCGACGCGCGTCTGTTCTCGCGCCTACCCCTCCTCTCCCCTGCCTCCCCTCCTCCCTCTCTTCCATCCACTAACCACCTCCCTCCAGAACAGCGCCGATACCAACCCATGGCCAAGGAATACCAAGTCCCCATCATCTACGCCGGCGTCAACAGTCTCCTCGACGCTGTCCCGGTCGACAAGATCATCAAATGGGCGGCCGAGTTCCGCGGGCACCTTACGGGCTCGCAACAGGCGCTGCTCACCGAGATCGCTGGGGGCAATATCACGGGCGACCTTGAGGCGAAGATCAAGGGCGTTGTGGAGGAGCATGTGAAGGCGTTTGTGGGTGCGTCAGTGGAGGCGGTCAGGTTAGCGTCAGTGAGGCGGATGTGAAAAGCGGAGGGCGGATGAATATGAACGAAGACGACAATTCGCGGTACCGTATACCACCTTTCTGCGAGCGAGAAGTCAGCGTATCCGTACGTAGCGAGCGTAGGGTAGGCGCCAAAAATTAGAGGAAGAGGCCTTCCTATTCTTTCTTCGTCCAATGCTCATTCATTAAAAAGTCTGACCACCACAAGAGAGAGGTAGAACCTAGGATTCTGTAAGTCCAAGTACTTCGTGGCTATGTATGCGCATAGTAGTGGGTCCCCACTTTGAAATCGAAGGGGAAGCCGGTATCTCTTGTCTGGCCACCACGATGTCGATCCACCATGTCCACAACGCTAACTGTCTGGCTCTGCTTTGCCGTCGTCTTTCTTTTCCCGCGTCTTCCGACCTCCGACTACGTTGAAAACTACGCGCCGAGCGACGCGGAGTCGATCCAAGGCGACCCGCGTCCCCCACCAGAACTCGAGCGCTACATCTTCCAGCTCGCTGCGGAGCCCTTGAACGGCAAAGTCGCGCGTCTCCTCCTCGTCGCATGTCGCGTCCATCTCTGGTCTGTCTACCTCCACCGACCGACACCGCCCAAGGTCAAACGATCTCTTGTAGGCTGCTCCCGTACCGCCACCAAACGCTCCTCCTCGGGCGCTCCCTGCCTTGCGAACCACAACGCGCGCTCCTCAAGCTCCTCGCGACGCGCGCGTACCCGGCGCTATCGGACGCTACGTACGCTTCCTCGTTGTCCACGACGAGCACCATCTTTGCCAGAAGATCTACGCCGCGGCGCGCGCGCGGACAGAGTTCATCGACCTGGAGGACGTCCTCGAGGCGTGTACGCGGCTCGAGAGGCTCGTCTGGGACTTTATGGCGACGGGCATTCCGGCTGACGTCCTGGACTGCCTCGGGACGCAGCGGCTGCGGCGTCTTTCCGCCCCGGTACCACAAGACCCCATCTCGCACTGCTCGACCCGTTAGATGCGCGGATGGTCTTCTCCGTGCTCGATGAGTGTAAGACGCTGTAAGTTATCGTGGTCCTGGCTCGAGATGCGAGGCTTGGGTGGCGCTACGTTCCCTGGCTGGCGCAGAACGGCGTGCCGGACTTGCGGGTTGTCGTCTTCGTAGAGAGGTCCTGGTATGAGTGTGTGTCGGAGGCGGAGAAGTCGTATTGGACACGGGCGGAGGTGACGATTGCGGCGTGGCGAGTTGCTGCTTGATAAAGATGAATATTTGTTGGGGTAATTGTTCGCCAAACGCGCGCGTTTCTTTGTTTCGGGCACGATAAGGACCCTCCGGGATATGCCTCCTAGGGTACTGTTTAGTTGGATGCGCGGCGCGTCTCTCGGTGAACGAAACGGTGGAGGTCAAGGTTTCTCCTCGTTATAATACACCAATTTCGTTCAATTCGTAATGCTCCCCGTAAGTCGCATATCCCTACTACTCGCCCCAATCAAAATCGTCGTCGTCCCCGTAATAAGCTCCCAGCCTACAGCAAATCAGACAAAAGGGAGGACGACACGAGAGCCACGTACGCTGTGTAACAACGTTCCAGGTCGCAAAATCAAACCTCGAGAGCGTCATGGTGACGCTGGCGGTCTGCCCCGCGCCGATGAAGACACTATCAAAGCCCTTGAGGTTCTTGGGCGCCATGCGCGCCGCGGCTGGGAACGTGAGGTAAAGCTGCGGGACCTCGGTCCCCGCGAGCGCGCCGGTATTCTGGATGCTGAAGCGGACGGTGACGACGGGAGTGTGCAGCCTACGAGGGTCGTCTGTCAGCCAAAACCAAGCACGTACTACCAGGTACAAAACAAAAGCCGGCCAACCCACCAAGGATCCAAACTCGACCCGGGCCCGCTCTGCCGCGTCCCACCCACCGTCGACCTGCTCACCGCCAACGCCGAGTACGCAAACGTCGTGTACGACAGCCCAAACCCAAACTCGAAGCACGGGGCGATGTTGGCTTGGTCAAAGTGCCGGTAGTCGATGAAGATGCCCTCGGAGTATGTGATGGGCGTTATCGCCCCAGCTTGGTTGGTCGTTACTTGCGCGACGTAGTCGGTGGCGGATTTGCCGATTGCGTAGGGGAGGCGGCCGCTGAGCGAGGTTGAGAGGCAAAATTAGAGGTAGAAAGTGGAATGTCAAGTACCTTGGATTATATGCTCCATACAAGATGTCGACCAAGCCGTTGCCTGGCGTCGTTCACGATCAGCCAGCGATAATAGCGCTGAAAAAGCAGAAACGACGAACCGGCTTCCTGCCCCGGAAGCCCGCTCCAAACAACAGCCGTTACTAAAAGCACGCGTTCAGAAGGGTCAAGACACGGACAAAGAAAATACATACTATTTGCGTTCGCAATCCACGATTCCATAATTATCGGGCCCACAGAGTTGACAACGGCGATGGTGTTGCGATTGAGGCCACCGCCGCCACGAGCGTCCTGCCTCCCCTCGATTGAACGGTTACCCCGTATTGGTGAACGGACAACTTACGCCTGGGAATGCCACGCAGCGAGATTGTTCCTGTCCGCCAGCGTTGCCTTCGACGGTTATATATCCTTCACCGCTGTCCGCTGCAAAAGTCTCAGTTGTCTGTGCGACACCAGAAGGAGACACAAGCCAGCGATGAAGACCAACGCGACTGCCTTGCCCGTCGCGGCGGTCCGGGCAGCATTGAGGTCGGTGTCGCTCGTTGAGGCGGTGACGACGCTGCGGTCGGCGGCAGAACACGTGCGGATCGCGTCGAGCGGCTTGAAGGCCAAATATGAGTGACTGCTGTAAAGAGGGAGGTGGGGTACCTACCGCGATAAGATATGGGTAGTTTGCCGTCCTGCGCGGTTTCAATACCGCCCAAATGAGCGTAGAAGGGACAAGCATACCCGCTTCCCCAGCCTGGATTGCATAAGAAGGGAAGAAAAGGGCAAAGAACGGTACCGATACCAAGGACACCGTCATTGTCTCCCCGGTCCGAGTAGCCGTTGATCCCTCGCGAGGAGTTGCCCGCTCCGTTCCCGACGACCGCGATAGTAGCGAGGGCCTTGAGAGGGAGCGCATTGGCGGTTTTCTTGAGCAGCACGGTAGACGCCGCGCCAATTAGTCTGTAGCCATATCTGAGAGGGCAATACAAGAGAATGGGGTATAGCTCACGCAGCGTGGTTCCCCCGCACGTTAACGTGTTGGTTAACCAAAGAGCCGGGGTTGAACGTGTCAAAGTTGACCGCGGGGTAGCCCGAGTCTTGCCCGACGAGGTACCACGCCGCGAGGATGCGCGTCGCGAGGTCATGCGCGTCGCGAGGTCATGCGCGCTTGCGAGACCCGGCCAGTGTTGACGGCGGCAGTCTGCGCGGCGTTGGAAGATTATAGAGGAAAAGAGATGAACGAGGTTCGCGCCAAAGTATGTCGTGCCCGAGTTGGCGGAGACGTCTCCAGGCATGTTCATCTGCGGGGCGTTAGGCGTGGTTTGAGGCGGGATGAGCATCGACAAACATCCAATCCAGCGTTAACGGACAATGTCGAGTGGTTCGCCCACCAATCTTCTGTCGTTCGAGCGACTTTTAGGTCAACGAGCAAAAAAACATACCCGACATGACATCTGCGGCTCCGATTATCACAGGTCGTGCAGCGATGATAGCACATACAATCTTGGAAGCCCAACTCGCTCTTCAGGATCCCGTTGAGCGCATTGTCGTTCTCGCAAGCAAAACTCGAGTTTACTAGACGAAATCAGCCATTGCGCCCGTTTGGTGCTGAAACCTACTCTGGTCTAGATACGGATTAGCGCAAGCAGGAACGTAGTGCGCCGTATGCTTACTGTAGCTACACATAACAGACGCGACGTTGGCCTGGAAGCTACGCAGGAACCTGTGGGTAATCAGGTGGGGTAGGCAAAGCCAAAGGACGTACTCGTCGTCCGTAAATCTCGTGGTTCTGGGCTAGCTTGAGATCAAGTAGACGCAGGGAGAAGGCGCGTACGGTTCTAACAAGCAATGGGTCAAAAACAGACCAGAGGAACACGAGGAAAGCGTACCTGTCGTCGACAATCGACGAGCTCATCTCGCGGAAGTGCTCTTGCTCACTATCGGCCAACGTTCGTTAACGGCGCGTCGTCAAGCAAATACAGCAGGCGCACTTGTTGAGGTAGTGCTTCGCCACGGCTTGGACGCCAACCGATTGAATCCCGGTAATCGTCTAGGGACATCTGAGCCAAAGGTTTCTGAACGAGGTACATGCCTTGAAAGCGCCCTCGCTACACGTTCATAAGCGCGCAGTCAAGAAGAGCTCGACAACGTACCCAGAGAGATACGGATCTCCCGCCAAATCCTTCCCAGTTACGACCGGCAGCTGGCGCGCATAAGGTTCCTAAAATCGAGTTCAGGCGGTGCAGCTGCAAGACGGTAAAGAAACTCAAAGCATCGGTCCCAGTTGTGCGTGTACCTGTAGTTTTCAGCCGTTAGCCCGGGTAGCAAGAGCTAGGAAGCGTTCTCCGCTTACCCCCCTTTCCAAACTCTGCGCCCATCGCCGCCCCGCGTTGGTTCATGAGCGTACGGTTGAACGCCGCCGCGACGTTAATCGCCCTAGACACCATTAACGTCAGAACCATAGGCTCGCAATAACGCACGCAGGGAACAACGACTTGAAATCCGTCCCGCGCACCCCGCGGGACTATCCTCCAGACATAGCCCCGGGAAGCCAATCAACGCGATGGCTGGGATGTTCCCGACACAATGCCCATTCTCCCACCCGACGCCCGTGGCGAGGGTGACCTTATCCGCGAGGGACATGCGCGCGACGGAGGCGCTGGCTTTGTTGTATGCGGCGGCCCATTGTGGGGAGATGTTGACTGTATTAGTGTTAAGGAGACGGGATTGGGTGCACCGCAAAAGGAATGGATACGTACGGACTGCATTGGACGGGGCGGAGCCGGCGCCACTGCTCGAGGTCGGGCTCGACGCGGGTGTCGTCGTCCCAACGGGCGTCCCGACAGTCGACGCGATGCTGGATGGCACGCATTGGAAGAAGACTGCAAGACGTAGACGCGTCAGGCTGTATTCTGCGCGCCGCTGGGCAACGCTTACAGTCGTCCAGCTTCCTGCACTCGGCTCCCTGCACGCATGCCGTCGGTCCGGTCCTGGAGCAAAACGCGATTCAGTGTAGACGAGGCGAAATCTTGGGTTAACGCCAACGCACCATCCCGTCCCACCACTATATGGACAAAAACCCCGTCAGCCCACCCATCCACCCAGACACTTGAAAGAAGACGTACCACTGTCCCCACTCTGGCGCCTGGCCCTGCGCCGCCACCTTCCCAGCACCAACAAGCACGAATAACGCAGATACAGCGCGACGCATCGGTCAGCCTAGTACCAGCAAAGGGGTTGGGTTCCCCCGCAGACGGCCGAATATGTACCTCGCACTTGTCCGCCCGGAGAATCCGCGGCCGCGTGCCTCTGGCTCAGGCGCCGCACAGGGAGGAAGGTCGGGTTCGGCGTGACTTGGTGGGGCCGCCCGAAGTTCATCCATAGCCAAACGCGTGCTAGTGCTGGTGCTGGTCGAGGAGTACGCGAGCCGCGAGCCGCCGGCCGAGAGGAAGGGAAGGGTCCTTCGCGACGCGTTTGGGCATCGTCGGTCGGCGGGCGTGTTGGCAAGTGCTTCGAGCCAACTTCGAGCTCAGAACTCCTTTCGACTCGTCCTCGGTCGGATCTTTTTACCGGTACGTCCCACGTATACCTCGGTCGGTCGGCGCTGCCCAGAGAACGCGGGGAAGCTGAAGCTGGATGGACATCGATATCATCGTGGTCAAGGTCAAGTCAAGGTCAGCCCGCGATTATCGATCCGCACAACACAAAACAGAACAATGCAGAGCGCGAGCCAGAACCCACAATTTTTCGCAGCAGCAAAAAATCCGAATAGATAGTATTACTAGACTCCGCCCGCTCGTCATAACTCGGATAATGGCTGTTAACGAAGAAGGAGAAAGAAAAAGAGTGTGCGGTTCCTTCCGCCTTGCCCCGTCGTCGTCGCCACGACCGTATTTTTGTGTTCGAGAAATAAACAACCAAACGCGTGCCTTGCCTACAAGAAGTCGCCAAACGCCACCATCTCCGCGCCCCCACTCTCCCGCATGCCGATTTCCCAGTCTACCAAACGCGCGTTAGCACAACACAAAGAGGAAAGTAGAAAACGCGGCGTACAGCTGTAAATCGTCGTAACTGCCATAAGCATCCCCGTCCCGCTCCCAATCGCACCCGTAAGGTCCGCCACGGTCGACAACAGACCGGGCATCGCGCCGCCCAAAGCCGCCGCGGTCGGGATAGCCCGCTTGAGCTCCGTGTATATCGAACCCTCGCGGTGTCCGACCATATCCATCTGCTGGTCCTTGAGCTGCCCGCGGCGTCCCGCGGGCCCGAGCCCGACACCTTGATCCACGTCTTGGAGAAGAGAGCACGCGGAGAGCATAAAGATGATGTAGATGTCCGTGTGGATGGGGTCGACGAGCACCTCTTTCATCGCGTGGCGGCGGCGACATGTAGTACGCGATACCCGACGTCGCGACTAGCTGCTGCGAGTCCTCCATCGGCTCCCAGACGCCGAGAAGCTTGACAAAGAGGTTGGTCGGGTAGCGCGACGCGAACATCTGCGAGAGGCATGAACACGTTGGACGTGAGCGCCGACTCGAGCATGATGGGCATGGTGGAGGTGTAGAAGAGCTTGATGGGGTACGTGCCGCGTTGGCCACGGAACCGGTTGCTCTTCACGGGGATCTCGATGCGGAAGCCCTGGAGGTAGATGACCGCGCCAAAGATGACCGCCGTCGCGACGAGGTTCATGACGTTTGGCAGACGGTGGCGCCAGAACGCCTCGCGCAGCGCGCGTCCCTTGTCGTTCCAGGTGAAGAGGAGGTGGAAGAGCGCGACGATGGCGCCTTCGAATTCGGGGCCGCGACCGGTGTTGAGGGTGGTCGGGGAGAACGCCTTCCAGACGATGGCCACGCAAATGTTGGTCGCGATGAAAAGAGAGATGCCGGAGCCGAGACCGTAGCCCTTCTGGAGGAGCTCGTCGAGGAGGATGACAATCATGGCTGCGGCGACGAGTTGGATGAGGAGGAGGCAGACGCCGGCGCCGAGCTCGCTGGGCTGGCCGTAGAGCCCGGTGAGGACGTAAACGATTCCTTGGCCGAGAGCGATGATGAGGGCAAAGACTAGGCACCGTCAGACACCACGCTCGCGCACTGCAAGGACCACTCACGTTTCTGTGCACCACCGAAAAGCGCGCGCGGTCGTCGTTGAGACCAAAATCGACGTCGATGAGGTTCGCACTGGCCAGCAGCTGCATGATCATGTCCGACGTGATAATGGGGTTATTCCGAGCTCCATGAGGGTTCCGCGGTTAGAGGCGAGGATTACACGCATCCAGTAGAGCGGGTCGGACGAGTCAGACGACATAATGCCGTATAGCGGGACCTGCGAGCAGACCAGGAAGATGAGGAGGGTTACTGCAGTCCATAGAATCTTCTGGTTGAACGGGACCTAGGCTCGACGTAAGGACGGCGCTGGGAGCAGTCTCGGAGGACACGTACCTTGCGGTCGGGCGACGAGACTTCGGGCAGAATGGGGAGGAAAGGCCGGACGAGGTTGAGGACCGAGCTGGGGAGGGTCAGAGCAGGACGGCGGGGGACGGCGAGGAACGTACAGCCGCTCATGGTGGGCGGAGGAAAGGGAGATTTTGGGCAGACGTGGCATCACATATCACCACGAGAACCCAATCGTCTTGCTCCTCGACCAGCGTCCGAATACCCTCAAGCACGCCGGGAAACACTCCCAATAGCGCTTTGAAAGCCTAAATACTACTGCACAAACAATCTACCCCGCGAAATGCGCGTCTATACCCTTCATTTATACGCCAGCCGGTACCGGACGAACGGAGGTCCTACAGCTCTCGAATACGCGCATACATCGTACGCGTGCCTCAATGTACCCTGCCACTACACCCTCCGTCTGTATGTGCATTCACGGCGATCTTAAAGTACATTCGGGACGACGTCGATCCCCGCGACTGAACAGCAGCGCCAGCAACTTGGCAGCAAGGACCTGGGTAGCAATACTCCTCTCTAAGTTTCCACCGAGTCCAGCTGACCTCCTTCACGCTTGGAAATTGCGAATTCCGAGCATAGAGTTGGGTCAACGAGCTCCATGAACTTTCGAGCCTTACGCGTCTCCTCAGCAGAGCTCCAAGAACGAGCCCAAGACGCATTCTGGAGATCCATCCTGGCTCCCTGCACGCTGTAGGCGTACGCGTTTTCTCTCTGCTTACCCCAACTGACGCCAGCGTCTCTCCCCAGGCGCACACATCCAGCTACGACCCTCCCTCCCTACCCCGGACCGTGATACGCCCCAACCTGTTTCAAAAGCAGGGTAGACCCGACGTCAACTGGATCCGCGCCTTTGTGTAGGTGCCTCTGCGTAATGGCATGGTCTGGTCCTTTATATGCAGGCGTAGTAGGGATCACCCTGGTCTCTGCCTCTCCCTTCTGAATCCCGAAGGCTCCACAAACGCTCGCTGCCCCCATGAACGGCCGTCCTGCGCTTAGACCACTCTCTGATCTTTGTCTTGTACGGGCTTGATGGGGCGCTCCTACAGGTCAGGTCCTTTGTCGCTCCAAACAAGAGCACTACTAACTTCAGACGCAGCGCCGTCTTGGTGTCGGCGTCGACGTCGGCGGTGGCGTCGATCGACCGGCTCCAACGTCCCCACTCGTCATCGCGTCGCCACCTAGCTCAAGTATAGCCGTGCAACGACTTATACTCAGTAGACATGGAGCTCACATCTGACGACGTCGCACCCGCGATAGCCATCTCCAATAAGAACGACGGTAGGTACCAAGACCATCGAGTTGCGCCCAAACTCGCCGCTACGCGGTCCGCCCACACCCACAAGGTCGCCCAAGACCCAAACTCCCAAGCTCAGTAAGTACCTCAACGGCCGGCTACAGCCCCACTCAATCTCGGCGTCGGTTACCCGCTACTGTAGGTGTAGGTAGGCGCATAACTACCTCAGAGAACGCCGACTTCTTCCCTTCTCCAAGGCGCCGACGTAGCTCATACACCGATCTCATTGCAACTCTACCTCGTCCCCACAAGGACGCTTGCCCAGACACCTCTTCCCCCTCGTCCTCAAATGACCTTTCCCGCTCAATGACGTGACGACAAACCCTCGATCCCGAACGGCGCGCGCGCGCGGTCCGGCACCAATCCATTGAACGCGTCGCGAGATAACCACCAACGCTCCCCGTCCCATTCCATCCCCGACCTAGACCTAGCAACTGGAGATGACCCTTGCGCCGCTACGGACGATGTCGCCCCTGCGCTCGGCGATGCGGTCAATCCTGATCATCGCGGAGCTTTTGCAAGACTACAGTAGACGCAATCAACACTGGTCATCAAAGCTTTGAACGCGGACGGGGAGTCGATACGATATGTGTCTAGGTCGCGTATGTAGAGTGCCCAGGAATGCTATACGACTGTAACTGCTACAAAAGAGATGATACGTTCAACTTGGAGCAGGCGAACGGACAGGTACGAGAGAGCGCCGCCAGTTTGGGTGCAAGTGGGGAAGGGGGAGGAGGACCTTGTCCACGCTGGTAAACAATCAGCTCGCGCCATTGCTGCAGAGATGAAGGTTCAGACGTGTAGCGGATGGGGAGGATCGCGCTTGTTACAGGCCATGCCCGGACGCGAAAGAACCGATCGGACGCAGTCCCAAGGTTGATGTGTGTCGAGCCAAAGGCCGCAGGCAATCGTCGGCGGCGGGAGATAGAAGCGAGGGGCACGAGGGCACTGATGGAGCTGGTTGCACAGAGGTAAATGGACGCTCGAAACAAACAAGCGGGAAGGGAAACGCACTGGTGTCTCGTTCGGCGGAGCCACAGCGGCGGCAGTCCGACGCGTCATAGTCTCGGAGACGCTGGGCGCAGGGACGGCGCATCAACTGGGGCGTTGAGCGATTCCGTCCTCAGACGAAGATAGAGAGAGCCAGCAAGCGATGGTGGAGATGGCGTTGGGCGACGAGGAGTGCGATAGTAGAAAATGAGCGGGGGACGTAAGAGGGGACCCGTAGAGAGACCATTTAACGGTGGTTGCTGGGAGCGGCGGTAGTTGGAGCCCTACGACGCATCGTCGGTGACCGAGCGCAAAGTAGGTGTTGGGTGGCCCAAGTAACGAAGACATGGGTAGGCTGACGGGCGAGGGGTATTGGAAAGATTGCTTTCAACGAGAACGTCGCTGGAGACGAGACGGATGAGCTTGAGTTGTGTCTGAGGGACCGTGATACATAAAACGCACATATGGAAGCACCGATGGCGCTGAGCGACGTCCGCAGTCAAGAATTCGGGGAGATGGGGCGCCCGCATGTGCGGATGGTGTCGCGCGTGCTCGCGATGAGTGAGCGCATCGGGGCCGCGATCACACTGGGGGCAACATTTATGGCAGACCATTTACAGCGGACAAAAAGTCAGACCAAAGGCAGACCGATTACTGACCAGCTTGACTCCTTTGTGTTCTTTGTGTGATTCAAAGCATCTTTATTGAGTTTCCGGGTGAGTATTCCCTTGACCACTACAAAAGATCTCTTTGTTTTCAGCATTCAACACAAAGAGGCATCCAAAGAGGTCAAAGGGACACAATGTTATCTGCCGTTGGTCTGCTGCGAAGGGTCTGCCGCAATTAATGCCTCCAGTGTCATGTCGTCGCGTCCGAAGTTGCCGCCGCCGCCGCTCCCCGGGCCAAGAAACCCGTCAGTACCGCAGCGGCGTGAGGGGAACCGTCGGGGAACACGATGGGGAGTAGGCGTTCCGCGATATAATCGCGGAAAAGGGGCTGAGTGAGCTCGGCGTTATCACTGAAAAGAACAGTCGGATGAAAACGCGCGCGCCTGTGTGGAGTCGGACATTTTCCGGTTGAGAAGCTCGGAAGTCGGCTACACGGGCCTGACGAGACGCGTGGTTTGGTCGATTAACTGCGCGGTTTGGTGCCCGCGCCAAAACTGCGCGCGTGGCGGGCCGACGATTGCACGTAATCGTCGGTGGCGCGAGACGGACGTGAGCGAATGGGGGACATTGGGGAGCTGAATTCATGCAGGAATTGACCTGGACGAGCAGAGCAGAAGATCAGTTCGTCGCTCGACGACAAGATAAAAGATATAAAACGCGCACCAGGGTCACCGGGGCGTTTGACGAACCACCGACAGCAGTATTCCGATGTATCGTGGGTCTGGGGCCGCTGGTCAACACGGATATGAGGGGAGGAGCCTCCCACCGAGGTTGTACGATCCCAATGTCGTAGATAGTGGTCGACAACCGGCGTCGAGAGGAATCGCAATAAACGGGAGAGCGCAGGCATGCGCGGGAGACGTGCAGAGATGCCGCTTAGCCGCGATTGGAGGGAATTGCGGTTGCCGGAGCGCTACGACGCGTCGGTGGTGACCTCGCGTCAAGTTGTTGCTCGGCAGCCCAAAATCTGGCCAGTGGGGGGAACAAGTGCGACCGACAATCCCGTTGGCATTGCGAGGGTGTTGACCGCCAGAACGTCGCTAGAGAACCAATGCATGAGCTTGGGTCGTCGCTGGAGGACCAAAAGCGCATCAACGCACCTGCGGCGTTTCGCTGGTCCATTCGGCGGCCATTGCGTGAAGGAACTCGACGTATCCGTCGCATGGAGCGGTCGGGCATTGCGGGGTCATGTCCTCGCGCGTTGGCGGACAGCGGAAGGACGGGCGGTGGGGATGTCGTCACAGCGAGGGCACTGGACGGCGCTGGCGGCCCGGCAACGACGTGGCGAAGGAAATGGGGGCTGGGGATGCAGCGAGAGATGCTCCGGGGACGCTTTGGGCCACGGCCTCGCGCACCGTCGCGTTTTGAGCCCTGGATGCGCCCGCGCCATTTGCTTTCCGAGTCTCCGGACTCCGGTCGGTGGTGGATGACGGTGGTCCTGCGGTAGCGTGTGCGTTGAATGCGCTGGTGGGCGTCTGTGGATGGAGAGCGTTCAGCGTCGAACGAGACGCAAAGTCGGCGCACTAGACATGCTCCAGATCTGAGCGGGGCGTCGCGGAGCCCACGCCGTCTGCGGTGTCTTCTGAGCCCCTCTGGGCGCGCGAGCCGCCGAACAATACAGCCCTGAGACTGGGTACGAGCTTCCAGCGCCGTTGGACGGGGGGTCGAGCTCAACGCACCTGTCGTCTCTCACATCGTCCCCCTCCCTATCCATCGCCCTCTGCGTCTGCGCAGAGGCCACGCGCGTCGCTCTGTGTGTCCCGGTGAGCGCAAAACGCGCCCTCGTCGATGTGTGTGCTCACGCGAAATGAGTGTCGGCGATGAAGACGGGTGGTGGTTGACCGGAAAGAACCGATTGCACCCGCAATGGCTTGCGCCCCGACCACCACTTACCTCCGCCAACGTTTGCTTGCGCTCCGCTCTGCCCGCTCACCCCAGCTTCTCCGCAGCCTGTTCACGCCGTCGCTACACCCACCTACGAACTACTCTGTCCTGCGAATTCCTCGATGTCGATCATGCGTACGCCCAGCCACTTTGTGTCGCACGACGCCGCCCCCCCTCCCGCACCTCTCCCAGAGCCACTACCGCCGCTTCCACTCTCCTAACTCGGTCTTAATCCTGACCCCCCCCCGGCGTCAACAATAAATGGTCCACATCCGACAACAAAAGCACCTTAAAGCTGGCACGTCCGCCTCTCGGCTACGCGCATCTCAGATACAAGGCCATGGGTCAAACTTCTTCCCCTGGGCGAGCTTGTACCACTGGAGCAACGCCGCGAATAGGACTGGCTGATTGCTTTTGGGCACGCACTTTTCTAAGCAAATGTGAGAGATTGGTTTGGGTTTGTTCGATCATAAGCGGCGCAGATCTATCTCATACTAGAAATAAGAGGGTCTACCAGCTTCTGCACGATCCTGCTGTTGAGACTGCCACTATTCGGCGCAGCATTGCTTCCTCTCGGAGATCCCAACTCGCAGTCCCGACATCGAATCGGAATCTTATCGATTGTCATGCACAAGCTCTGTCCGCTTTCGTTCCGACTGCGGCCCATATAAACTAATCTGACGAGCAGCTGACCTTTCTAATCTCTCCCCATTCTCGCGGACGCGTCCCTCTCCAAGCGCATGATTTGTCGAACTGGCAATGGCACGAGCACATCCCGTCGGTTTCAAGCAATATTCTGGCAGAGGTCTTCTCCTCAGAGCGAACGCTGCTCCGCGCCCACCATCGGGAGCGTCGCGACACCAACTGGAGCCCCCGGCGGCCACGGAACCGCTTCATTCCCAAGACTCCGACTCATGCTGCGCACGCTTCCATGTCCCACCGTTTCGCTGCCTTCCAACACCCATTCGCCTCCGCCACGGTGTCACGGCAGCATCCCTTTCATCAACTTAACCCCCACGGTTCATATCCGATTCGCCTCCGCCACGGGAGCTCCATGTCGCCTCCTCTATTCTCGTCGCTTGTTCCCACTTCCCTAATTCGCCCGTTCTATGACTAGGATGCAGCTAGCCATTAGAATAATCACCTCTCTCTCCCTTTCTCCCTAACTCCCACCCCCTAGACGGCACAACATCTTGGCTTACCCCCTCAATTGCACTCCCAGCTGTCCTCCAGCGCCTGATCGTGAATACGAAAGTTGTCTACCCATAACCCCCATTTACTTCCGACTGTTACAAGCCACAAATACCGCAACTAGTCCATCGCCACTGACTGACCTCACTCCAAGAATCTCATCTCCTTGCGCCACGGCGCTGCTCCCTGCAAGTCGCAAGCGCGCATGTCGAGCAGTTCGAACTGAGGAATTCTCGCGTCCCTAGCGTACCTCTCTGCGACATCCTCCAGTCCTCTTTGACCCACTAACGACTCCGGAATACAGCGAATGCAGGCGGTAAACTTGTCGACTCCTCGGACTGCATTACTGCAGTTAAGAACCATCTTAACTGGCGAAACGTCCTCGGGCTGGGCCTGCCGCGTGGATCTTCGTTAATGTGGCGGGCCATCTCTTCGGGCAGCCAGATCTCCGACTTAGTGAGCCTATTCCATTGTATGTTCGTGAATGGCAACAGGACCGTCTCGAGCGTCGGGCAAAGCTGTTCCCAACGGAGAATCATCGCCAAGTCTTCATCCAATGCTTTCCGTAATGCCTCTTCATCGCAACACTCCATCGCCGTCGTAAACGGGACCTCGTATCCGATCCAGAGCAACTTGAGCCGGCTGAAGTTCCCGAGCCCGGACTCGATGGCCTGGAAGAACTCCACAACATCCGCGGGACGGAGGTCCTACCGAAGGTAAGATACGCTGCCCGGAGACGGATGGAAAATACTCACGGGGGGCCACGAAGGCTTCGAATAAGGACCGAAAACATCAGGCTTGCCAAACTTGTGAGCTGGCTGCAAATCGCTGCAACCGCCGCGGCGTCCCAATCAAAGAGGTCGTTTTCTAACTGCACCCACTCCTGGCCAGACAGCAACAACGCCCGGATTACTTGACTTTGGCGTCCGTTCATGTGAATTATCGACGGCCATGTCAGCCTCGCCGCTGTTAGGCGAGCGTGCGGGGCCAATTTCTCCACAATATCGACAGAGCTCCAAACGAATCGGAGATGTGGAAGATATATGGGTGTAGTCGGCATTGATAGCTCATACCCAGCGAATTTGTAAAGAGTGGACCGCTCTACATCGAACTGCGGAACCATCTCGAGATGTTCGACGGTACGGTGCCGGGCGATAAAGGATATCAACTCTTGGCAAGCTGGCGCGCAGATCGTCAAAAGTTGAGGGAAGTGAATGATGTGCAGTGTTGCAAAAATGGCGGGGCTTCTCATCACGGTGAGAGCCACTAGATTGGCCAAGGATCCAACGGCACTCGCAAAAAGTCGGAGGAGGGCTCCGCATGCGGCTGGTGGCTGACGAAGAGTGCTTCGCAGAACGGTTAGCACGCAGAACAAAAGAGCATGGAGTTGGGATAGTGCTCACATAATCAAGTGTCGCACCAAAAAGGCAATGTTGGGAGAGTCTACAATGCGACGACACCAGCGAATCATCTGCGGCGCGGTGTCCAGATGTACGATTCGGTAGAGAATGGGAACGCAGAACCGGTGCATGCCCTTGCAGGTGTAGGAAAGGCGAAGAAGATCTCGCGTCGAAAGCCAACCGATGATTAAAAGGAGGACGTCCTGGTCCAAACTCTCGAGGCTAACCGCAGGCGAAGCGGGGCATTCGTCCATGGGAATGTTCGTGTCGCGGGGTTTTCTTAAGTAGCATTTCAATGGGCGTCATCAGAAGAGGGGACCAATTACCTACATTGTTCCGCACATCCAAGTTTAATTATGATGGCCGATGTGCGGAAGATCGGCGACCCATGTCTACACCGGCACCATCGCGTTCGACGCCGATGGTGCCGGTGTAGACATGGCCCGCATTTCCGCAGCAGTTAATGATCCTTATACTGGCAAGACAGTCAGTTTCTACCTAGAGGACCCCATTACACGGTAGATTTCCAGGAACAAAGAAAGTCCAACCGAATCAGTACCTACATCTCTGTATGGAGTCGTGTTCAGAAAGTCTTGTTGAGCGCCGATTCTGCCGCTGTCAGCGAGGAAGGCAATACGGATCACGATACGCAGATACATGCCTCCCTTTCAGTTGCGGGTTCGACCATGTCGATTCGCACATAACGGGCTAAGAAAAAGTCAAGATATAAGAAGCAGCCTAGAGACGAGGCACACCGCACGATATCCCATTTGCCTCCAGCCGCATAGCATTCCGAATGTGCCGCATATCGATCTAGGAACCACGGTCAGCGCAGTGCTAGAGAGAGAAAGAGATAACTTGGGTGAGTTCTCATAACGTAGTCACCTCTCGCCGGTGCATAATCCAGTGGTGTAACCTAGAATATACAAAGAAATGTTGAGCGCGGCAACTACCGATTTGACAGAAAAGGGTGACAGCAAGATCGTCAGCTCTGTCAACAGGGGCGCAAAGAAGAACGCAAGTCCAAGTCTTACATCCTGACCGTTCCGCGCCGGGACCTTGAGTCAGTAATCCTTCCTTCCTTCCTGCGGTGTCAGAGTTCCAGCAAACTGATCGTGTCGAGCCGCTTTGCTGACCAACGTCGAGGGCGGGAACGTTATCATCCGGCTGCTTGTCCCCGTTAACGGCGAAGAGAGACGGCCAAGATGAATGTCCTGGTATCGCGTCAGAAACTCTGAGAACGATAGCGTGTGTCAATTGGACCGCGGACTGCGAAACACTTGCACGTCAAGTCGCTCGACGACCTCGCAGATTTCGGTCCATGGGGCATGAATGCTGTCCTCGGAGACGGCGCAGTCGATGTAGAAGTATTGATGTGTGTGGTGCCGCTCCCTGATCAAGTTGAACGACGTAGAGAAAGCTGGAGACGCGTACGGGACGGCTTAAGCACCTGCTGAGGCACGCGCCGCCGCGGTCGGTGGTTGTGAACCTGAGTTATTTCGACTGTAGATGCCACGAGGAGTGCATAGAGGTCCGGATCCTCTTTGTAATACTCGGGGTAACCGGGAGTCGTGCTAGTGGGGCGTTCGATGCACCGGCCGGACACATCGTTCGCGTCCCAGCAAGCGCATCTCGACGGACAGAACGAGAACACACAGACCCCACAGTCGGCGCCAGCGACTGAAATCAGCGCCTGCAGCAAGAATGTCTAGTGCCAAGGGGAGTGGTAGTTCACAAGCAAGTTACGGAAATGTGACGGGCGCGCTTTTACACAACGCGACGTGTCACTACCGTCACATCGCACGCGCGACGCGCTTGTTGGCTTGTTGTTTGTTTGAATGTTCTCGGGGTCGTTATTCAGGCCTTCAAGCGTGGCCATCATCGACTGTTCCCGAGGTACGGTACCGCACCTGCGGAAAGCAACGCAAATCCAATTGAAATTCGGAACATCACGAGTCTTAAATGAGCATATTGCCGCTGTTCCTTCATCTTCCCGCCAAAGTCTTTGAGTTCCCGGTATACCCTACACATACGAATATTGCATGGATTTGGTGTGAACATACTGGGCCCAAGCAACCTATTCAAGACCTATTCCGATTCAAGTTTGAAGGCGTCACTGCGCTCAATTCTCCACGCATTCCTTGGATTTTTGGGAGCTCTACAGACGATTGCTACTTTTTCGGATTTCAAGACAAACGAGGCCTGCCGCGCGCAAATAGGGAAGGGGGAATTTGGATTATCTGAGCAATGGATGTCGGGTCGTAGGACGACAGCGTAGCTCACGCATACAACCTCTACCTGGCCGCTGAACAGCGAAGTTCCCGCTCACTGCGTAGACGAGAATGCTAGCCTATTATCAGCAGTAGCATGGGTATAAGAATTCTCATACTAGGATGGTTATATAGATGAACGCGCAAGCGAAGCGGACCGCTTGAATTGTCTTCCGCAAAGTCGACAATAGTGAAGGGCTGCCGGTCTAGCTCCAAAGGAGTCGTCCAACACATTTGGCTCCGGCGTGAAAGAGGTCTTCGGTGCGGACCATTGGGTATTGATGTTGGGCGAAGAAACCTGTTCCTCCTCCCAGACTGAGGCGGACGGCGAGGGATGGGAGGCGGATGGCATGGCCAGGGTGGTCTGTACTGGGGTGAAAGGAAGGCACTGGCGAAGCAGGGAAGGAAGTTGTGTTCTGTTATTGAAGCTGTGGGCTCTGAGCGGCCTGCGGTTGGAACTAAGAAGAGCCGTGAGGCGTGACGGATGGTCACTGCCTAATGCCTTTTACCACGCCGAATTTAAGACAAATACGGATCGGGCACGACGCACGGTTGTACTCATCTGGACCTCAATCTCACGACATAGTTCGGATGATCGCACGGAGAGGTAAGAGAGGCAAATTGGGAATATGGCTCGCCGCGACGTAAGAACAATGGTTGTGGGGACGCTTCGACCCGTCAACCTTGTCAAAGTGCGATGGTGCGCCTTTCGTAGAGAAAAAGAGTTGTGCGGAGAAACACGACTGTAGGAGGCCGCGGGATAACAAGAATGAGGATAAGAACACGCTGTATGAGAAAAAGGACAATGGTCAGTGTTGGAAGGGGAAAGAGACTAGCACACTTTGAGTATGTACAATGCTTGGATCCTTATAGGCGGCGGAGGAACGGACCGGAACGCGTCGCCTTGTGGGGACGATGACCTCAGCGATTGTAAGACGTAAGGGGGAAAATACCCCATATACAGGGGGGAGAACCGCGGCTCGAGCTTGAGTATTCCACGTTGAAGTAAATGAAAGCAGACAAGAGGGAGCGATTACATCGAGAACAAGAAGGTGATTATGCGCACTAGTGGCCCTGTGCGCGTTCGACGGAGACGCGGCGGTAGCGGTTTGTATCGTGCGTTTAGATTCGCCGGGACACGGGCGGAGAGCACAGAGGGAGCCAGCGGCCTGTCGATCACAAGAGGACGGGAATCGACTGGAAAATGGACCATCGCGCGACGCAGGGGCGGTATTCGAGTTGAACGCAGGAGCCACCGACTTGAACTGGCAAAACATGCCAACGGAGCTGGGACAACTGATTACGACTATGAGGAAAAATCTCGGAGTCGGTACGGGGAATATACGAACCGTGGAAGATGGAAAAGAGAAGAGGATTTCGAACCAAGGTTGTGCGATTCCAATATTGGTGGGGACGCCTCGCCGGTTACACGGCGAACTTTAGCGCTGGGGGACCCAAGTCTCGTTAATCACCGACATATGGTGAGGCAAGCATGCGAGCGGGGCTGGGACGAAAATTCCTTGGAGGAAGGCCATGGGAGGGAGACTGGATTGGCTCGAGTTCGTCGTTGGACGGCCGTAATGAATAAACGCGCATACAGTGGCAGCGATAGCGTCGGGCGACGGCAGCGTTCAAGAAGTGGGGGGACCAGGCAGGCGCAAAAGAGGCGCACCTGCTTCTGTGGACGCGTTTAGAGGCGCGGCGGATGGGGAAAGATCGCGCTTCTTACCTGGCACCTTCGGGCGCGGAAGGACCGATCAGACGCGGTTTCAAGGTTGATGCGTGTCGAGCCATAGACCGCCCGCAATCGTCGGCAGCAGGGCGATAGAAGCGAGCTGGTTATACGGAGGTAAATGGACGCTCGAACCAAACAAGCCAGAAAGGAAACACGCACTGGTGTCTCGTTCGGCGGAGGGGCCCAGCGGCGGCAGTCCGACGCGTCGTAGCCTTGGAGGCGGGTTCCGACCTCGGGAACGGACGAGGATAGATAGGGTCGGCGTTTGGTGTTGGTGGAGATGGCGTTGGGCGACCAGCGAGGACTGCGACAGGAGGAAATAGGCGGGGACGTAAGCGGGGGGATTCGTATAGAGACCATTTGACGGCGGTTGGAGGGAACAGCGGTAGTTGGAGCCCTACGACGCGTCGCCGGTGACCGAACGCAAAGTGGGTGTTGAGTGGCCCAAATCACGAAGATATGGGCAGGCAGACGGGCAAGCGGTATTGGAAAGTGTAGTTTCTGCCGGAACGTCGTTACAGACGAAATGGATGAGCTCGAGTTGTTGCTGGCGGATCGTAATACATAAACGCACCTATGGAAGCAGCGATGATGCTGAGCGCCGAAAGGATCCTGGGATGCAGGGGAGGAGGTGCGCGCATGTGCGGGGGATGTCGCGCGTACTCGCGATGAACGGCTGCATCGGGGCAGCGATCATGGGGTCGCGTACAAAGTCGCCGCCGCGCCGCTCCCCGCGCCAAGAAACCCGCCGATACCGCAGCGGCACGTGGAGAACCGTCGGAAACACGATGGGGAGAAGGCATCCCGGCATAATCTCGCTGGAGAAGGGCGGAATGAGCTCGCGCCAGCGGTGAAAAGAAAGTAGCAAGGAAACGCGCGCACCTGTTCGAGCTAGCATTCTCAAAAGATAGCCGATTGAGAAGGTCGCAATTGGGCTACACGGGCCTGACGAGACGCGCGGGTTGGTCGATTGCTGCGCGGGTTAATGCCCGCGCCAAAAACTACGCGCGAGGCGAGCCGACGATCGCAGCTAATCGTCGGGGGCGCGCTGACGGACGTGAGTGGTCTGGAGGGGATTGGGGAGCCGAGTTCATGGAGATGTTGACCTATACGAGTGGCGCAGGATATCAGTTCGTCGCTTGACCACAAAAAGACGGGAAACCACTTACCAGGGTCGCTCGGCGCGTGCGACGGACCTCCGACGACGGCACCCTGACGCATCGCCGCCATTGGGGCTGCCGGGACACCTCCGGGCGGACGGGAAAGACCAACAGCCTCAGCATACGGTCAACCACAGGGAAGAACGAAAATCGTGCCAATGAAGCATTGGGCGCGGAGCAGGGACGGATTTCGAGCCGGGGCGTCGCAAGACGAGGGCGGAGGAGCACGAGACTCGCCGACAAGGTCGTCGACCTGCATTGACCGGATAAGGCGTCGATAGATCGCGGGACGACAGATTCCGTCCATGAGCCTTTCAAGTCGCAGCCGAGGAAGGGACTACACCAACCTTTCGGGGGAAGGATTCGGGCCGAGGATGTGCGTTTCCGATGTCGGGAAGAGGCACAGGACGAGATTGCTGGGGGGTGGTCTGGTGATGTAGAATGGATTGGGCGACCGGCGTCGAGAGGAAGCGCGATGAAGGGAGGGGGCAGGCATGCGCGAGGGACGTGAAAGCGCAGTTTAGTCGCGATTGGAGGGAACAGCGGGCGGCGGAGCGCTGCGATGCATCGGTGGTGACCTCGCGTTAAGTTGTTGCTCCACCACCCAAAATCTAGCCAGTAGCCGAGATATGGGCAGATGAGCATCCAGTAGACACTGGGGAGAGTGCTTTCCGTCAGAACGTCGCTAGAGAAGCAATGTATGAGCTCGGGTCGTCGCTGGAGGACCAAAATCGCATCAACGCACCTGCAGCCTTTCGTTGGTCCATTCGGCGGCCAGTGTGTGACCGGACTCGACGCATGCGTCGCATGGAGCGGTCGGACATCGCGGGTTCATGTCCTCGCGCGTTGGCGGACAGCGGAAGGACGGGCGGTGTCGTCATAGCGGGCGCTTGTGGTGGGCGCTGGCGGCCGCACAACGACGTGGAGAGAAAGACGGGGGTTGCGGATGCAGCGAGAGATGCTCCGGGAACGCGTTGAGCCTCGGCCTCGCGCACCGTCGCGCGTTTCGAGTTCTGAATACGCCAGCACCGTTTGCTTTCCGAGTCTCTGGACTCCGGTCGGTGGTAGGTGACGGTGGTCCTGCGGCAGCGTGCGCACTGAATGCGCTGGTGGGCGTCTGTGGAGGGCGTTCAGCGTTGAATTAGAGACGCAAAGTCAGCGTACTAGATATTTCAGCTCTGGTCGGGCGTCGCGGAGCCCATGCCGTCTGTGGTGACCTCTGAGAGCTTCTGGGCGCACGAACCGCTGACAAGTCCATCCCTGGGGCATGAGTTTTCAGCTCCGTTGGACGGGCATCGAGCTCAACGCACCTGGTGTCTCTCACATCGTCCCCCTCCCCATCTTTTTCCCTCTGCGCCTGCGGAGGAGCCACGCGCGTGGTTCTGTGCATGCCGGTGAGCGCTAGACGCACCCTCGTCGGTTTGTGCTCACGCGAAATGAGTGTCGACGATGAAGGCGGTGGTGGTTGACCACGAAAGGGCCGATTGCACCCGCGATGGCTTGGACCGCCACTCCGACGTTTTGTGTTGTCGCGCACTCCCTGCGTAGGTGCTCCCGCAACCCCGCGACCGCATTTCTCAGCTTCGGATTCCATTCACAAAGCCGACGCGCCCGGCATCCCTTTGTCTGTTATAAGTTAAGGCGGATTTTATTCTACTGACTAGCACTCTGCAGATATTGTAGCCACAAGCTCTTCCACTGCCCTTTTAGTATACCCTACCGCCACAGGCCTCGGTCCGCCCCTCTCGACCGCGTTCGGCCCGATTTTGACTAGCCACCTACAATGGTCTCGGTCGCGTTGTTGCTGAACCGAGAGCTGATGCGAGGAGTTTAGCAGCTCTAGTGCAGCGAGTACGCGGTCGTAGAGCGTCACCATGTTCTTGAAAGAACCCAAACTTGGAAAATCGGGCACCCTGTCTGCGAACCAACCGACCACATCCTCCAGACTGACGATAACTCCGTTGTCAAATTGTTTGGCTGCCTGGATTCCGCTCTCTGGCCACGGGAGCTCCATAGACTCGCAAGCGAGGTGGACCATGCGCACGATCTGGCAGTGTCGATATCCGGTTCCCCAGGATCCCGATACGATGGCGTTCATGACATCTATAGCCGAAGGACGGATCAAGCCGGTCAGCAGTTCTTCCAAATCGTCCTCCGTGGTGTCTTGCAAGGCAGCAGGTGTAGGGGACCGTTCGATCTCAGACGCCTCTGGAGCCTCAAGCGATTCCTGTGATGCAACATCAGACCTTGCTCGAACTTGCGGTTTTTTTCTGTACACTACGTTGTGACGGAAGGAGATCTTCGAATATAGGTCGGCGTTCATGTTCCTGTTGCTCGTTAGACTGCGCTGACAGAAAAAAAAATACTTGCAGCAAATAGCAGGACATATTGTTGGACTGTCCCGTTGTTCACGGATTCCAGGCGGGCTTGCGGAGGCCGGCGCGAGGCTGAAACCGATAATTCCGCAAGACCTCCATGCGACTTTAGTGCGGCGCCGTATCCTGGAGGTCCCTCGACGGGCGACGAGCAAAGCGAGAATACCTCAAAGCCGTTGGGGGATTCCCAGAGATTGCGCGTTTCCTCCCTGCGCGACAATATTGCTACTGCCGTCTCAACGTACACCTCCGGGGGGGGTCCCATTGAAAGCAGAGCGGCGGAGATGCAGACGCAGGGTTTGCGTGACCGTGCCGATTCGCTGGATTTTGATAATAAACAACAGATGTCCCTGAGGCGAGGGTGGAAATCGGCGCGTCTCGACGCGCACTGCCCAGTGAGCCTGGTAGTCGACGGGGCAGATAAATTCGGCGGAATAACCGTCGACAGCCATGAGTTGCTGCAAAAGATCCTGCAGCGCGTCGGAAGACGAAAGTTGAGTTTTCTTCAGCTCTCTCCCAGGCGCCATTTTCGCCCAATGGATCGCGGCGGGCTGCCTGGGATGCACTAGATCTCGCACGCCTGGAAGCGGGTGTTGCTACTGCGACGGAGTTCGAACTGTTTGTCCCTGCGGCCGAAGGAGGGTCCTGCTCAAGGCTGTTCGTGGTTTGCTGATCTGACGAGTTCTTAGTCCAACAAAACAATTCCCGGCGGGGAAGCACATATATCCTACCGTCATTTTGCGCGACATCCATTGCCGCGGGAGTGGAAGGGGCAGGGGAAGGACTTTCTATATCCTCATGCTCCAGGTCCACGTTCATCGGCACTTCCAAGATGTCGATGAGTGGTAAAACACTCCAGGAAATACTCACCATCGCGTCGGGGCCCGTTTCGTGAAGCGGCCAGAGGCGGTCCTGTCTATCACTAGTTGCATACAGGCCGATGAATGCGGTTGATCAACGATACCTGGCTTCTTCCGTTTTGTCGCGCTTGCCGTTTGCGATGCTGCGGGTGGGGGGATGCGTCTTTTTGGCTTTTCTTGGGAGGGTCGCTCTGCCGGGAGAGGAGTCGACCTCGTTCGCAGATTTTAATCTAGTCAAGCGTTGGGAAGCCATCGAAAGGAACAAAACAGGACACGACCCTTAAGTGCCTTTAAATACGTACAGATCAACGCTAATATGTTCATGCGGATCAGTGATATTCTTAGATTCAACTACTTGGATCCGCAGACGACGGAATGAAAGGTGAAATGCGTCAATAGAAACCGACGCCACCGCATGGCACGCCGTTCGCGACGATGTCGACTTCCGTCGAGATTCGGGAAACGGACTCTGTTGAGTACAGTGCTCCCTTTCACGAGGATTTCTGAGCTGGGGATGGCGATATCATCCTTTCTTCTCGACATGACCGCGTACTCTTCCGCATTCACTCCACAACGCTGAAGGCTGGTAGTATCTCAAGCATCGTCCGCGTCCACTGATTCAGGTCGCAGTCCACTTCCTCCTTTTTCAACGATATGTTGACCCTCCCCCCTCCGCGCCTTGCGCGCGAGCTTGACATCATTAACATGGATGAGACGGACGGTTAGTGTCTATTGTTTTCTGCAGTAGAGTCTGATAGTTCATTTAGAGGTCTTCGAAATTTTGCTGAAAATTATCTGTTGCCGCCCTTTTTGCGCAATCGATTCAGACGACTTCGAGACCTTGGACCAGGTTTTGTTCGCAGCCGAAAAATACGACATGCCGGGTGCGAGTGGGATTTTGCGCCTCATCGCGAGGGGACAGAATTTCCTGCAGAACCCTCTTCAACTGTATCTGATCGCGACCCGCCACAGATGGACCAAGGAGGCCCGACGTGCCTCTGCGCAATGCCTCGCGACCCCCCTCCACGAACCCGCCATTCGCGATGTACTATGTCGACTGTCCACACCAGCGCTCTTAGACCTGCTCGTGCTCCATCCGCGACGTGCGGCTCGGTGCGTGAGGGACATCTACCTCATGGGACGAAACTCATGGACAGACAGACTGAGAAGCAGCCTCGATAGGTCGCCGTTCATTAACGCAACGACGCTGAATCCATCGCAATGTCGGGGATGCTATCACATCCTTCGTCATTACCGTTGGGAGGACCTCAAACGGCGAATCATCGAGGAGATTCAGCAGCGACCGAAAGGTGACACAATTGAGCAAGCACTATCCGAGTGGACCGAGGCCAAGGCGTGTTGGGCGGCCAAGTGTCCAAATGGCATGTGCGGGCATAAGCTATACAACCAGCAACAGACGACTGACCATATCCTTGGGGCGATCGTATTCTACCCGACTCCGTGTAAAACGCGCAGTAGTATTGTGCTCAATGACAGTATGGACGCTCAATCGAAACACGGGTACTTGCTCGGTAACTAGAGCGGCCCAGGAGATGGTGACCTTGTGTTCGGGAGGAAATTATCAACATGGGTGACCGAAGAACAACCGGACTCGAGGGTGGATGAGATGAGGCGCCGGACGAAGGGAATCCGGAGAACATACTTGGCGAGAAGTTGTGGACTACTTTATTTGGGTCAGGTTGGGGGGTTTTCAGAAGCCAGCTGAACGATGACGGAGCTGGAGGGTGGGATTGATTCCCACCGACGCGTGGACAAGATACGGAAGGGTGAAGATTCGGCCAGATAGGGCCAATCATGACCCCGGAGAAAGAATCCGGGAGGGGCGGCGGGCAAAGCCAGCGATTTCGCCGAGAAACGGAAAAGTTTTTGGTGCAAGATAAAAAACGGCCGTACAAGGGTACAAGTGGAATCAGGGCGCGGTGGGGAGAGTCATATTGGTAAGCAGCGACCCACAGGGACGAGGCCGCACGGCCCAGTGGTGTTGCTGAGCTCGACAGCGGAGAAAGGGACACGAGGGACTTGCAACGAGGACGGTGGCGTCAAGCGAAAGCGACGGCGTTCGGAACGCCCACGGAGCCGGGGGAGACTGATCCCGACGTCGAGAGGGTGAACATACGCACAGAGGAATTCAATCGAACGTTGTGCGGGTCGGACGTCGGGTACATCTTCGTTCGTGATGGAGATGGCGGAGCCGGCCAGCGTAGAGAGGATGCGAACGAAGGGAGGGCATACGCGGGAGATGATGGTACCATTTGACCGCAATTGGAGGGAACGGCGGTCGCTGGAGGCTTACGACGCGTGCGCCGGTGTCCGAGCCCAAAGTTGGTGCCGGGCTAATCCAAGCGTCATTAGCATGCGGGGAGTATTGGAAAGATTGGCTTCCGCAAGGACGTCGCTACAGACGAAATGGATGAGCTCGAGATGAACTGTAATAGATAAACGCACTTACAGTGGCAGCGAAGCGCTGAGCGACGCCAGCGTTCTGGCGTTCAGGAGAGCGGGCGCGCGAGGGTGCGGGTGGTGTCGCGCGTGCTCGCGGTGGATGGATCCATCGGGGCAGCGATCGTGTCGTCGCGTCCGAAGTTGCCGCCACGCCGCTCCCCGGGCCAAGAAAGCCGCCGGTACCGCAGCGGCGTGTGGGGAACGAACGGAAACACGGATGAGGAGAAGGCGTCCCGGCATACTGGCGCTGGAAAGGGGCGGAATGACCTCGCGTTATCGCTGGAAAGAAGAGTCGAAAAAAAGACGCGCGCGCGCCTGTAGAAGCAGACAGTCTCAAGGAAAGCCGATTTGGAAACTCGGAAGTGGGCTACGCGGGCCTGACGAGACGCGTGGTTTGGTCGATTAACTGCGCGGTTTGGTACCCGCGCCAAACTACGCGTGGGCGAGCCGAAGGTCGCACGTACTAATCGTCGGTGGCGCGCTGGACGGAAGTGAGCGATTTGGGGGAGCTGATTTCATGCAGAGTTAACCTGACCTGCGCGAGAGCAGAGCAGAAGATTAGTTTGTCGCTCGACGGCGCAAAAAATCGAAAAACCACGCACCCGGGCCGCTCTGTGCATTCGACGGGCCATCGACAACGGCACTCTGGCGCATCGTGGACCTGGAGCTGCTGGTAGCCCCGGATGTGAGGCGGAGGAGCTCCTCCCGGGGTTGTGCGATTCCGATGTCGTGCATGGGCGGAGATGGGGATAGGGCGTGAGAGGAAGCGCGAGAGAGGGGGAGGGCGCAGGCATGCGCGGGGGACGTGCAGCAGTGCCGCTTAGCCGCGATTAGAGAGAACTGCGGTTGCCGTAGCGCTACGACGTCGGTGGTGACCTCGCGTCAAGTTGTTGCTCGGCAGCCCAAAATCTGGCCAGTGGGGGGAACAAGTGCGACCGACGATCCCGTTGGCATTGCGAGGTGTTGACCGCCAGAACGTCGCTAGAGAACCAATGCATGAGCTTGGGTCGTCGCTGGAGGACCAAAAGCGCATCAACGCACCTGCGGCGTTTCGCCGGTCCATTCGACAGCTATTGCGTGAAGGAACTCGACGGATCCGTCGCCTGGAGCGTCCGGGACTTGCGGGGCCGTGCCTCCGAGTGTTGGCGGACAGCGGAAGGATGGGCGGTGGGTAGATCGTCACTGCGAGGGCGCTGGACGGCGCTGGCGGTTGCACAACGACGTGGCGAGGGAGATGGGGGCTGGGGATGCAGCTAGAGACGCTCCGGGGACGCGTTGGGCCACGGCCTCGCGCACCGTCGCGCGTTTCGAGTTCTGGATGCGCCAGCACCGCTTGCTTTCCGAGTCTCTGGACTCCGGTCGGTGGTAGGTGACGGCGGTCCTGCGACAGCGTGCGCACTGAATGCGCTGGTGGGCGTCTGTGGAAGGAGAGCGTTCAGCGTCGAACGAAAGACGCAAAGTCGGCGCACGCACTAGACATGCTCAAGCTCTGGTCGGGGCGTCGCGGAGCCCGCGCCGTCTGTGGAATCCTCCGAGCGTTTCTGGACGCACAGGCCGCCGAGCAGGCCATCCCTGAAACTGGGTACGAGCTTCCAGCGCCGTTAGACGGGGATCGAGCTCAACGCACCCGCTGTCTCTCACATCGTCGTAGTCTAGATGTGAAGAGCCCGCGTCTGTGTGTGCATCCCGGTGAGGGGAAGATGCGCCGTCCCGGACGTGTCCTCGCGCCGTATGAGTTCCGGCGAACGAGGTCCAGGAGTTGTGTGATGCACAGTGTCCGAAACAAGACTCAAGCTCAAGCGCTCAAGGCCTACCCACACCCATGCTTCATCTCTGCCGACTGAGGGCTTCATCGCACCGATGCCTTATAAATACGCCTCTACGCATCCCAACACTCAAGTACTCGAGGCACTTTCTTGTGTGCTCCCAAAAAAACCGATCTCTACCCACTATCGCCGAAAACCTTGTACAACATGACCGTCTGCCCTGAACAGACCCTTCTCTCGACCAACTCTGGCCTCCCGCTGCCCTCACTGTACGTACCCCCCCCGTGATCTCTAGCGAGGCCGCTGAGCTGTACGACTATCCGCAGTCCACCTAACTGCGTTCGTTCATTCATTCAACCTCCTCACAACGGCTGAAACGCCGCAGCACGCCTCCGAGTCTTTCTACTGCGACCAACAGTCACTCCTTGTTCGAATGCAGTGCCTCTCATGTTTCCGCCGTCGACACGGTGGCCGACACCGCGATGGAAGAGTGCCCGCCTCCCAACCAGTCTCATGATCTCCCCGGAAATTTCCCCATGGATAGAGACGTGAGTACACGACTTCAGTCTCGATCCAAGAATCATATTTTTCATTCAGATGGCCACCTTGTGCCACACTCTGTTCGTTTACTGACTCGCCGTCTTTCCGAACCTGACGTAGTCCAGCTCGGGCATTTTCCTTGAGCATTCATCGACCTTCGGTTTCTTCCTCGACGTGGAGGCTCTCGCCCTGACCGCGAGGCCTCAGCACTGGCTCAAAGCTTGCTCTGTTGAGCTGCTTTCGAGCTTGGTCGCGTTGGGGGCCAATCTTTCGTCTGCTCATGACGCAGGCCTCGCTGAGTCCTTTGTTGGTATCGCCCAACAGGCTGTTGGGCGAGCGCCGATTGGTTTCAGCTGTCGTGAAGTGTTGCACGCGATTCAAGCGCATGTCCTCCTCTCCTACTATTTCTGGCGGAACGGCGTCCTCCTCAGGGCTCGGCTACATGCTGCAAACGCAGCTGCCTTGACGGTTGGCACGGGGCTCAACCGTGTCAGAAACGGTAAAGTCGTCGCACTGTTACCCGATATCGACACTACGCGTCTTGAACTTTCAATCCCGCCGGCCTCTGACGCAATCGAGAGGGGAGAGCGCATACGAGCATACTGGGCCGTCGCCAGCCTTCAGAGGCTCTTGGCAATCGCCCTGGATTCGTCTTCCGAGGCGTGCAACCTCTTTGATCCTAGTATTCCGAGTGTTCCTTGGCCGGAAGAGGCTGAGAATTGCCGTCTGGTAGGGGAACATCTGCCGTCCGCCGCGCCCGATGCCGCACAAGAGGCCCATTCCTCCAGCTCCGCGCTTCGATATCTAGCAGGGGACGTCTCTTCTACGGATGGGACATCTTTGTGGGCCCTTCTTGCCAAGGCGCATCTCCTCATCCATCGAAGTGTATATCTGGAGCACCAGATCAGAATGGGCTGGCCGCACGACCATCTCTGGAACGTCATGTGTCGTCTTCTTCGCCTCATTCAGCGCCTGCGATCTCAGGTTTTTACTCTGCTAACAATCACGACGACTCCATCAGGAGCAACATCGACGCCGCCAATTGACGCCCGCATACCGCTCATCCGCACCATCCTGAATGGCGCGTCGATCAACCTACATTATCTTCAGCGTCATATGACCGTCGGTTCCCTCGCAGACGAGGACAGCTCTTCTACGATTGCCTACGCTATGGCAATCATCGAGGAAATCACTTCCTTAAACTCTGCAGTTGTCAATCCTATCTTCCCAGTGCGTAGTTCATTTAATATTCCCTCCTCCCTTGCTTTACATGAACAGGCATTCTGGACCTCGGCCGTCGGCGTGCTCGTCGAGGCCATGCAAAGTGTACATGCCAGATTCCAACGCGACGTTGAGCTGACCTGATGTTCTAGTGTTCCACCGAGGATGCACAGTTCCTGTTCAAATATCTCCAAACTGCGCAAGAAGCTCTTGATCAAGCTTCCAAAAACAGTTGTTCTGCTCGTAGGTTTTGGTGTTGCCTTCCGCGCTTTCTGGCTGATGGTTCCAGTCCGTTATTGCACGATTACGCGCCGGCTCACAGCGAGCTTTTCTGGACATGCTTGAAATGAAAAATACGTTAACTTATTGTATGCAAGAGCAATGAAATCGGGCGTTGACTCGGTGAATGCTTGGTCCGGAGACCCGATTTAAGCATGCCTGTGGGAATGGCATTGTACTCAGGTGAATTACATAGCCCGTAAGCATTGCAACCCTGGTAGTGTTCAGCGATGCGATGCGGATCACTTCTCTCTTACGTTTAAATCGGTTGCCCACCTATAAGCGCCGCGAATGGGTGCCCCTCCTCGCAATGGACTACCTCAGTCTCTTCGCGGTTGAGCTTTGGCTCGAAGTTCTGGGATGGCTTCCCCGAGCCGATCTCCCATCCGCCAGAGCCTCCAGTCGTCTTTTTGCCGCCCTCGGTCGTCGTAACTTGTTTTCCGACTTTGTCCTCTCCTTCTACACACTCGTCGACGAAGACTACGCGGTGGCCAAGATCAATTTTTGGTTCGCCCACGATATTCCGAAGCTGGTCCGCCATGTTCGCGTTACAACGATTCCGGACCGGGAGCGACGCGTGGTCCTCAAGGCGTTGTTCGAACGCCTCCATATCTGCACGGAAATTCGCAGTGTCCGCCTTCAAGGAACACCGTTATCTGCTCTTGCGATGAAGACGCTGTCTCATCTGCCCAAGCTGATCACCCTCGAAATCGACGCGTGGCACTGGGCCGTGCCAATGGACTGGCAGGGCTCCCAGCCAGTCACTAGTCCACCCCTTTCCAGCTTCACTCTGCACTCCAGCCAGGACATCCAGCCCTGGATTCCGTTTCTCGCGAACTCATCTCTCATGGAACTCGATATCCACTGTCTTCTCACCGTCCCCGCGGCGTCGATCCCCGACTTCCCAAATGTCGCCTTTCTCTCTCTCACACCGCGGCCAAGCCATCGATTTCATCAGGACTACGCCGCCATTTTTGCAAAATTTCCTGCCCTCACCGAATTGCGCGTTCGGGACCCAACATATGCGGATCGCGAAGATCAGGATGAGCTGGAGCGTTTCTGGTACGCTGTGGGTGCGCACGCCCCGCTTCAGCAGACGTGGAGTCTTGGAGTGCCGAGCTGGCGTGTCGTGGAGGCTCGTTGCCCTTGCACCCCAGATCACGAACCTCACTTTAACGTCCGGTCCATGCGACGCTATTCCGGCTGTAGCCCGGTTAACTGGTATTCGAACCGTGGGACTGGTCGGGTGTCACGGCCGAGAGCTGCACCGCATCACTGAAATGCTGCTCCGATTCCCGAATGTAACTACGATCCGGCTGCGGGAGCGACCAAGACTTCTCTCCATAGGCGAGGTCATGTTCCTAGTGAATCTTAGCTGCCTCCGGCTGACATATGTTGACTTAACGCGAGCAGTTTGACACCTTGGGCCAGTTCCTCGGTCGGACTATCCCGTATAGCGAGCCGCGTACGCTGCTCTGCGTGAGCATTTCCGGCGGTGTTTTCCCGCCTCGCGGAAATATGTCGTCTCAGACCTCACCACGCGCAAGGGCGGAATGGCCCGTTCGTCTCGCAATCACGGATGCTGCGTTCACCGTGACATGTGGAGCTGAACCAGGTGAGATGGCTGCAACGAAACTGAAGGGCGTACCGACTCAAGTTCCGCAACAGAATCGGAGAAATATGATCGCGTTTGGACACGTACCATCGATTTGGAATGACGACGAAATGGCGCACGCACGTTTTGGATTCGATGCTCACAAAGAACACTTGTGACATGTTGGGATGAAAATATCGAGGTCCTCAATTTGCGGGACGTGCAAAGCGCGATAATTCTAAGCGATTGATGGTTTAAACAACTTGTATAGCTGCGACATACACCACAATAACGAAGCAGTGTAATGTCAATTGTGCTGGAGTGCGCTGTAATGAAGTACTTCACGCTCGCACCGTACACTACGCAGACGTCGACATTTTCTTCTTTGCTTTGAGATTCTGGGCGAATATTCTATCGACGGAGAGGCGAACTCGCCGCAGCCGATGACCTTGAAGCTTGATGGTCCGACCCGCTCGTCGGCGTCTGGCCGGCGAGTTTTTGAGTCATGTCTCATAAGCCATCAGCCCAAACTACAGGCTCGGCGCGGCCCGGGTCCAGCGTCGTGCGCGGTGGGAGGGCAATCGAGATTTTCTCCACAGCGGAGCGCGTTGGAATCAAGGAGCGTATGTTATGACTCTTTCTCACAGCGATCGGCAACGGACGCAAATCACACAAAGGATTCCAATAGGACCCCGGAGAACCCACCAAGATGCCTGATGCCAGCACCCCCAACTTTTACCCGCTCCCGAATTTCGGAAAAATTGACCTTTTTACCCGCAAATACTCAGGGCTACCCTCTAAAAAAGGCCCATTTTTACCCGAAAAGGGTCCTCAGGCGTGAAAACTTTTTCCCACGCCACCTGATGCGGCCCCAAAATCGCCGAAACTACTCAAAAAGGGCGACTTTTACCCGGTCAGGCATCAAGCCATCCGCCAAAAAGTGTCTGATTTTACCCGAAAATCCTCAGGGATTTTGCGATTTTTGGCCACTTTTTACCCGCTCGACCCTCAGGCATCTTGGTGGGTTCTCCGGGGTCCTATTCCAGCCTTCCTCACGCTTGTGGGACTTTGTACACGCGGAAGATGCGTCGCGCTTACTTAAGCTTATTCCTTTCTGTGTAACCCATTATTTGATTGTATGTCGCACTCTATTAGTTTTCTCCAAATCGAGCCCATGTACAAGACAGAAATATCTGAGGAGCATAGATGCGTTATACGTGCCCACAAAAGATCAATCCAGATGCCGCACATTCACATCCAGAATGATCGGCGCCATCAATTGTGTCGCGGCGCGCCGCGGAAGCTCGCGGAGATTGACATGTTCGCGCGCTGGAATGGCCAAAGCAGGTAAGCGATTTGTTCGCGCTGAATTTGTTGACGTGCAGCCGCTGGAGAAACGTATTTGACGTCCTCGACTTGGCGAACGGCGAGCGTTTCGAACGCGGCGCAGATGCCTAGAGTTCAAACAAACGGGAATCCTCAAATTCAGACAAACAAGACAAATATTCTGACATAGAAGTGGTGACGCTCAACCCTCCCGTCGGCCTCGCGTCATGATCCAATCATTATCGTGCAGCCTTTTTCTTTGTTTGTTTGGGTGGCAGGACACAAGATCAGACACAAGATCAGACGACAAGTCCACGCTACGTTTGGTATAGATAATAGTTCGCAGGACTAGATGAATCGAATCTCTGACCGCCACGGCCTGCTTTGCGTAGGGTGCTGCCCATCCTCGGGCGGCGCAAGTAGCTCAAAGCATGGTACCTTTCCGTGTTCCTCGAACTTCTCGGCAACTCTCTCCATTCCCTCGTCGCCAATCACCAGCCAGGCGAGGTCTTGATACAGGTCGAGTTTACCGGGATAAACGTCTTCCCTCCATGCCATCAACTTATGCAGGACCCAGCCGAACTGACGGATTGCGCATGACGACGCGGGCTGCCACCGCCGCCGTGCGCTGAAGTCCAAAACGAGTTCGCTTGGTAGGCAGACGGGGCCATCGACGGAAACATCCCAACGTTGGTTCGTGTACGGATGGAGAATAACCCGGAGCGTTGGGCACAGCGACGTCCACCTCCCCACGGCAACGAAGTCGCGGTCAAGCCCATTCCGAAAGTCATCGTCGTCCGACTCCATCGCGGTAGTGAAGGGGAGTCCGTACTGAATCTGCACGTTGCCGAGATTGGGAAGCATGGTTAGCTGGGCTTCGAGTGTGCGAACAAACGGATCAGCCTGCTCGGACGGGAGCTCGACCTTAGCACGGGAGGTCAATCCCACGGCGAGTCTCGTAAATATTTGGGCGTACTTCGTTGGGGACAATGTTCTTGGTGAGGAGGACAAAGATCAACGTCGTCAGGGAAGAGAAGCGAGGTGCCAGCGTCGGGACCATCGTGTCCCAACTGAACATATAGTTCTCCATTGTCGTAATGTCGGCTTTAGACTGTAATAAGGCAGACGCAATCTCTTCGTGCAGGCCGTGGAATCGCGGCCAAGACAGCTTGACGTTCGCGGCCCGACTACTAGGAATGACATACCGCGCGACCGAGATCGGCCCCCAAAAGGCGGCGAGAGCCGGTAGCGTAAGGGTACAAGACGTCGGAAGGCTGGTGTATGGATATCCAGCGTGGTCCATGACGAGATCGACGGAGGAATTGTAGTGGGGAGAAATGTCAAGAGAAGTGAGGCCGTCGTGATGGAGCAAGAAGGGGAGCAGGGGGTCGGCGGCATGCAGGTGCAGCTGCCGCAGACGCTGATAGCGGAAGGTAGCGAATGAGCGAAATATTTCTGGGTTGCGTGGTATGGCGAGGGATACGAGGTTGAGTAAACACGAGGCGGCCTGAGCGACGAGGCGGTAAAACCCGGCGAAGGGTAGGACATCGAAGACGGTTATGCGACTGCAAAGGGATTAGACCGATAGACAAAAGAGGACGGTGGACTTACATGTATAGCCGGCGCACTAGCAAGGCTCGCGGCGGCTTCGAAACGATGACACGGCACCACTGGGCGGCGTTTGTTGAAGTGAGGAGGCGTATCGACGCGTAGAGGATGGGAAGAGAGATGTCGTGAGCGGTCCGGCAGGTCACCATAAAGTGGAGGAGGTCAGCCGGAGCGAGAATGTCGAGGATTTCGGCCAAGACGTCATGGTTGAGACGCAGCAGATGTGCGGTGGGACCTTGTAGGTTATACGCCATGGCTGGGGTAAAGCGCGTCCGCGGGGGAGGTTCCAGTCGCAAGGAATGCCGATTGATAGGTGCCTGCGGGGGAAATACGGCATAGAGAATGAAGCACTTCCGTGGGAGGTCGATGCAAGTGAGAGGTGAACAAGAATAGCATTTGTTGAGGGAATTCGAGGCAGATTCAACCTTCGGTGAAGCCCAGACGTGTGGCAGGGAAGCCAAGATGGGTTAGGTAGGTAGGTAGGCAACTGGATCTTGTTCCCTTTGTTTAAGGGCTGGAGGTAGCTAGCGTTGCAGTCAACACGGAACCGGTGAACAACAGCGCCAGGGAGCTCCCGGGGAAGAAGCGCGTGTATGCGCCCTGGTCTCTACGCACCCTTCTTACCCTTACAGCCGGGCTCGAGAAAGTTGGTTGTTGGCGGCGGAAACGAAGATGGGCAGCGCGGGTGCAGTTGCGCTGTTCCGAGTCAACCTCGGCTTCCTCCCGACCCTCATTCGGCGTGAGCACACATGGACGAGGGGCGCGTCTCGCGCTCACCAGGATGCACAGCGCGACGCGCGTGGCTTCTCCGCAGGCGAATGGGCCGTGGATAGGGCGGCGGATGGGCACGATGTGAGCGACAACAGGTGCGTTGAGCTCGATCTCCGTCCAGCGGCACTGTAAGCTCATAGCCAGTTTCAGGGATGGCCTGCTCGGCGGCTCGCGCGCCGAGAAGCGGTCCAAAGACACCGCAAACAACGTAGGCTGCGGGACGCCCCGACCAGAGCTTGAGCATGTCTAGTGCGTACGCCCGACTTTGCGTCTCTAATTCAACGCTGAACGCCCTCCACAGACGCCCACCAGCGCATTCAGTGCGCACGCTGTCGCAGGACCGCCGTCACCTACCACCGACCGGAGTCCAGAGACTCGGAAAGCAAACGGCGCTGGCGCATCCAGAACTCGAAACGCGACGGTGCGCGCGAGGCCGTGGCCCAACGCGTCCCCGGAGCATCTCTCGCTGCATCCACAGCCCCCATCTTCTTCGCCACGTCGTTGCCGGGCCGCCAGCGCCGTCCAGCGCCCTCGCTGACGACATCCCCACCGCCCGTCCTTCCGCTGTCTGCCAACGCGCGAGGACATGACCCCGCAATGCCCGACCGCTCCATGCGACGGATACGTCGAGTTCCTTCACGCAATGGCCGCCGAATGGACCAGCGAAACGCCGCAGGTGCGTTGATGCGCTTTTGGTCCTCCAGCGACGACCCAAGCTCATGCATTGGTTCTCTAGCGACGTTCTGACAGAAAGCACTCTCCCCAGGGTCTATTGGATGCTCATCTGCCCGTATCCCGGCTACTCGCTAGATTTTGGGTGGTGGGGCAACAACCTAACGCGAGGTCACCACCGACGCGTCACAGCGCTCCGCCGCCCGCTGTTCCCTCCAATCGCGACCAAACGGCACTTCCGCACGTCCCCCGCGCATGCTTGCGCCCTCCCCTTTCATCACGCTTCCTCTCGACGCCGTTCGTCGACCACCATCTACGATATCATCGGAATCGGAATCGCACAACCTCTGCAGGAGGTCCTCCCGACAGATGCGTGTTGACCAGCGGCCCCAATGCCGACAATGCTTCAGAGTTCCGCCGTCGGAGGTCCGTCGAACGCGCGGAGAGACCCTGGTGAGTGGTTTCCCTTATTTTTTGTGGTCGAGCGACGAACTGATATCCTGCGCCACTCGTATAGGTCAATTTATCCATGAATTCGGCTCCCAATCCCCCCAATTGCTCCCCGCGCCCACTGACGACCACGCGCGATCGTCGGCTCGCCAGGCGCGCAGTTTTTGCGCGGGCCCCAAACCGCGCAGTAATCGACCAAACCGCGCGTCTTGTCAGGCCCCTGTAGCCCAACTCCGAGCTTCTCGATCAGCTTTCTTTGAAACCGCTTCACCAGGTGCGCGAGCGTGTTTTTTCGACTGATCTCTTCAGTGATAACGCAAGCTTATGCCGTCCCTTTTTAGCGAGAACATGCCAGGACGCGTTCTCCCCATCGTGTTTCCGACAGTTCCCCACACGCCGCTGCGGTACCGGCGGGCTTCCTGGCTCGGGGAGCGGCGCGGCGGCGACTTTGGACGCGACGACATGATCGCTGCCCCGATGCACCCATTCATCGCGAGCACGCGCGACACCACACGCGCGCCGCGGGCGCATGCTCCCTCGAACTCCTGAATGCTGGCATCGCTTAGCGCTACGATATGTGCATTTATCCATACGCTCCATCTCGAGCTCATCCGTTTCGACTTCCTAGCGGAAACGAACCTTTCCAATACTCCCCGCATGCTAACGAGGCCTGGACCACCCGGCATCAACTTTGTGCACGCGCGAATCCACCCTCACATGCGCGCACGATCCCAAAAATTTCTGAACGCCGGCGTCGCTCCCCTTCATCGCTGCCAGTGTATGTGCGTTTATCTGTTCCGGCCTTCCAACGACGACTCGAGCTAATACATTCTTTCTGCAGCGGCGATGCTCTGCGTCGAACGCGTCGACACACCCTGGTACGTGCTTTCTCCACCTTTTCTCGTCCGTCGATAAACCGAACCTGCTCCAGCTGCACTATTCCTTGAATTTGGCTAACCGAATCACCATCCCTCGCCCGCACTCCTCCGCCGCCGAACATTGCGTGCGGTCTGAGGATCGCCAACCGTGGCGTTCAAGCGCGACCACCCAACGGCGCTCATCCCCCTCTGGCAATTGTAACCAGCGCTCGGTCCGTCCATGTTAGACGCGGTGACGCGCCCGGACCTCACGCGTACTACGCCTGCGTCGTGTCAGTGGTGCCCGAGCTGCTCTCCGCTCTAGCTTCGCCTGCTCCCGATCCGCCTCGTTTCCCCCGCGCTGTTGCCGCTTGCTTCTTCCTGCGTAGCCGGTACGTTTCCCGTTCCTTTGCTGCGCGCCCTCTCATAGCCCTGAACGCATGCCTAGGTCCGCATCACCTTGACTGCTGAGGAACTGTCAGATATAGCTGTAGATCTAAGCTAGACCGTGTAGTCTTTTTGAGTTATGCACTTGCGTGGTTCCTTCCGATGCAGAATGAATCGCCGTCCGATCTTAGGTCCGCCTTCGTCCTTCCGCACTCCTTCCAAACCCCGTTTGAAGAACAACAACCCTGGTTTACCTTGTTCCGGAACGGCATCACCGGACAGTGTCTTGATCTGAGATGGGCGACGCGAGCACCATGTACACAGTACAGGCTTCACTTCGCGCCTTATCGGCGGCAGGCGCGTCGGTCGCCGCGTCTACAGGAACAAATCCGGGGACGAGAATACTATTTTACGACTACAGAAAGAGAACGCGGGTGGAGAGTCGATACGATATGTCTCGGGCGCGTATGTAGAGTATCCAGCAATGCTACACGACTATGAATGCTACAAAGGAGATGATACGTTCGGCGTGGTAACGGAAAGCTACGAGGGAGTGCCGCCAATTTGGGCGCGCAAGTGGCCCCAGGAGAACGTTTCCTTCACTGGGAAACAATCAGCTCGCGTCATCGCCGAAGAGAGGAAAGGCGACGAAAGACGCGCACCTGCTTCTGTGGACGCGTTCAGAGGCGCGGCTGATGGGAGAGGATCGCGCTTGTTACAGGGCACTGTCGGGCGCGGAAGGACCGACCAGACGCAGTTCCGAGATTGGTGCGTGTCGAGCCATGGGCCGCCCACAATCGTCGGCAGGATGGCGATAGAAGCAAGCTGCTTATACGGAGGTAAATGGACGCTCGAAACAAACAAGCCAGAAGGGAAACACGCACTGTTCGGCGGAGGGGCCCAGCGGCGGCAGTCCGACGCGTCGTAGCCTTGGAGGCGCCGGGCGCGCGGACGGCGCATCAACTCGGGCTTTGATGGATTCCGACTTCGGGGACGGACGAGGATAGGGTCGGGGTCGGTGGTGTGGATGGCTTTGGGAGGCAAGCGAGAATTGGGACAGAGTAAATAAGCGGGAGACGTAAGAGGGGACCCGTAGAGAGACCATTTGACGGCGGTTGGGGGGAACGGCGGTAGTTGGAGCCCTATGATATATCGTCGGTGACCGGGCGCAAAGTGGGTGTTGTGTGGCCCAAGTAACGAAGACATAGGCAGGCTGACGGGCGAGCGGTATTGGAAAGGTTGCTTTCAGCTAGAACGTCGCTAAAGACGAAACGGATGAGCTCGGGATGGACCGTAAAACAGAAACGCACGTATAGAAAACAGCGATGGCGCTGACCGACGTCCGCAGTCAAGAATTGGGGGAGATCGGGCGCCAGCATGTGCGGGTGGTGTCGCGCGTGCTCGCGATGAATGGGCGCATCGGGGCCGCGATCATGTCGTCGTGTCCAAAGTTGCCGCCGCGCCGCTCCCGGGCCAAGAAACCCGCCGGAACCGCAGTGGCGTGTCGGGTACCGTCGGAAACACGATGGAGAGAAGGCGTCCCGGCACGTTCTCGCTGAAAAGGGACGGAATGAGCTCGCGTTATCACTGAAAAGAACAGTCGAAAAAGACGACGCGCACCCCTATTCGAGCAAGGATTCTCCAAACAAAAGCTGATTGAGAAACTCGGAAATGGGCTTCACGGGCCTGACGAGACGCACGGTTTGGTCGATTACTGTCTGGTTCGTTGCCAGCGCCGAAACTGAGTGCGTGTCTGGGGAGCCGACGATCGGGACGGACGTGAGCGATTTGGGGGTATTGGGGAGCTGAATTCGTGCAGCGTTGACCTGGACGAGCAGAGCAGAATATCAGTTCGCCGCTCGACGACAAGAAAAAAAGGGAAAAACGCTCACCAGGGTCTGTTGGCGCGTTTGACGGACCACAGACGACGGTACTCTGACCTATCGTCGGCATTGGGGCCACCGGGACGCGTCCGGGCGGACGGGGAAGACCAACAGCATCGGCACATGGTCAACCGCCGGGAAGAACGCAAAATCAAGCATTGGGCGCGGAGCAGGGACGGAATCGAGCCGGGGCGTCGCAAAACGAGGGCGGAGGAGCGCGAGACTCGCGGAAAAAGTCGTCGACCTTAGACTGAAATGGCCGGATACGGCGTCGACAGACCGGGTACGACTAATTCCGTCCATGAGTTTTTCGAAGTTGCGGCCGGGTAAGGAACCGGGCGAGCCTTTCTTACCAAGGACGAGGGGAGGACTCCGAGCCGAGTTTGTGCGTTTCCGATGTCGGAGAGAGGCACAGGGCGATCTTGGTGGGGATGGTGCTGGTGGCGTAGAACTCATGGGGCGACCGGCGTCGAGAGGAAGCGCGATGAAGGGGGAGAAGGCAGGCATGCGCGGGGGAAGAGTAGAGATGCCGCTTAGTCGCGATTGGAGGGAGCTGCGGTCGGCGAAGCTGCGACGCGTCGCGTACCTCGCGTTAAGTTGTTCCTGAACCACTCAAAATCTGGCCAGCAGGGGAAGTAAGTGCAATCGACCATTGCGTTGGCATTGCGAGGAATGTTGAGCGCCGCAACGTCGCTAGAGAAACAAAGCATGAGCTTGGGTCGTCGCTGGAGGACCAAAACCGCATCAACGCACCTGCGGCCTTTCCCCTGGTCCATTCGGCGGCCAGTGTGTAAACGGACTCGACGCATGCGTCGCATGGAGCGGTCGGGCATTGCGGGGTCATGTCCTCGCGCGTTGGCGGACAGTGGAAGGACGGGCGGTGAGGATGTCGTCATAGCGAGGGGCGCTGGACGGCGCTGGCGGCCCGGCAACGACGGCGGCGAGGAGATGGGGGCTGTGGATGCAGCGAGAGATGCTCCGGAGACGCGTTGGGCCACGGCCTCGCGCACCGTCGCGCGTTTGGAGCCGTCAATTTCGCCGGTCCATTCGACAGCCATGGAACCGTCACAGTCCTGCACCCGGAGGAGGATGTTTTGGACCTGGTTCCAATCGAGGAACGATCGCGGAGGGTGACTTTGCGGATTTCGCACAGCGTGGTCTAGACGATACCCATAACAGGCTTGTCGGCTTGCATCGAGCCCACCCGTTAGTGCAAGAATCGGAAAGAAAGGGACCGGACATACTTGACGCGGTGCCAATTCGTGCAAGCTAGGTCGACGATTGAACAAGACGGAGCTGCGGGTGGTTAGTTGACGGTCAAGAACGACGATCTGACGACGCACGCTCCATCCTTGAGATGCCTCTCGACTAGCCAGCCGTACTGCACAACGCGTCAACGCGCTGGTTGTAACGCAAGCCGATACGCTCGCCAGTGTCCAACAGTGTGCTCTCGATCTCGTATTTCGTGGGTTTTGCGTTGCGTGGAAGCACAAGTTGTTTTGGGGCACACATGTGGGCAAGACGGTGCGAGTGGTGGCAATGGTGGCTGGCGGCGTCTCCTGGAATGGGACAGTTGATGTCCTGACCATTGAGCGAGAGCGAGGAGCACCTTACCTGCTTTTTGGTCGGCCGATTAGTCGGTTTCGGTGGTCCCAGGCCAGCACGCTCTGTCCGGGGAAGATCCCGACACAGAGCGCGTAGAGTATGAGGAATACAAGGCCCGGGCTCTGACGGAGCAGACGCCCCAGTCAGAGTCGGGATCGTGGTTGTGGTGGTGGTTTGGGTGCAAGGCGTGTTGATGGCGCGTCACAAACTCAAGACGCAAAACGGCGCGTCGCGTTATCAATATCTACTAGACGAGCATGGTGGACAGCGCACATTGATTCTCGGAATACATTCGGATTGCTTATATATACAACGCTCTTCGTTCAGTTTTGTTCGACTCCCAAGAAATGAAATCCTGCACGCTTGGTTGCCTTTATCCGCCGCTTTGGCCAGCCAAACTAGACTCCGTTATCATGTCCGAAGTTGGTTCTTGGCGCCGGACATTCGTCTCTTGCGGATGGGCTGCTCGACATCCATCGCGACGCCGTAGACGCTCAACTCCTCGGCCTCAGCGTGCTCGTCGGTGGAACGCAGGATTCTGGTCACCATATGATGCTGCGCGTCGATTTCGCCCTCCTCCCGCTTGACATCGCTTGTTGTTTTGGCTGGATCGTCCTCGGACTGCTTTTGCGCGTGCTCATGCGCGCCGTAGCGAATGGCCTCGGGCTGCTCGTCGGGCGAACGGGGATTGTGGTCACCATATGATGCTGCGCGTCGACTTCGCCCTCCTCCCGCTTGACATCGCTTGTTGTTTTGGCTGGATCGTCCTCGGACTGCTTTTGCGCGTGCTCATGCGCGCCGTAGCGAATGGCCTCGGGCTGCTCGTCGGGCGGAACGCGGGATTGTGGTCACCATATGATGCTGCGCGTCGACTTCGCCCTCCTCCCGCTTAAAATCGCCTGTGGCTTTGGCTGGATCGTCCTCGGAGTGCTTTTGCGCATGCTCGACGTCCTGCTCGCGCTCTTCCCGCTCGCGCCGCAAATACTCTTCAACACTCCAATTTTCTTCAATGTCATCAAATTTAAGCATTTCGGGATCGAATTGGGCGGCCCATAGGCCGTCCGGGTCGTCGCCGTCTGAGATGATTTCGATTTCTTCTTCCTCGTCGCTTTCTTCGACGACCTCCATTGCATCCTCCTCTTCTTCTTGCGCATCTGCGTGGGGGCGGCGGCGGCGCGCGGGAATGCCATTTATAATCGGGGTGAATGGGTTGTTAGCGGGCATGGTGGTTAACTGCGGAAGGTGACTTTGATGAGCTAGTTAGTCGTGACGGTAATTTACATGCGCACGGATTGGGATTTGTCGCGCCGGAGGGCGTCCCAGTTGCAGGTCGAAATCGGCAGTTCCACGCGTCCGGTTGATTTGTAGTCGGCGCGAAGATCGTCTAACGCGTTCTGTACGGGAAAATCTGCAGCCCGGTGAAGAGCTGACGCATTGCCTCAGACGAGACTGTTTTAAGAAGTACCGACTGTCTTCTTCGCCCAAAGACGGTTTAGCAAGCTGAGGATTTGCTTGCCGGCCCAAAGTGGTTTCGGCTTGACGATGCGGGATTTAGTACGGAACCGTCCCAGTCCTGCACCCGGAGGAGGATGTTTTGGACTTCAGCTGTTTCCAATCGAGGAACGTGTCGCGGAGGGTGACTTTGCGGATCCCGCACAGCGTGGTCTGGACGATACCCATAACAGGCTTGTCAGCTTGTTGTCAGCTTGCACAGAGTTGGGCTCGATCCCCGTCCAACGGCGCTGGAAGCTCATACACAGTCTCAGAGATGGACTTCTCGGCGGCTCGCGCGCCCAGAAGCGGTCTAAAGACACCGCAAACAGCGTAGGCTGCGGGACGTCCGACCAGAGCTGAAATACCTAGTACGTCGACTTTGCGTCTCTAATTCGACGCTGACGCTCTCCACAGACGCCCACCAGCGCATTCAACGCATATGCTGCCGCAGGACCACCGTAATTCACCACCTACCGGAGTCCGGAGACTGGCAAAGCAAACGGTGCTGGCGCATCCAGAACTCGAAACGCGCGACGGTGCGCGAGGCCGTGGCCCAACGCGTCTCCGGAGCATCTCTCGCTGCATCCACAGCCCCCATCTCCTTCGCCACGTCGTTGCCGGGCCGCCAGCGCCGTCCAGCGCCCTCGCTATGACGACATCCTCACCGCCCGTCCTTCCACTGTCCGCCAATGCGCGAGGACATGACCCCGCAATGCCCGACCGCTCCATGCGACGCATGCGTCGAGTCCGTTTACACACTGGCCGCCGAATGGACCAGGGAAAGGCCGCAGGTGCGTTGATGCGGTTTTGGTCCTCCAGCGACGACCCAAGCTCATGCTTTGTTTCTCTAGCGACGTTGCGGCGCTCAACATTCCTCGCAATGCCAACGCAATGGTCGATTGCACTTACTTCCCCTGCTGGCCAGATTTTGAGTGGTTCAGGAACAACTTAACGCGAGGTACGCGACGCGTCGCAGCGCTTCGCCGACCGCAGCTCCCTCCAATCGCGACTAAGCGGCATCTCTACTCTTCCCCCGCGCATGCCTGCCTTCTCCCCCTTCATCGCGCTTCCTCTCGACGCCGGTCGCCCCATGAGTTCTACGCCACCAGCACCATCCCCACCAAGATCGCCCTGTGCCTCTCTCCGACATCGGAAACGCACAAACTCGGCTCGGAGTCCTCCCCTCGTCCTTGGTAAGAAAGGCTCGCCCGGTTCCTTACCCGGCCGCAACTCGAAAAACTCATGGACGGAATTAGTCGTACCGCGGTCTGTCGACGCCGTATCCGGCCATTTCAGTCTAAGGTCGACGACTTTTTCCGCGAGTCTCGCGCTCCTCCGCCCTCGTTTTGCGACGCCCCGGCTCGAATTCCGTCCCTGCTCCGCGCCCAATGCTTGATTTTGCGTTCTTCCCGGCGGTTGACCATGTGCCGATGCTGTTGGTCTTCCCCGTCCGCCCGGACGCGTCCCGGTGGCCCCAATGCCGACGATAGGTCAGAGTACCGTCGTCTGTGGTCCGTCAAACGCGCCAACAGACCCTGGTGAGCGTTTTTCCCTTTTTTTCTTGTCGTCGAGCGGCGAACTGATATTCTGCTCTGCTCGTCCAGGTCAACGCTGCACGAATTCAGCTCCCCAATACCCCCAAATCGCTCACGTCCGTCCCGATCGTCGGCTCCCCAGACACGCACTCAGTTTCGGCGCGGGCAACGAACCAGACAGTAATCGACCAAACCGTGCGTCTCGTCAGGCCCGTGAAGCCCATTTCCGAGTTTCTCAATCAGCTTTTGTTTGGAGAATCCTTGCTCGAATAGGTGCGCGTCTTTTTCGACTGTTCTTTTCAGTGATAACGCGAGCTCATTCCGTCCCTTTTCAGCGAGAACGTGCCGGGACGCCTTCTCTCCATCGTGTTTCCGACGGTACCCGACACGCCACTGCGGTTCCGGCGGGTTTCTTGGCCCGGGGAGCGGCGCGGCGGCAACTTTGGACACGACGACATGATCGCGGCCCCGATGCGCCCATTCATCGCGAGCACGCGCGACACCACCCGCACATGCTGGCGCCCGATCTCCCCCAATTCTTGACTGCGGACGTCGGTCAGCGCCATCGCTGTTTTCTATACGTGCGTTTCTGTTTTACGGTCCATCCCGAGCTCATCCGTTTCGTCTTTAGCGACGTTCTAGCTGAAAGCAACCTTTCCAATACCGCTCGCCCGTCAGCCTGCCTATGTCTTCGTTACTTGGGCCACACAACACCCACTTTGCGCCCGGTCACCGACGATATATCATAGGGCTCCAACTACCGCCCGTTCCCCCAACCGCCGTCAAATGGTCTCTCTACGGGTCCCCTCTTACGTCTCCCGCTTATTTACTCTGTCCCAATTCTCGCTTGCCTCCCAAAGCCATCCACACCACCGACCCCGACCCTATCTTCGTCCGTCCCCGAAGTCGGAATCCATCAAAGCCCGAGTTGATGCGCCGTCCCGCGCGCCCGGCGCCTCCAAGGCTACGACGCGTCGGACTGCCGCCGCTGGGCCCCTCCGCCGAACAGTGCGTGTTTCCCTTCTGGCTTGTTTGTTTCGAGCGTCCCATTTACCTCCGTATAAGCAGCTTGCTTCTATCGCCATCCTGCCGACGATTGTGGGCGGCCCATGGCTCGACACGCACCAATCTCGGAACTGCGTCTGGTCGGTCCTTCCGCGCCCGACAGTGCCCTGTAACAAGCGCGATCTTTCCCCATCCGCCGCGCCTCTAAACGCGTCCACAGAAGCAGGTGCGCGTCTTATGTCCCCTTTCCTTTCCTCGGCGATGACGCGAGCTTATTGTTTCTAAGCGAAGGAAACGTTCTCCTGGGGCCACTTGCGCGCCCAAATTGGCGGCACTCCCTCGTACCTTTCCGTTACCACGCCGAACGATCATCTCCTTTGTAGCATTCATAGTCGTGTAGCATTGCTGGATACTCTCTATACGCGCCCGAGACATATCGTATCGACTCTCCACCCGCGTTCTCTTTCTGTAGTCGTAAAATAGTATTCTCGTCCCCGGATTTGTTCCTGTAGACGCGGCGACCGACGCGCCTGCCGCCGATAAGGCGCGAAGTGAAGCCTGTACTGTGTACATGGTGCTCGCGTCGCCCATCTCAGATCAAGACACTGTCCGGTGATGCCGTTCGAACAAGGTAAACCAGGGTTGTTGTTCTTCAAACGGGGTTTGGAAGGAGTGCGGAAGGACGAAGGCGGACCTAAGATCGGACGGCGATTCATTCTGCATCGGAAGGAACCACGCAAGTGCATAACTCAAAAAGACTACACGGTCTAGCTTAGATCTACAGCTATATCTGACAGTTCCTCAGCAGTCAAGGTGATGCGGACCTAGGCATGCGTTCAGGGCTATGAGAGGGCGCGCAGCAAAGGAACGGGAAACGTACCGGCTACGCAGGAAGAAGCAAGCGGCAACAGCGCGGGGAAACGAGGCGGATCGGGAGCAGGCGAAGCTAGAGCGGAGAGCAGCTCGGGCACCACTGACACGACGCAGGCGTAGTACGCGTGAGGTCCGGGCGCGTCACCGCGTCTAACATGGACGGACCGAGCGCTGGTTACAATTGCCAGAGGGGGATGAGCGCCGTTGGGTGGTCGCGCTTGAACGCCACGGTTGGCGATCCTCAGACCGCACGCAATGTTCGGCGGCGGAGGAGTGCGGGCGAGGGATGGTGATTCGGTTAGCCAAATTCAAGGAATAGTGCAGCTGGAGCAGGTTCGGTTTATCGACGGACGAGAAAAGGTGGAGAAAGCACGTACCAGGGTGTGTCGACGCGTTCGACGCAGAGCATCGCCGCTGCAGAAAGAATGTATTAGCTCGAGTCGTCGTTGGAAGGCCGGAACAGATAAACGCACATACACTGGCAGCGATGAAGGGGAGCGACGCCGGCGTTCAGAAATTTTTGGGATCGTGCGCGCGCATGTGAGGGTGGATTCGCGCGTGCACAAAGTTGATGCCGGGTGGTCCAGGCCTCGTTAGCATGCGGGGAGTATTGGAAAGGCTCGTTTCCGCTAGGAAGTCGAAACGGATGAGCTCGAGATGGAGCGTATGGATAAATGCACATATCGTAGCGCTAAGCGATGCCAGCATTCAGGAGTTCGAGGGAGCATGCGCCGCGGCGCGCGTGTGGTGTCGCGCGTGCTCGCGATGAATGGGTGCATCGGGGCAGCGATCATGTCGTCGCGTCCAAAGTCGCCGCCGCGCCGCTCCCCGAGCCAGGAAGCCCGCCGGTACCGCAGCGGCGTGTGGGGAACTGTCGGAAACACGATGGGGAGAACGCGTCCTGGCATGTTCTCGCTAAAAAGGGACGGCATAAGCTTGCGTTATCACTGAAGAGATCAGTCGAAAAAACACGCCGCGCACCTGGTGAAGCGGTTTCAAAGAAAGCTGATCGAGAAGCTCGGAGTTGGGCTACAGGGGCCTGACAAGACGCGCGGGTTTGGTCGATTACTGCGCGGTTTGGGGCCCGCAAGAAAACTGCGCGCCTAGCGAGCCGACGATCGCGGTGGTCGTCAGTGGGCGCGGGAGCAATTGGGGGGATTGGGAGCCGAATTCATGGATAAATTGACCTATACGAGTGGCGCAGGATATCAGTTCGTCGCCGACCACAAAAATAAGGGAAACCACTCACCAGGGTCTCTCCGCGCGTTCGACGGACCTCCGACGGCGGAACTCTGAAGCATTGTCGGCATTGGGGCCGCTGGTCAACACGCATCTGTCGGGAGGACCTCCTGCAGAGGTTGTGCGATTCCGATTCCGATGATATCGTAGATGGTGGTCGACGAACGGCGTCGAGAGGAAGCGTGATGAAAGGGGAGGGCGCAAGCATGCGCGGGGGGACGGCGGAAGTGCCGTTTGGTCGCGATTGAGGGAACAGCGGGCGGCGGAGCGCTGTGACGCGTCGGGTGGTGACCTCGCGTTAGGTTGTTGCCCCACCACCCAAAATCTAGCGAGTAGCCGGGATACGGGCAGATGAGCATCCAATAGACCCTGGGGAGAGTGCTTTCTGTCAGAACGTCGCTAGAGAACCAATGCATGAGCTTGGGTCGTCGCTGGAGGACCAAAAGCGCATCAACGCACCTGCGGCGTTTCGCTGGTCCATTCGGGCGGCCATTGCGTGAAGGAACTCGGACGTATCCGTCGCATGGAGCGGTCGGGCATTGCGGGGGTCATGTCCTCGCGGCGTTGGCAGACAGCGGAAGGACGGGCGGTGGGGATGTCGTCACAGCGAGGGCGCTGGACGGCGCTGGCGGCCCGGCAACGACGTGGCGAAGAAGATGGGGGCTGTGGATGCAGCGAGAGATGCTCCGGGGACGCGTTGGGCCACGGCCTCGCGCACCGTCGCGCGTTTCGAGTTCTGGATGCGCCAGCACCGTTTGCTTTCCGAGTCTCTGGACTCCGGTCGGTGGTAGGTGACGGCGGTCCTGCGACAGCGTGCGCACTGAATGCGCTGGTGGGCGTCTGTGGAGGGCGTTCAGCGTTGAATTAGAGACGCAAAGTCGGCGCACGCACTAGACATGCTCAAGCTCTGGTCGGGGCGTCGCAGCCTACGTTGTTTGCGGTGTCTTTGGACCGCTTCTCGGCGCGCGAGCCGCCGAGCAGGCCATCCCTGAAACTGGCTATGAGCTTACAGTGCCGCTGGACGGAGATCGAGCTCAACGCACCTGTTGTCGCTCACATCGTGCCCATCCGCCGCCCTATCCACGGCCCATTCGCCTGCGGAGAAGCCACGCGCGCGTCGCTGTGCATCCTGGTGAGCGAGACGCGCCTCGTCCATGTGTGCTCACGCGGAATGAGGGTCGGAGCCTCGGAGGAAGCCGAAAACCGGGTCAGGTGTTGCGCCAACAGTCCCAAAATGCCCCTCAGTCACTTATTGCGTATCTATGGATAACAAGCCCGTCCTGCTCAGTGCGGTCACCATCTGGGATACAATGCGCCCTCATACGCGCCATCCTCGGCCTGCTCTCGCGGCCACGTTGACGTCCATCCTTTCATCTGTCCCTCAGGGACTATCCCTGCACCGACATCCCTCTGCTCCACCCGATTCCTATTACCATAGCGCGCGGCGTTCCTTCCTCTGTCCGCCGCCGTATGGCGTCCTCCCGTCCAGTAACGGTCACCGCCCGAACGCATTCCTGCTGCCCCTGCAGGCTCGCCCAGTGCCGCCGCGATGCTATATTGTCTGCTATCCTGGCCAATAGCATAAGGATCTCCGCTAAACGTGCTCCGCCGTCCGACATCGCACTGGCCTCGGTCCTCGTCAAGTGTTCTTCTCCCACCGAACGAAAGCGCATGGAACGCCTCCGCCGAATGCGAAGCTCCGAAGCGCTCGGGAGCCCCGCCCTGCGAAGAGCGAACGGAAACTATCGTAGCCGCTGCTGTACTCTCCAGATTCATACGCACATCCTCCTTCCTCCCCCAGGCGTCAACGCGCTCCCAATCGTCATCCGTCGATGTGGTGACGTCCGCATTGGTGGCGCGTTGCTCGTCTGCGACGATCTCACATGAAGTCGTATCCACCTTGGGTGCGCGGTCCGTGGCACCACCCGCGTTTGGGGCAGATTCTGGATCGACCACGTCGACCGAGGTCTCGGGGAGAGGTCCTAGATTCCTAGGGCTCCCACCAAGATCGACGTTTGACTGGAGGTCATCGCTGTTGGGGTGAGACGCGCCTGCTGGCCAATCAAGAACTACGCACCTATAGCATACTCTTCCGCTCTCAAGCGACACCGTTCTGCGATGACGACGAAACTTCGTGCCGCGAAACAAGTCCGGATCGAGTTGAATGGCCATGATCTCCGGGAAGTGAGTGGGATCCTGTTCAAATGTTCCAGCTAACGTCTTGGCAGCGGAGAACCAACCTTCAAAACTCCCGAATTCACGTCATTCAGAGTGTAGTACGCAACAAGGTGGAACTCGTCCTGCCGGAGAAATGCCTTGAATGTCTGCCGCCGTATTCGTCTTCCGGGACACAGCGCATGGAGGATTTCGGTACCTTCTTTTGGAGAGCGAAAGGATTCGGTTCAAATTTTCTTCTCTAATGACCCTCAGCACGTAGGGATAGCCCAATAAAGACCACGTACCGGCGTCGAAGACCTAGAGGTGGACTCGGAATCCGCATCGGAATAATACAGCTGCCCTTCGTCAGATACGCCTCTTCCTGTAAGAAAGACGAGGTTACGAGGAAATTGTCCAGCGAGACAGAGTGTGACCAGACGTAAGGGTCTACGCCGAGTCAAGGCGCCGCCACACTTGTACGCAGAACCCTCACCTGTCCAGCGCTTGATTTTACTCTCCGTAGCATCGAAGATGAACACGGCACCGCTTTGAACGCATCGTTTGCTTTCAGCCTTTGTCAGACGGCGCTTAAGACGGGGAATGAGGTCCAGATGAGCCGCCAGAATGAGGCGCAGTGCGTGCGTTGTAGAACCGACGGCGCCATGGAACGAGTAAAGCTTGTCCGACATTGATGTGCAGAAGTGGGAGCCAAGTGCACATTTAGTGCCGTTACTTTTATCTTCCAAATTCGAATCTCGATCGGCAATCTTGTCCTTTCAGTCCACCATAATGTAATCGGGCGATGAACCCTCTTCGATAAGCTCTTAACGGGATCCCGTGAAGACAAGTTCCTTTTTTCGCTACTTCATCGACCACCAACAGAAGGTTGAACGCCGCGTACACATGCCATGGCTTTCCGGCCTGTGTCTGATGCTCTTTCTCCCGAATCATCTCCGCATCACTTCCTGACATCGCTGGCGCAGGGTCCAAGAGGGTGTTCTTGGAAAGGAAAGGCCGTGATTTACTGGTAACCGCCGTCCAGGAACGAGTCCCGGGATTCGCGGCTGTGAATTGCTGTGAACAGCAAGGGAACAACGCTCTACACCCCCGGATCACTTAACGTCATCTCATCTCCATGTTTTAAGATCCCACAGGCTTCATACTCGGCTTAAGTAACACAGCGGGCAAATAGCTGTCATGCGGCCATTGCAATGCTCTTGTCATGTAAAAAATCCCATTGTTCCAAGGTGGTAACAAAGGAATTTCTACATGACACGAGCTTGCTTGGGCCAACATGACAGCTAAATGCCAGCAGAAAGCACCTGTCCCTTCCAGTATTGTCGATGCTGGTCGGTTCGTGGTCAAGGTGTTCTCGTTGCGCTGGGCGCTAAAATATAAAAGCGTAACAGGCTTCTGGCCCCACAGCCTCCGCACTTGCTCCTCCCTCCGATGCCTCTCTGGCCCTTCCCCACGACTATGCGCCTCAAGGAAGAGCACATTGACTACGCCCGCTCCACTGGGTCCCGCACATATCCCAGGCTGCAGACCAAGCTACCGAAGCGTATATCGCGCCGTTAGACCTCTGTGACCTCGTGCAGGACGATTACGAGACCGAACCTAGCGGACGCGGGCGCTAGCAAACGCAGACGTACAAACGGTACAGTCGGGGCTTGCGGCGACGATAGCCGCCATGGAGACTTCCAAACCAGTCATCGAAACTGCGAAGATGCGCGAGACACATATACGCTACCTTCCGCCTCCGCTAACGGCGCATACGACCACCGAAGACGGCACAGTTTAATGTAGTAAGTCTCTGTTTCTTTGTAACTTCGACCAGGGAAGTCTGCTAACTCGGATCGTACCGCTTAAAGAACAATGAAGGCCCTCAACTGGAACCCCACGTTCCCAGCGACCCTTGGCTCAGCCCACAGTCGGACCCGTCGCGGTATCAGGAGAACGGGATGCGGTCATCCTCCGGTTTTACCAATATAGAGAGTGGCTTATTTGACCACGACAACAACGGCATTTACGCGAACTCCTCGAGTATCCGCGATCTGCCTCTGGCCTTCCCCAATTCCAGCCTCTTCCCGACTCCGCAGCGCGAGCTGTCCCTGCCGCCATTGTCCGCGGCATCGACCGAGCACACCTCCAGCGGATACAAGTCTACTCGCACGTCCGCGTCCCCGTTTGCCCACTCCGTTCCCCTCCCCACCCCCGCCAACGCCCCCACTCCCGTCCCCACCACGACTACGATAAAGGTCCAGCCCATACTACTGCACAGCCGGCCACCAAACCCGTACGCGAACAATCCAGGCGCGCTGGACCGCAACATAGCGTTCCCTACGCGAACGCCTCGGGTTCGCTCCCACTGTCCCGATATCGCCGAAGTCGATCCCGACGCAGCCGCTCTGCGAGCGGCCCGCCGTGCTGTTGCGCCATCTCGCCGCGCTCGCCATACTGTCGAGTCCAGATCGCGTGTTGACGCTGCAAGGCATATACCGTGCGCTCATGGACCGCTTCCCATATTTCGCCAAGAATAATAAACATGCTGCGTGGATGGTACGTACGCGTCGGCCCCGTCTGTCGCCCTTCCCCCCACCCCACTGCCTCCTCCCCAGGCCTTTTACTCAAGGTTCCTGCAGAGATCGATCCGACATGCACTCTCGTTGTTCAAGCAATTCACGAATATCGGCCGTGCACAGGGCGGGTCGGACAAGGGTGGCTACTGGATGCTCGATATCGACAAGGGGGAGGGGTACCAACGAGCCCGTAAGCGCTTGAATGCAGGCAACAAACGCTCGGATGCAAGCGCCGACGGCCACAACAAAGAAGAGCAAATCCAGTTGGGCACCAAAGACAAAGTCAGTTCCGGACTTTTTATTTGGTGGGCATGGATAACAGCTTGCTATTTCAGAGCAAAGGTTTACAGCGACGACGAATTTGAATCCGAGGACGGAGACGCTGACTTCATCTCGGCGGTCGCTCATCGCCAAACGCGCATCTCGCCACACAACCATCCGTACCCAAGCACTCATCGCAACACGCGCAAAAACTCGCGGTTAATCCGTCCTTCCTCATCCAACCGTTTGTAAACTATGCTGTTTGTTCTTGCGTTGCTTTATACAATGTTCAAATTATTGTCAACCCCACAAGACTCTGAGGAACCTTCCGAAGGATAACCCCCCCAAAAAAAAAAAAAAAAAAAAAAAAAAAAAAAAGAAGAAGAAAAAAATGCAGCAATTTCCGTAGCAATTTAAATCCTACAAGTAACATCATCTATAACCGCCATTAACAAGAGCAACAAAAGTTCAATTTACTTCAACAACAAAAACAACAGCACCTACGCGGGGAAATGTCCGTTCGAAAATATGCCCTAATAGACCACCAACCGCCAATAATGAAAAACGACGGAAAGATTGCCGCATACCATCGTGCCGGAGTTCTCCTAAAACGCCGATTGTTGTCACGTATTTGTCCCGCTCCACTCATTGAAGCAGACGGGTATTAATATTTCAGCCAGGTGACATGTCTATTATAAACAAAAAAAAGGCCGGGGAACCTTGCAAGGCAAGGTAATATTGAGTTGTGAATAGATGCAATGTTCAAGTGCAGAAAACAAGCCAATGCACCAAGACCTTCTTTATGTATGCACTCTCTGTTGAGGACTCTGCTCTCGGCATGAGTGTGAGTTGGTTGCACTGTTGTTTCATTTTTGGCGCTATTAGAAAGCCAATATGCGGGCCAATAAAATATCAAGGGGATACAAACTGGCCACCAAGAGGCTCCAATTACTGTAGATTATATACTGGATGCCCGTAGCGCAAGGTTCGAAAGCGTCAAGGACGCGCCGTGAACGGTGAACCTAACGGCAAGGATCGACGTTCAGTCAGCCGCTTCGTGTCATGCGGACGGGTCGGATCCTTGTGGACGTGACGTGGGATTCCGAACACGCTGTCGTGCCCTCAGTATGCGATCTTTCTCCGCGCAACCAGCTTAACGCCTATTGCACCCTGGCCGCAGCAGCTTTCACGTCAGCTCGAGTCAAACACTCCTTGTCCTTCTACCACCATGGTCGGCGCTCCTCCTCCTCCCGAGGGCATGCCCAAGATCCCTTCTACTCTCAAAACCGCGTACACATGCGCGAATCATGCCTGCCGCCAATATTTCCAGCTTCTCGACGTTCATATAACCTCGCAAGGCGTCAACAAAGGCTCGTACGTCGCTTCCTGATTCCTATCTATTATCTTCGCCTTTGCTCACAGCCCACAGGCCGTACTACAGCTGCCCGAGGTGCAAAAAATTTAGTACGTGCGGTTCCACGTCTTAAATGCAGGTATCGACGCAGAGCAGGTCATTGGCTGCATGAGGTTCCCCGGTATCCCGACGCTCAGCATCACTTCCCAGTTTCGATGAGCCAGCACATTGCGTGGCGGCAAGCACGGGATGAGTATATTGGTACGTTGTTCCTCAGAGCTCAGCCTTCCACGTCTTCAACGCGTTCATAGCGAGGTACGGCATGTTGGACACCATTCCTAGTCCAGCTATTGTCAACCCTGCCGGCGTTCAGTCACCCGCGTCCGGGCCGCGCGGGAGGTCGGCGGACCCGCATAGCTCTCCCAGCCCTGCCCCGAACTCGCGCTCTACTCCCTCGACGCCTCGGCGCTTCAATACCGCGACCAATCCGCGGACTCCTACTCCAAACAGCCGCGTCAAGCTGGAGCCGTCTACCCCCTTCAATTTATTCAGCTCCTCGTCGCGAGCGAGCCCATCTACGCCCACAAGTGCACAGCGCGCCCCGCAATTCAATGCGCCCCCAACGTATTCGGCGGGAGCGGGGTCTGATGATATGACGGCCGGGGACGCGGCGATGCTCCAGCTTGAGCGAGCACTGCGAGACAAAATCAAGTAGGTCGCCTCGTTGCCAAGTATCTTCATGGCCTAATCCTCTCCTTCCACGCAGTGCCGAACATCAAGTCGCCTCCTTTGCGGTTACCATTAACGCGCTCAAAGAGGCGTACGACTCGCTCGCGTTGCAACTGGAGTCTGAACATACTTTGCGCCGCGCAGCCGAGACGGCGTACGACGAGCTCAACTCCGAGCTCAGCCATGTGTTGATGACGGGAACAGGGTAGATTGGGACGATCTCTTCGCATCTTTATCCTCTCCTCATCGCTCCCCACATCAGACACCTTTCTTTGTTCCGTTTTCATCTGCTCCATCGTCTACTGTGCTTGAATCGTATGCCGCTTGTTCCCTCGCGTTCCTCAGGACACCTATTTTTTTAACCACTTATTCATCCCATCTTCCCCATCGTCCACCTTTGCCGTCTAAATTACTATCCCCGCTTTTCCTGCCATGTTCCATACGTCCATACTGTCGTAGAAAATACAATACCTTTGCGGTGTTAAAAGCGCGCGCTCAAGATTTATCGAGCTCGCTGTGCAAGTTTATTTTGAGCGAAGGACAGCTAATGTACGGAGGCGCAGGAGTCGACGTGCTTTCCATCCCCGATGCAAATGCCACATTGCCCATTCAAACTCCGAACAGTCCTGCTCTTTCAGTTTCTTCAGCTCGCGGCGGTGCTCATCCCACTGCTCGTAGCGGACGATGGATTCGTGTTTCCAATCGCGGAGTGTGCTTGCGACTCTGCGCAAGTTCGTTGCGCATCACAGCTTCGATGACCGCTTCCTGTCGACACATGTATCCGTGAACGGTGGCCTCAAGCTCCCCGACAGTCGTGAACGGCCGCTATACCTTTCCAACTGGCATCTACAGGTATCAAGGGTGCGGGGAGATTCGAGATCTTCGCGACTTTGAGTTCTCGACTTGCCGGAACAGCGGCATCAGTAAAAAGTGGAGGGAAATATAAGGCTTTATGACAATTGGGGGTTTTGGCAAACCTTGCGGGAGTTTATCGGTGCTTGTAAAGTAGAATAAGTGCTTGCAACTAGTCCGAAAGGGGTGTGCTGGTTTATATGTGCCTAGTAATGCTTGCAGCTGGGTTGCAAATCTCTCGCAAGTCTGACGGCCGGCTTATGGGTGCTTGCGGCAGCTTATAAGCAAGCACAAGGTTTCTCCGATGATTATAAGTATATTAAAAGGCTGCAGTCGAGTTACAACGTGTTTTGGCCTTGTGCCAGGAATCTACAGAGTTGCATCCACACGATCGCGCACGTCCTCCCCGTCCTCTGGCCCCAAGCATTCCTCTTCACCCTCGTCGCCCGACTCTTCACCCTCGTCGCCATCATCCTCCGTGTCCGAATCCGAGCCCTCGTGGTCGTCTATCTCCAGCGTCGTCGTCGTCGTCGTCGTCGGCCAAGTCTAAGTCCAAGTCCTCTGGACCCTCCGCCGACTCTCGGGACCCGATATCCGGCTGGGGCTGGTCCTCCTCATCCGACTCTTCTTCCTGATAGTTTGCCTCGTCAGGCTCGGGATCAGGGACGACAATCTGGTAGGAATGCCCGACTCCGCCGCCGAGGTAGCGCATGATCATATCGCGGTCCACAAAGCTAGGTGACTTTGAGCGCTCCCGGATTGAAAGCATGCAAGAACAAAACTCACAAGTTCACGTAGTGGAAGCGCCAGTCATCGTGCTCGCCGGGGCGTCCCACGGAATCCATGTCGGGCTGCCATTCGGTGGAGCCGTGGGCGAACGCGGGCACTAGATGAGCTTCGCGAATAATCTCGTCGGGGTTTATGAAGCCATACGCGCTGTCGTCGGAGTCGGGAACGAACTCGACGCGATGGAGACGCCGGCGCTTGAACCCGCCTTTCCACGTCTTGTCCAGACGGAAACGACGGATCCACAAAAGGGTAACTGGGGCCGCCGCCGAGAGGTAGCCGTGAACGCGATGCTGGACGTCGCAATGGAATATGCCGATGATGCGCGCGTAGCTGAATGGGTGCTCATCGTCGCTGTCCTCGGGCGCGAGCATCATAACGTCGGCATGCCGGGAGTCCATGGAATCCTGCTCGCGTCGAATGTCGTAGCTCGTGTAGTTGATGCGGAGGACTTTGTGGCGGTAAAGGCGATTGTTGACAATGAAGATGTTATTGCGGTTGGTCGCGGTGTATTCGGAGCCGTCCGACGAGTATTCGGGATGGAGGACGCGTGTGAGCAGGTGGTTCTTCAAATTGCGCTGAAAATTCTTTGGCCGTCGACGTTAGCGGGAAGCGCGCGTGAAGGCCGGAAGGACATACTTTGAGAGCCGGATCTCCCTCGTTCTCGGACAGCCACGCCGAGATATTCAGCGGGTGGTTACGACTTGAAGAGACGTGGGAGTGGAACTCCGGAGGCTTGTATGGAAGTGCCTCAGACTCTGCAAAATCAAGTGTGAGTTTGGTCGCCTTCTTCCGCATCTTCCGCCGTCCCCCTATGTCCGCCTCCGCCTTGCGTTTAGCTCCAGCAATACGAGGAGCCGCCGTTGTGGATGTAGCACCGCCGCCGCCAGGTGCAACCCGAACCTGAGCGGCAATTTTGTGCAGAGTCGCCTCGCGCCGCTCGAGTTTGGTGATCTATCCAATGAGATGGGTTTTAATCGTCGTTAGATTGAAAGTTTTGAACTTGCCGCCGCCAGACAGTTCTTGTGCACCCGGTCTAGCTCCCTTCTGGCCCTTCTGCGCCCTCGCAACGTAACGCCGGCGTCGAGCGGCCTCCTCGCGCGGGAGCTCCTTGGTGACAAAGTGCGTGCTTTTGCCAGCAGTCATTTATAACGCACCCGGTGAGGATCCCGAGCCTCTCTGGCAGTGGGCGCTCTGTGCTGCGCATGTTCAGGAACGAGGACGCGGAGACGCTGGGAACAAGGCACGGCGCTCGAAAGTTTGTTGTGCTCGTGTCGCGCTGGAGGGTCTTCTTCTTCGGAGATTGCGGTGGCAACATACTATACTCGGATTTGCGGAATTACACACAGAGAGAAAGTACTACCATTGTCATCTGCCTCGTCGTTGAGCCACGGACGGAAAAGCGATAGAAAAACACACGTTTACCCGGCGAAATCTAAAGTGACGCCGTCGTCCAAAGAGTCCAACTCGCGGGCAATCCTCTCGCGCTCGTCGTCTTCGAATGCCCAGAGCGCACAATCGCAATTCCGACCCTCGATGAGATTAAGCGCCCGTGATGACGCGTACATCCAAAGCTCGACGGCGTCCTCCTCGAGGCGCGCGTGCTTCTCGGTCTGCTCGAGGATCTGCGAGCCGAGGAGGAGCGACTGGAGCTGGTCTTGGAGCGCGCGGTCGTGCGTAACAACAGCGGCGTCGTACTCTTTGGTGGCAAACTGCACGCGGGCGCGGAAACCGCCAGTGGTCTCACCAGACAGGCATGTCGTGTCAGCCGCCAGTTCATAGTCAGCGCGAAGCTGCTCCCACTTGCGCATGTCCGCTTGGGCAGACTTGCGCGCCGTAGCGAAGTTCTCGAAGTTTTCGCGTAGGGTCTGCTGGGTATGACCAGCGTTCTCGATGAGGACACGAAGGCGTGACGCTGATTGCTCTGTGAGGAATGCGAGTCGCAGATATTCTCGTACGCGAGCTTCGGTGGCTGCAGTGTGTCGTCAACGTATGGAGGCTGAGAGAAATGTGAGGCACCTGGATCGGCCGACTCCTGACGACCATCGAGAGCGTTGAGGAGCTTCTGCTCAAGACGCGTCGCTTGGCGGAGCAGTAGTTGACTGCAGAGATCGGGAGAGAGGTGCATGACGGGCGGGATCAAGCAGTGGGATGATTGCTCCCGATTCGAAGAGATTGATTCTCTAGAATGAGCGCCAGTGAGAATGGTGGATGCGCTCTTGTGCGGAAATGTGCGGAAATGTGCGGAAATGTGCTGTGTCTTTGGCGGCACGTCGAAAACAGCGAAACGCACTTTTACACATTTTTCCGCACATCTCCGCACACTAGAGCACAGGATCCGTGCTTTTATTTTCACGATCGTGTGCGGAAATGTGCGCTCACCTGCGCAGCGATGCTCTGGGCCGGTTTCGTGTACCCCTTCTACCTACTCGTGTTTCCCGCTACTTTTCCGATACCACCACTGAATTGCGCTACACAAATACATCCATCCCGATGCCCGATGGCGGGAAAGCAAAGAACGCAACCAAGTCGGCGCCGACTTGGGCGCTGCGTCACGTCAAAGTCCCCGCTCGCCGCGTTTCTCGCACCAAGTCCCTCCCCTCCTTCACCGCCGCCCGCATAGACGCAGCATCGAGGGCCAGCGGCGCCCCTCGTCCGCTGACCGTCGACGTGTCAATAACGCGTTGTTCTGCGCAGCCGTAAGACACCGAAGAAGAAAGCCGGGCAGTTGCTTACCTCCTTCTCCGAGTCGGAGCCCAGCCACGAGGAGGTAGATGCGTCTGGGAAGAGTGTGTTAGCCTGGATTGGGCCTGGTAGAGATGCGGGCACCTACCCAGTCTGATGCTGACGCGGCGCATGCTAGGTTGGACCAGTCAGTGCGATCCAAGCGGGCGGAGGAGAGACGGGAACATACCGCGATCGTCGCCGCTGGCTGCACTTGAATCTGCTGGAAAAATCAGCCTTGTAACCGGAATCGACGGCGACAGCAAGGGCTTACATGAACGTGCCTCGTTGGCCGTGCACCAGCGGCGTAGACCTCGAAATCTGCGAGCAGAAGAATTGTCAGCCTGCGCCGGGATGGAGCTAAATCAACCTACCGAACCGCGAGCCCGAGCAGACACCTCTACAAAGTGTATTAGAACGACACCGGCGCACGAGTCAAAAAGTGTACCGGGAGTCTATGATTCGTGCAGAGGCGAAAGTATCAATGCGAGCGGCAGTCGGACGCGTGTGCCTAAGAGATTTGCGAGGGTTCGAATTCGGAGACGGAAGACGGCGCGTACCTGCGCAAGAAACCCAGGCAGAGACAGCTCCTAGCTACGGATTGTCAGCCGAGTGGAGGTAAGATGTCTGGAGTACGATACCGACCCGGGGCAGATAATAGTCGATGGAGGATACGGTGCTGGCCTAGTTTGAGGTCTAAGAGACTTGGGTGAGCGTGTTTTTCAGAGGCCTAGAGGTCGGGATACGCGCCGCATGAATGCGGAGCTGGATATATGCGCTACGGACGGGCAGCTGGGCGTGCGGTCATTGCGGGCACATATCGATATAAGACGGCGCACCAGCGTCCCTCCTGAGGCTGTTCCGAGCCCCCTGGGGCCTCCTGGAGGGCGAAGATGAGCCCACTTCGGATGCGAAGGCGCGGACGCTCGCTACGCGATACGAGCTTGTAGCCGCGCAACGAGCGATGACGACGTCGGTGGGAGTGGGTGCGGGAGCCGCGGGGCGACACGGGGGGGAGGAGAGTGTGGTGGACGTCGGGAGCGGCAGTCGTTGCCGAGATGGTGGTGGTCAGAAGAAAGCTGGTGCAGCGCGCATCATAAGCCTCGTCCTACGCATGGCTATTACACAACACCATTCGCTTACTCTACTGCAGCTAGCTATCGCTGCATACAGGCCACAGCGCCTCCTCCTCCGCTCGCGTCGTTCCGCGGCCGCAGGCGACGAGTTCGGCTCCTTGTCGTCGTAACTCGACTCGGAGTCCGAGCGCCCCGCAGCGCCACTACCACTCCCCGAGGCTGCTTGCGGGCCTTGCATCTGCGCCGCAGCCCGCTCCTCCGCCGCGCGAATCGGGCCAGGTTCTCGATCCGTCGTCCGCGACACTCGCTTGCCGCCTTGGCAGTACCGCCAGCAGGTGCAGAGGATTTGAGAGGACATCGAGCTGGCGTCGAGGTAGGCACTGCTCGTCACTCGAGGATGGGACGCAGGACGCGGAGGTCGGGGCTTTGGCGACGCTGACGAACGCGGGGACTCGGCGCCGTTCGCGGTGGGTGTCGATTTGGTGTCGATGGCTGTAGATACAGATTAGCTATATCACCCATAGGATTCCATGCCAGAGCCGGCGTTGCAATTTTGGTCGATGTGGTTGTGGTACAGATGCAAGATTCAGAATATTCAACGTCGTCACACACGCCGCACAAATCCGCACATTTCTTTGCAACCTTGAGCACATATTCTGCTAAAAACCACAAGGGAGCACATTTGCGCACAAGAGCGCATCCACCATTCTCACTGTTAATATTAATATTAATGAGCCGACGCGTACCCCCGCAAAATCACTGCTGTCACTGCGTCTGTGTCATTTTATTTTTGGGACAAAAGCTGGCTACGTCGGCGTGCGGCGTACTAGTTCCAAATACTTCGCATAGACGTGTTTATCCTCGGCGTCGAGAAAGATCTTGCGGTCAAAAATCCCAGTCTTGGACAAGCGAAACGGCTTCGAGGCGGCGGCCCAGACGCTTTTCCGCCTCCGCGGCGCGGGTACGCTGCGCATTCGTGGTGACAGGACGACCGGGATAGTTTTCACGCTGCTGAATAGACCTCGCAACAGAGCGGAGGCTGTCCCACACCTTAACTCGTTTACGCTGTTTTGCTTTAGCGGTGGTAAGATTGAGGCTACAACAAAATATACATATTCAAAACTAAATTCAACGCGACCAGACTCACTGGTCGCAGTCTCGCAGACGGGAAACCGCAGCGTTAGACTCTTTTTAAATCCCCATCGGCCAGTGCATAAAGTTGAACCCATCGCGCGAGATATCCTCCAACTCTCGCAGTTCACCCGACAACCTCGCTTTCATGTCATCCTTCTTTTCCTGCGCGTAATTCACTGCGAGCAGGGTTAGACGCTTTCCAAAGCCCTGGTTGATCGTCGCAGTAACTTGGCGGCTCTTTGTGAACCGGACTAGGTGGCAATCGTTGAAGGCAAGGATGCTCCGAAGATAAAGATGTTGTAGTGAAGGGAGAAGGCGAGATTTTCCCGGGGCCAGTCTCCCAGGTGAGCTGAAGGAGAACCGAATTTGTGACGATGGGCGTGTGGGGAGCATGCGAGGTTATATCGGCAATGTCAAGGCTCGCGAGTGCGCGCAGAGTAGACAGGGACTTCGATGAGCTCACGCTCGTGGATGAGTGCATAAAGTGTCAGGCTGACGAGGCACGCGGGAGAAGCCGGAACGGGATTGAAGAGCCTGGAAAGACTCTGGCTGCCACACCGCGGGTGGATCCGTGCGCCGCGACCGGACCTGGAGATGTCTGAGATTTTTGAAGGTGAGCGAATCCCATATCAGCCCGAGTACTTCTGCTCCCAAACCCGCGTCCCCGTACTCTCCTATGTCCAGAAAAAAGCGCCCGACGAGCGAGACGGCAGGAGCAAGTTCCTGTAGGGGGAACAGTCGGGTGTTGATAGAAAAGTACGACGAACTCCCGCAAGGCAGGGTAGCCATGAAAGCCAGGGATGTATGCCTGCCCCTGGGTCCTTCGAGTCCTCGGAAGGCATTCAATGCGGCCCACGGGATATCCAGACGGCAGGTTGGGACACCCCAGAGCGTCACCTCCCGGAGTCGCGGGGCGTCGCTGAACATGTCGACCACCTCCGCGCGCGTCGTCAATCCGAGACTTTCGAGCATTGGCACGCGTCCACGGACGCGTTGAAGAATATGGAGCTCAGCAGTGTCAACACTGATGTCCACATCCCGCCACCGTTGTGAATGCGGGATGAGGAGCTCAAGCACAGCGGCGCTATGCTCAGTCTTGGAGTCTCCGAGGATGCGGATACAAAGCGGGTGACTCGTGCTGCGCGTCAATGCGGTCCGGATGAATCCAAAAAGGATGGTGGGCGACACCGAGCATCGGGACCACAATGCGGTCTCAACAGCGATGTGCGACCAGAGGCACGGAGTGCCAAATGCGACGCTCCTCCAATGAGAGGAAACCTGGGCAGCGTCAATCTCCAATGGTGAGGCATGATAAAGCTTCTCACCTGTGCCAATGCCATGAGCTCTACGCGAGCAAGACTGTCGAGTTCGAAAGAAGGGGTTCGCGTGCGAGGCAGCCCTCGCCTTCTCAATGGCAAGACTGGGATGCAGAACTCAAAGATCATGGTAAGTATCTCCACTGGCAAGCGTCGGATTGTCGCGTAGGCGCCATGGAATAGCCTGAGGTATCGGACCACAGTATCCGCGTGCACTCGGGCTTCAGGGCTATAGCCTTCCTCGGGGTTCGCGGCGCTCTTGGGCGCTGAGAGCGCGTGTGCAGCCTGTCATCGCGATACGACATAAAGCAGCCGGATTTGGAGGCAGAACATTGTTGCGCAGGTAGGAGAGAAGCTCTGTGAAGCTTGCGTCCGAGATGCAAGGCTCGTTTTTCGCCGGCGAGGTCCATGGCATCTAAGGTGGTAACCAAGATGGCGATTTATGTGGGTGTCTTTGATTCAGGGCCTTGTCGCCGAGCGCTAGGTATTCGCTGAGTAAGAATGTTCCGCTGCCGTGACATCAAACAGCCGGTGCGGAAGCCAAAATGGACCTTCAAGCTTCAGCCTTCAAGTTTGTGATAGTGGCGTATTACGTCCCGCGACGCTGCTATGATATGCCATGCATTTGCCATGCATTGAGAGACCGAACTATGCGCCCTCCCATGTCTTCAAGAAGACCGAAACCGCCGAAGATTTACCGCTGAACCTGAGGGTACGCAAAGATTTACGACCAGAAGTAATTTGTTGACTTCATTCAGTCTTCTGCGCAAAAGTCCCTCCAGGGCTACCTACGCGGAGACTTTGCTTCTTACGGCCGCAGTAACCGACAACCAAACCCAATGCAACAATATTCTCCTAGAAATATTCCTCGTTCATCTCCAACAAGATCGACTGCCGAATGCGACCGAGATTTCAAGCATCGACGACGTCGCTGTGTGCTCTCGTTGCGCTCTGGGGATTTATATCAGTACTCCAAACACGCCAATACGAACCCGCCGGCTTGATGAAAATTTGGCGGGAAGTATGCTAGGCCGATCTGGACAGAACTGATGTCCAATTTTTCTAACACTAACAGGTAAATGTTTCTTGGCGGCTGTCGCAACTGTGCTGGATACACGAAAAATGTCCGAATCGCGCTAGACAATGGCAGGTCCAGCTTCGCCAGACTTTTCTAATTTCTATCTGTGATTGAGATTTCTATATTTATGATTCCTCCCTTTCTATCCGTGGTCTATATCCTGATCTTCCTTCTTGATAATTTGCAGTGTGTGCGGGGTTTCTGTCGTCCGGGACTACCGGCGGCTGAAGAATAGGGCGGCCAACGAGGAGCGGGCGGCGACGCGTATGGATCAGACGAGACTGTACAAGTTACAACGACCATCGGGTTACGTCGAAATACTTCCCCCACGTCCAATAGCCCGTCTGTTGTATGAATGTGGCCTGTTCTTACCGCGCATTTCCTGACGGATCTCGCGATGCACAATATGCTCCTCGATTTCCTCTTTCCGTGCCTGCCCGCCACGTTGCTTAGCGACGTGTACCAGCGAACATGGTCTACACACCTCAGGCAGGTCTATCACATTCTTCTGGCTCTTCTGTCGCGAGCGTGTGGTCTGCAGCTTCATGTTGTCCCAGTCGATGAGCGACGACCGCCACGGGATATACCGACCCGTCGGATGCGCCCGCTGTAACTCCATCCCTCCATCGTCTACAATAGCTGCGACCCCGCTTGTCTGCCCGTAGTCGGGATCGTTCATTGGCCGAGGCGGTGGGAGTAGTGTCGCTTCGGCGCCCTCAATAGATTGTCCGGCGTCCTCCTCTCCCTCCTCAAAGTATCCCGTCTCGGGGTCGAAGTGGAAGTATTGCCATGTCCGGGACTCTGTCGAGGGTAAAGATGGAGATGATAGTTTGGAGCAAGACGCGTACGTGGTTCGGAGTCGAACATCTCGACTTCAGAGTACGAACCGGAGACCTTCTTCTGCTGCTCGACCCCAAGCTCCACGGCAACGTCCTCCGCTTTGGTCCCCCGCTGCACGCAAACACTCTCAGTACTCGCGGTGCACTAGCAAGGACGATAGACCGTACCTTGCAGTGGACCAGACGCCCCGCTTTGTCCGGGTTGTTGCTCCGCGTTGCTTGAGGTACGATGGGCGGCTTCAGGCACGTCCAAACGGGCTCAGATGCGTTCTTCGATTTCGACGGTAGCTGGAGCACACCCATCCCCGGCAGCAGCGCCTCTTCCTCAAACTCAGGCGGCATCTATTCAGAGGAACATTCAGCGAAACGGGTCCGTACGTTATCAAAACGCATACGTTGGCTCGAGACAATTCTATGGTTGGTTCCTTGTTCTCGACGACCAGTGGTGGTGGCACCAATACCGGGGCGAGCGCAAACGTTAACACGAGCTCAGCGAACGTGGACAATTCTTTCGTCCCCAGTGCGTACACCGTTCTGTGGGCTGTCCAGACTAGAAGCCAGCCCCATTCGACTCGGAAGGAAATACACAACGCGCGGACGTACCTCCAGGCTGTTGAACGATCTGCTCGTGCAGCGTATCTGGCGCGACCGAGCACGCATACCGCCAGAGAACATCTCCACCGTGCGCGTTTTGCTTTCCCTCCGGCGCGAGCAGCGATTCCTCGACGCTCACGGATATGCCATCGCGCAATATTTCCACCCGCGAGTAGAGGCGGAGGCGATATGGCGCTAGGACGGTCATCCGCCAGGAGGTCTGGAGAGCGGCCAGCTGCGTCGGAGTCTCGGCGACGAGCAGCAGCTCAGGTGGAAGAATCTCGGCGGGTAGTAATCGATGTCCATTGAGGGGCAGGGGTGGAGGAGGAGGGTACAGAAGGACGACGACGCGGATGATGGCGGGCTGGCGCAGCAAGAGCCCCAGAGGCGCAACATATGCGAGCTTGCCATGCTCGCTAGGGCGGGAGAAGTGTAGCATCCACTTCGGGATTTCATCTCCCTCCAAGGCGTCGATTTCGTCCCCGGGTCGGAGGAGCCAGCACACTATGGGAACAAGTAAGCAACCACCACAACCATTGGGACGAAATGTTTGGCCGACCCCACTTTTGGCCACGCTGCGATGCTGAGTCGTATAAGTTGGCGAATAGACTCCCGACTTGGCCTGGGGTCCTCAATAAATTCAACACATCCTCGACGTAATTGGCGGTGAACCGGGAGCGGGAGATGCGGCGAAGGGTGTATTGGGCGGGGTTCTCGGCCCGGTTAACGCTGTGTTCGCGGTAGGAGATGCAGCCTGAGCAGGTGGTGAGTGCGGGGACTAGCGGGGATTGGTGCTCACCCTCGAGAACGGCTCGGAGGCTTGAGAGGATGCATGGGTATATAGGCTTATGCAGGTCGGTGAGACATACGAATAGCCGGGCCATACGGCCTGTCCGTCGTGCCTCCTGGCAAAACTGGGATCGCGGCCAGTGGCTACCAAAAGATCGGTGTACTGTCGAGAGTTCAGCGCGGAAGAATCAAATCTCAATCCACGTACATGCTGGTCCTGAGGCGCATGAAAGTCGGCGACGGTGCTGCAACTAAGGGAATGAGAGGACATAGCGGAGTGACTGCAAGTAGGAAGTGTGGTTGCTTATCTTCTCGATGAACCTTCCAAGAAGCCCACTGAATATTCACGACAGCGAACGCGACAAAGAAGGTATCGGCAATGGCGCAAGGAAAGGGGGTCTGTCGGTGCTTCCAAGACGTCCCCTCGTCGAGCGTACAGACGGCGGCCATGTCGAGGTTGAAGGCGCACAATAAGAATTATTCAGAACCGACGCGCTCAGTTTTATATTCCCCTCGAGAGCCGAAAGCGTAGAATGAACTTCATAGCTCAGCTGGGATAAGCCGCCGTGGTCATTATTACCGGTCCCTCTGCGCATCGTCTCTCGACAAATGCGTTGTTGGCTCGTGGTGCTTCTTGTCGGTGAAACGGTCGGTAGGACTGTCGAGGGTGGTCCACGCAGGGAATCCCTCCAGCTAGCCAGGCGGCGCGAAACTTCGAAACAGCGCGAGGGTGGAGGAGATGCGCCGCTTTAAACTGTCGACACTCGATTGGGGCACGGAATCATAGCTCCCGAAGGAATGGATTTGGAGGGATGCGGGCGTGGATTTGGGTATATCCAGATATCAGGGTATCTCCCTGATATCTCTTGGGCCATCCCTCAAAACCGGCCATCCCGCTCTCGTCCCCGCCGCTCTGCCCAGCCCCAGCGGCGTTCCCGCTCCTTCTGCTTGCGTCGACTGCGGCGTAGCCCTTCCACGCGTTCCTGTTTTCCGCTCGCCGGGCCGTTCTCGCCTCTACCCGTGCCTCCCGTCACGCTCCCGCCGGCCGTCTCGCTTCTGCCCATCGACACGCTCCCAGACCCCACCGCTCCGCCCAGAATCAACCCCGCTCGAATGCAGCCGATGGGCGCGCGCCAGAGGAGACCAGAGGTAGGTAGACGCTGTAGACAAGACTGTTAGAGCACGTCAGTCGTTGTCGCAGGGCAAGGCCAGTTGGCTAAAAGCGCGGAAGGACAGGGGGAAGATGTACGGACGTGGCGTGCTCAGTTGACGAGCCTGGAGGGTCGGAGAAGTCGAATGGTGCTGCCGGGGAGGCGGGGAGGGGGCAGTAGACACGCGTATCGAAGCTGGCAGTGTTCTTTTGCCGCCGACTGTAAAACGGTTAGAGAACATCGAAGGCGTTGAGGATAGCGCACCCGCACCATCGTGTAGCAGGCCCGCTAACGCAGCCTCAACGCCGCCATTGAGCGCTCGAGCCGCGGTCAAACTCGAAGATACCAGGAGTGACATCTTGCGTCTCTTGGATATCTCTCGGTCTCTGCCATCGCCCCTCGAGATATTCCAGAGAATAGACTGCATCTCCCAGATATATCCCTGATTTCTCGAGCCCTCCCTCCCACCGCCATCCCGCCGACCGGCCATCCCTCCGACCGCCCCGCCCAGCACCGGCAGCGTTCCCGCTCCTTCTGCTTGCATTGGTTGCGGCCCAGCCTTTCCACGTGCTCCCACCGCCGGGCGACGCGATCCAACCGCTGGCGACGCGCATTGACTGCGCTCCCAACGCCCGCCCACGCGTTCCTGTTTCGAGCTCGCCGGGCCGTGCCTCCCGACGCGCTCCCGCCGGCCGTCTCGCTTCTGTCCGTCGGAAGGGCGGCGCATGCTAGAGCTGCGGCAGGGTAAGAGATGAGTGCTGCAAGTAACGGCCGAGGTTTGTGCCGACGAGAACGTGCTGGGTCTAAAAGGCCGGCAATCTAGGCTAGAGGGCAAGTTAGGGCTAGCGGAGACTGGGGGTGGGGAACGTTTGCGGGACAGGCCGTGGCCTGGAGCGACGCTACGATGGATGAGAGCGACGAGGCGGAGGACGGGGACGAAAGTGGATTGTGGTAGGGTCTCGGAATGGCGACGGGCAGCGGGGGCAGCAGCAATGGCAGCGACGAGTGCACAACGGGCGCGACGGACACGACAGACGCGACGACAGCGGCGCAAGGAGGGACTCCGAGGGAGGGAGCAGGTAGTCAGTCGTCGACGTTGATGACAAGTCCGAGTCCGAGATCGATCTATCGGAGACGCACTGCGCGCATCGTTGGCGACGGTCTGCTCAGAAGTATGCCCGCAGAGGTTGAATTTGGAAGACGATGTATGCGGGTGGAGATTGTAAAGTCGGGACCCGGGCTTGTCGCACGCTTTTGCCTCCACACTTCGATGTCGGTTTGCGAGCAGCTACAACGGCTCCACGTACCGCAAAATCACTGCTCCTGCTGGTATAGCACCCCGGCACGACCTCTCCTGCGCAATCTCAAGCGAGCACAACGAGCACAGCGCGCGCCACAGCGCGCGACCTTGCTCTATCACCAACTTCGAGTCTGGTTCGCAACGAGTCTAACGACGCACACGCGGGGACGTCCCAGCGACGTTTCTAGGGCTAAGGAACGTTCTAGGTGCGTCGTCTTCTCCGCGTCTTGACAATCCTCAAAAGTGGGACCAGGGGTACATCCCAAGCGCTTCCCTTCCCTTCCGCCGCCTCTTCCACCGCCCCTTCCGCCGCCCCTTCCACCGCCTCCAGCGCCGAAGATGATGCTGCAGGAAGCGCGTATGTGGCCGCGCTGTGCTGTTGAGTCGAGCTGAACGGGTCGTGTAGGGCAGGACGATGTCCGACCACCAAATTGGACTCCAAGCCACCTAATCAAGCCCACTTTGGTCCACTCCCAAACCATTTCTCGTCAACACACCGAACATTGTCGACGCTCTGTGGCTCCCGGGACGCTCGCTGGCGCATGCGGTGCGTGGGGCGTCTATTCCGCTTTGCTCACTGACATTGCCATCTCAGTAAACAAACCCGGACGGCTTTTACCTCTTATTCGCAACGCAAGAACTCGAGACGACGCCGTCCTCCCCGAAATCGATATTCGGGAGACGTTCCATGGCCCGGAGGGTGCGATTGAGTCGAACGCGGTTGAACGGTTCTGTGCCATCGAAACCAGGGCGAATCGTTCCAGCCTGTGCAGAACGAGCGGGTCGCGACGTCGATGGACTTCGCCATCGTTACCGGCTGGCAGGTGCGTGTCTTTTCCCTTCGCCGTCACCAAGGAATACGCCCAGATCATTTACGACCAGACGTCGTCTCCGCGTCTCGACAAGGTCCTCAAAAAGCGGGAACAAGAGAATTGGGCGTCCGACGAGCAACGCCAAAAGCTCGCGTACATCATTCTTGTCGAGCTCCTCGCGTAACCAGTTCGCGTCCCCCGTCCGCTGGATCCAAACGCAAGACCGGCTGTTCACGCAATTTGCGTTTGTCCAAGATTTCGTTGGAGACGCTTTTCCAGCGTTGGAGCTCGGAGGGCTGGGGCGAGTATCTTTGCTTGGCTGGTGCGGTTATCGGGTGCGCCGTCAAAACTTATTTGTTCTTTCTCGTGCTGAACTTTTCTGTAGCTGGACTCATGGCACCGGCCTTATGGGCCCGACCAACATCGTCGCGCACGACCTCGAGAGCTACGACCTCGAGAGCTACGACCTCGAGAGCTACGGCGTCAGCACGTTCTCCGCCAAAGAGACGGCCTTCAATATCCTCGGCCTCATGCACCCGCTCCTCTTCAGCATCACCCAAGTCGAGCCGATTTGGGCTGACCTCAACGGTGGCATGGACAAGCTCCCCGACCTCGCCGACATTACGGGCCGCATTCGTTTGGACCTCATGAAGAAGGGCGAGCTCCGCCGCGCGATCGCCCTCGACAACTCCGCCGATTTCAAGACGACCAACGGCGTCGAGGCTGAACATCTCCTCCAGACGGTCAACGTTACGCCTCGCGCCAACTTCCGCTTCGAGTTCCTGACGCTCGAGTCGTACGACAACCTCGCGGACCTCTCGCGTCTGCAGGGCATGGTCGACCTCGATAAGGTTATGGTCATCACCGGCTTTGGAGAGGTCGGACCGTGGGGCAGCTCGCGGATGCGTTGGGAGATGGAGGCGCGCGGGGAGTTTACGATCCAAGGCTGCATCGAGATGGCGTGGCTTATGGGCTACATCAAGCACTTTGACGGCCGCCTGAAGGACGGGTCGCTTTACGTTGGATGGGTGGACAGCAAGAGCAGCGAACCGGTTGACGACAAGGACGTCAAGGGCCGATACCAGAAGGAGATCTTGGACCATGCCGGAGTTCGTCTCATCGGTGCGTGGTTTGACCTTGTATTTTTTTTTGCTCACTTGCATCTCTCAGAACCCGGACTCGCCGCATACCGAGGTCACCGCCAAGGGCGACATCGTCTACTCCGAGGTCGTCCGCGAGAACGTCCGCAAGCTCGAGGAGTATGTCGAGGAGATGGCGAGCGGCGACATCGTTTCTGCGCCGGTTAACATCAGCAAAGTCCAAGACGACGTTCTTAAGCTTTGGACGTTGGTCAGGTCGCAGCCCGGGATCAGCCAGGAGCAGAAGAACCGCATCAAGGCGTTGTATGAGGGTCCCTCCACACGCCCGAGCCGCGTCGTACCGGTGTTCGCCAGCGTGGGTCGTCGTCGCAATTCCTCCGTCCCCAAGTCGCGAGCGTTACCTCGTCTCTGCCGACAAGGCCCCCTTGCTCCATCTCAAACGCCGCGTCGGCACCAACTGGGAGTACAGCAGCAATTTGACTGGTGATCCTCCACGAAATCGCCACGTCCGGGACGCCGTTCAAAGACAAGAACGCGCTTCTTACCGGCGTTGGCAAGGGCTCCATTGGAGGCGAGATCGTTAAGGGTCTTTTGGCCGGAGGCGCTCACGTCGTCATCACCACCTCGCGGTACAATTGCGCGACGGTCGAGTACTACCAATTGGTAGCCGCTCACCGTTGTCCCCTTTAACCAAGGTTCGAAGCAAGATGTTGAGGCGCTTGTCGACTACATCTACGCCAACCTCGGGCTCCGCGCCGGACTCGTTCGGGTTCGGTCAAGTCGGCGCTCATCATCAACCCGCGTTACCTCTTTGGCGCGCCCCTACTATGACGCGTACAAGGCGCGCTATGAAACGCGTGCGCTGCAGTCGTACAAGGCGATGAGCGAGATCGCGTACTGCAACGCGCAGCCATCTCCGTCCTCCTTCCTTGCTGGGCGCTGGGCGGGCAAGGAAGCTGTCTTCAAGTCGTTGGGCGTCGAGGCTAAGGGCGCCGACGCAGCGATGCTGGAGATTGAAATCCTCAACGACGAGACGGGCGCACCGGTAGCTCGGTTGCATGGGGAGGCCAAGGCCGCTGCGGACGCCAAGGGCGTGTTCTCAACGTTGAGCCAGTCGGAGGCCGTGGCGATTGCGTTTGCGCAAGCGACGTCATGCACGTTTTTTTGGTACTTACTTGTTTGTTTGCTTTCACGACGCATTTCTCTCTCGAGCCTCGCATGAACACGCACTTTTGTACTGTTGTAGTGGCCTGCAATAGATTTTCTTGTGCTCTTGTTTTGTGTGTGGTCGTGTCAGCGTACCTCTGAGTCAAGCTTGAGCTCGGCGCCCTCGACTTGTCGGTACGTTCCTGTAACGACGCGAATGCTATAGTACTTGTGGCCCACAAATACTCCCATCAACGCGACTTGTCTCTTTGACCACCACCTACTCGAAAAGTCGCACTCTTTGATTCGATTCCACGCGCAGCGTAGCCACTTGGACCTCAAATTGTGTGCTCCTCTTGTTTTGTTTATCTGAAGCGTCGAGCTAACAACGATTTCGGACAGACTCGCTAACTGTCGAGGTACAGTCTTGCTACGCTGCCGATTTGAATATTAACATTTATGTTAGGTCATCTTAATGGTCCCTGAGCCGTGCGTCGACGTCGATTAAGGCGTATGGGATGTACACGGAGAACTATGCCGACCCGGTAAGTCGTTGCTCTACTTGTGCTGCTCTGCCTGAGCGCGATACAGGACGTGGACGTCGTGTACATCGGAACCATGTACAAGCGTCTACGCGGGACCGTTATCGAGCGATGACGCCTACGCCAGGCGTCGGAATGTCTTTGGCAGAGGAGGGGAGCGTTCCGCCGTTGCTGACCGCAGCTAATCGGGGGTGAGGACGCGGACGCACCGTACAGCGGCCGCGAGTGGACGCGGCTTCAACTCCGACTGCGGCGACGCGCAAACAAGCCCGCAACGCGCATGGTCAAGCGTATGCACGCGCGCCGGCACCTTCCGCGCCGCAGGTCCCTGTCTCCGCGAGTTTTGCGCGGTTCATATCCACAGCAGTGGCAGGAGGGGTACACTTGGCCTGGCGGGGAGCACGGAGACGCGATTGAGATGGCGCTGGGATATGGTCGGCAGGATGCTCTGGATATGAACTCCGTCGGGGCATACCAACAACAGCAGTACGCGCAGCAACAGCACGACTACGAGCAGCAACCTCAGGCACTCTCACATTCATTCCCCGCACCGTTTTCCTCGGCTCCGCTGGCTTTTGAGCCAAGTACCAGTTTGGGCCAAACCAGACATGCCAACCTCGCGGCGGCGCGACATCCATACACGGCCCCGCTAACGACCGGCTTTGACACGAGTGATATGCGCACGCCCTGCGGGACCGGGAGCGCCAACGCGACGACACCGAGCTCGACCGCTTCTGCAGCGTCGCCGCCATTCCCACTTACCGCGGACGACATTCCTATGTACTTGTCGCCGCAGCCACCGGCGTCGTTTGAACGTCGGGGACTTTTCTCAAATGCAGATGGGGGTGGATGACGGAATGGTCGGAAACACGCCAGGAGCACCAACGAATGCACTCGATGATGGCGCGTTTGTCCAGGCGCCATTCCCTGGATACGAAATTCGCAAGTTGCGCTTCTATATGACTACGGCGACGCGCCGGGCTACGGGCAGACAAGCGATGCTGGAATACCCGTCTACAGCCCAGCTAATGGTCCCTCCTTTGGCGACGTCGGAGCACCACCGACGTTCGGTTACGATACCTCCATCCCGCTGTCCGCACACGCTTCTTACCGGCGTTGGCAAGGGCTCCATTTGAGGCGAGATCGTTAAGGGTCTTTTGGCCGGAGGCGCTCACGTCGTCATCACCACCTCGCGCTACAATCGCGCGACAGTCGAGTACTATTACTCCATCTTCCAGACGTTGGTAGCCGCGGATCGGTGCTCAGCGCTCACCGTTGTCTCTTTCAACCAAGGTTCGAAGCAAGATGTTGAGGCGCTTGTCAAACTGGTTGACCACACCCCTCCGAAGTAGATTTGTCTTAGCTTGAAAATTGCAGTCCGTTGACAAATATTCGACAAGATACGTATGGAAGGATCACTGAATTCGCCTCACGGCCGCGTATCCCTCGACCGGACGCGACGTCCTCTGCAACTCGTCCCAGGTCGACGTCTCTCCCAATCTGCCGACTTCCATGCGTTGCCGGACCGCCGAAGATCTAATGTAGACCTGTGAGATTCGAGGAAGTGGTCTTCCGGCAATAAACGGCACAATGCCCTCGTCGTCAGTTGTGAGTACCATCCTCCTAACCTGGCAGCCTGAACTTTCCAGGTATCGGCTGACATCGCGCATTGCATCCTTGAGAGATGCTTTGTCACAATTTGCCATTTGGATCTGCTGAAGGCTGGGAAGCAAATTCGGGTGGTTTTTGAACAGACATTGCGTCCACAGCAAATTTGCGAATGAGAACAGTAGAAGCCTGTCCATGCTACACAGCAGGTCGAGCATCGCATTACGATTGTTGGAATGTGCATGCGGTGTGTCGATGTGGAACACTCTGAGATTGGACAAGAGCAGGCCGAGGTGCTGGTGACATCCTACGAGGAGTTCCTGGACCGTGCGGTCGATTATGGCAAGTTGAAGGTTTATGAGGCCCGGCATTTGGATGGTGGTAAGGACGGCGAGCGCGTCACGGCCGGGAAGTGTTAGCGAAAGTGATTCCAGGCACTTAAGCGTGGGCCTAGCTCCGGCGACGGATACCTGCGAGTGCGCGAGTTGGAGGTGGCGGAGATGAGAGCCCAGTCTCCACAGCGGTAGCGAACAGCCCCGACATTCCAGGATGTCCATCCGAGCGCGCCCGACAAGATTGAAGTCGATGTCGGCGTTTGTTACGCGCAACTGGGCAGGACGGAGGGGGAATTTGACGGTGCCACGGCTTTGCTGGTCTCTGACGACGACGACAAGGCGGCAACCTGGCTGCTGCACTTGTGGGAAGGCAGCGAATTCGTTGTTGAAGATGACCAGCTGGTCAGCATTTAACACCGATATACTGAGTTCCGCCAGCGTCGTCCAATGAGGTCGCACACATTCACGCAAGAATGCACGGATAGGTTTATCGTCGAAGTCGACGTCCCACCCGCATCCGACGGTGATGTCGAAGGCGCGGGCGTGCTTGCCACCCCGGTCCATTATCAACGACATTAGCCGCCTCTCATACCGTCCGTAGAACCGTATGCGGACCCAGAACTCGGCCTGCCCATGGATGATACGTCGCCACGTTCTGCACACCGAGCTCATTGCAGTTCGGGTTTTGGGGGAGACAAGGGCGTCGGATTGTCGGAATATCTCCAACAGAATTTCTTCGGGCACTGTGTTGAACGGCGATACTTTCTTGTCGGACGGCGCCGATACTATCTCGGGCTGTCGAATCTGCGAGTAGTTAGCACGTAGACGCAGAAGACCGGAGTTACCATCGGGACTGCTAGTTGACGGGGTTCCTTGCAGTACTTAGCTTGAGTACATGAGCAACGCGCTAGGATCTGTACTACTTACAGCTGGGCATTTAAACGGACGCATCGGACATTGACTTTGGTTGTGCGCCGCGTGGTACCGTAGGCCGTTTCTCAACTTAACTTGGTTTTGTAAGGAGATACTTGCGACGGGAGGTATGTTGTGGTTGTTGAAGACGAGAGAGCTGGATGCATCAAGCATCAAGCTTCAAGACTTATGTTGCTCTTCCATGTCGCTCACTGGAACACGAGCACATCCTCTTCACCGGCGGCCCGGGGGCAGGGGACGCGAATCATCGCGACAAATAAGGCCCTTGGCTCTGGCGACTTGTTCGGCTTCGTGAGTGGGCCGAGGTCAGAGGGCTCCCTGTGCGTATTCTCCTCTACGCTCTCGTTCTCCGACGCTGACTAGCCTCCAGCATCCGTTCCGTCTTCGCGGCGTATGTTCCTTCCTGCCTCGTATTGTTCTCGACCTAACCGCCTATGCAGCACAACTTCTGGGTGCTCCGCTCCGCAGGCAACGACACCTACGTGTACTGACTACTTTACTAGGTCTCCGTCCCCGTTTCCACCTCCACCGACGAGTGGATCTCCGCAGAGGTCCTTAGAGAAGAGTTCGCCCATCAGCAGGCGCTCCTAGATGCCGTAGACAACACCCAGAACGAGACGGAGACGACTGTCGAGCTCACCGCTCGATTTTTGGGGCACGTCAAGAAAACAACGACGAGGCGCCCGAGTGCGCCGAGGCCCGCACTTCCCTCCTCTTCTACGGCGATATTGTCGTCAACGCCCCAAGGTATCGTCTGCGCCGTCGCCATCTCCGCTTCGACATCGTTTGAGTCGTTCACGGTGAAGGCCGTCAAATGGCTCTTCTTCCCCGGTCTCCGTAGCTAGCAGGCGTTCCCCATCGTCGCGCTTGAGCTGTGTCACCGGCTTGAATCTTACTGAGCTCGAGTCGCATATTCAGAAATCGAACGCGCACCTTGCGGATAACGCCAAGATCAACGTCACCCTCCACAATGGCCCTCGCGTTCATCGTCACTGGCCCCGCGCGCTCCCTTTATGGCCTCGTCACCAGCCTCCGCCAGGTCCGCGCCCCGAGCGGTCTCGACCGTAGCAAGACAGACACCCTTCTCTCAACGCAAGCCGGTGTTTTCGGTTCGCTTCCTCGTTGTCGGCTAGTACCACAGCGAGTACTTTGCGGGACGGATGGAGAAGCTCATGGAGGAGGATTTGGCGGGAAAAGAATCGTGGACGGCCGCAGACTGAGAGAGGAAGATACCTGTGTATAACACGGAAGACGGTCCGGCTGGTTTCACATGTTGATGATCCTCTCACTTTTGCTCGTCCAGGATCCGACCTCCGCCAACTCTCAACATCGATTAAACGTTCGCTTGCGAGCAAATCTTCACGAGCGCATGCATTGGCCCGCCAGGACCAACTTCCCCGAGACCGCTACCCATGCCGTCGATCTTGGACCCGGCGTTATAGTTGAGCGCAGTCAGCCCGCTCACCGCGAAGAACCTCGATAGACGCGGTGTTCGTGTCCTCGTCGTCGGCGACCGCGCCAAGGACGACGCCGAGGCTATTCAACGCTCAAAGCGTCAATTACGAGAAATGGTGAAGCAAGAAGTGCGCTCCTGGGCTCGTTAAAGCCAGGCGCGTTGTTCTTTCACATCTTTGACTATCGACTAATCCTTCCTTGCAGCGACGGCAGGCACGATGTAATTCGACACGCCCTTCTCCCGCCTCTTGGGCAAGGCGCCGATTATGGTTACCGGCATGACGCACTCAACCGTCAAGGCCGGTTTCGTCTCCGCTGTCCTCGGCGCCGGCTTCCATATCGAACGCGCTGGCGGTGGGCACCACAGCCCCACTGCCCTCCGCTCCAAAAGTTGCCGAATTCCAATCCAGAATCCCCGCCGGTGTCGGTAACGCGCTCTCGCCAGTTTGGATTCCAGCTTCCGCTCTGGCAGGAGATGCGCAAGGAGGATTGCCCATTGAAGGTTTCTGCGTCGCCGCCGGAATCCCGAGTACGGAAAAGGCGGCCGAGATCATCGGTGGCTTGCGCGATGCCAATATTCGCCACGTCTCGTTCAAGCCCGGCTCCGTTGAGGGCATCCGTCAAGTTGTCGCCATCGCCGCGTCCAACCCGACTTTTTCCCGTCATCCTCCAATGGACCGGTGGTCGTGCCGGGCGGTCATCACTCGTACGAGGACTTCCACCAGCCCGTCTTGCAGACGTACCGTTCGATTCTTCAACAATCGAATATCTCCCTCGTCGGCGGTAGTGGTTTCGGTGCGGCGGAGGACGTTTGGCCGTATTTGACGGGAGAGTGGGCGCTCACGTACGAGACGTAATCGATGCCGTTCGGTGGTCTCCTCTTCGCTTCCCGCGTTATGGTGGCCAAGGAGGCGCATACGAGTCCCTCCGTCAAGGACCTCATAGTCGCTGCTGCTGGTGTCGATGATGCGGATTGGAGGGGAAGCAGCTCCGTGGGTTTAACAGCACCTCGAGGCTGTTCGCCTTGACCAAATAAGTACAGATGGCAGAGCTGTATTAAGCTATTTAAGCTGTTGAAAAGCTGTTTGCAGTACGTCAAGCCGACGGGCGGTATATTGACTGTCAAGTCCGAGCTCCGGGAGCTGATCCACCTACTCGTGGCGTCAAGCTCTGGTAGGAGTTTGACGACACCGTTTTCAAGATGCCCAAGGAGAAAAGCGCGGCGGCATGGTTGCTCGAGCGCCGCGACGAGATCATCGGCAAGCCGTGGTTTGGTTGGAAGAAGGACGAGAGCGTGGCGAAGGAAAGGTTTGATGTATGTGCATATGCGCCGGGTTGCATGCTTGAATAATGCTTGAATGCTGAAGGTTGAGCACCGTGTGCAGCGACAGAAATCGGTGTTGATGGCGATGTCGAAGATGCATTTCAATTCTCGCTGCAGCACGTTGAAACTGTGCATCCAGATGGCAGCCCGAGCATCATGAGTGTTCAACTTTTCATTTTTTGGATAGTCGGTGGTCGGCGACTTGGGTCGGATGCATATGGATGAGCGGCTCAGCATAGTGCACAAATGTACATGTATATTAGCGCGGACGGGAATGCCCGCCGACGACGAACAGCGAACAAGAACGAGATACGGATACGCCGTTTGCGAGTTAAATCGTTAAGTTGAAATGAACAGAAGCGAAAAATGGTTTGACGAAGAGAAGACGTCTACCCAGCATAGATAAATACTTTCGTATTGAAGAAGCAGGCAGGCGAGGTTGTGAGGGAAGAAAATTTGAAAGAAGAATACTCAGTAGCGCCTTTTGAGTTGTTATTGGTGTTATTATCGAGACAACGGAGGAGCGGCGCGAGGGGACCTCAGATTTTCTCAGCTGCATCACTACCGCAGCTGTATGCGTAGAATATTCAGGGTGTTTTCTTTGTTCGAAGTGCAGTGGATGATCGCATCACCTCCGCCAATCTAACTCAACTACCACCACGAACAGTCGATAGACGGCAACTCCCAGTCGGCTAAACATGCTATCCGCCCTCGTTAATTAACCATCTTCATGTCCGGCGTTTAACAGCTCCTGCCCAATTCATTCAAGACGATCCACAACTGCCAGTGGACACGCCGAGTTCCCAGTAGTATCCCGGGGTGCCGCGTCGCGCCGCCACCCCGTACGGTTCGGCGTTCAAGTCCCGCGCATATGTAGATCCACCCGAGCCAAGTTAAGTAAGCCACGACGAGCCTAACCCTGGGTCCGCCGAAGTACCGTAAATAATCGCGAGCGTTCCTGGACTCTAAGTGCCGAGCTTTCGCCTGCCTGCATTGGCTCGCATTCGACTCGCATTGCCTGTTGCTGTTGCTGTAGGGTATTCAAGCTGAGCTCGAGAGTTCAATGGCGGCTACTAGGCATCCCCCCTCCCAGGGTACGCATCCCATGCGCAAGTGTCAGCACGCGCATGGCGGTTGTCTACGGCGCGGACCAGACACCAGCTGCAGGTGCACGTCGCCCTCAGCCTCGGCGGAGTGCCCCACTGGCAGACCATCTACGCGTATACGCGCTGAGCATGCACTCCCTCGAGCCGTACCCCGACTGGATCTGGGGAGTGCTCGACGTGCTTGAGGAGGCGCAGGACACGGCGGTGGTGTCGCAGCTCAAGGTCCCGCAGATGACGTACATCCGGTACGCGCGCGGGACGAACCTTGTCGCGCTCGGGGACAGCGTTATGACTGGCTTGTGTCGTCTCTCCCGCGCTCTACAGACCTAAAGCACGCTTGTACTAGTCAACCCAATCTTTGGCGAAGGCTGCACGAAAGCTATGCGCTGCGTCTTGGCGCTGCACACCGAGCTTAGCCGCGCGCAGAAGACGTCGGGGCGCGTCCTCCCGCCGACGTTTGCGAAGGAGTTCTTTGCAGAGGAGCGCGATAAGACTGAGTGGTTGTGGGACAACACGCGCATTGCGGGTTCGTGTTTCTAGCCCGTCCTTCCGTAACGCTGATTTGGGTATAGACTACGGCACGCCGACCACCGAACCCTTCTCTGGGGAAAGCCTCTCCGAAGGCGCGGGGCTCCGGTGGTATATTATGTGGCTGCAGCGTCTCGCTCCCTTTGTCAGTTTCTTCATCTGTTTATTTTGTGCAAGCTAACGCAAGTGCTACAGGACGACCATGCGGGGCTCGCGATGTACAGCGCAGTAACGGGCTTTGCGTCCCCAATCGACGCGCTGCACCCGAACCTGCCTTTGCGCCAATCGGCCTCCTCCTCTCCGGCGCGTGCCTGGTGTTCAGCCTGCGCGTCAGCTCGACGAGGGCGTTCTACTAGCCGCTTCGGTGGATGATGTTCTGGGTCGCGCTGTCGGCGTTAAACGAGGCGACGAACGCCTCGATGTGGGTGGTGACGGACGATGTTAGTGGGTATGCCTGGCATACAATCTTGGAAGCCCAACTCGCTCTTCAGGATCCCGTTGAGCGCCTTGTCGTTCTCGCAAGCAAAACTCGAGTTTACTAGACGAAATCAGCCATTGCGCCCGTTCGGTGCTGAAACCTACTCTGGTCTAGATACGGATTAGCGCAAGCAGAAACGTAGTGCGCGTATGCTTACTGTACATAGCTACACATAACAGACGCGACGTTGGCCTGGAAGCTACGCAGGAACTTGTGGGTAATCAGGTGGGGTAGGCAAAGCCAAAGGACGCGTACTGGTCGTCCGTAAATCTCGTGGTTCTGGGCTAGCTTGAGATCAAGTAGACGCAGGAGAAGGCGCGTACGGTTCTAACAAGCAATGGGTCAAAAACAGACCAGAGGAACACGAGGAAAGCGTACCTGTCGTCGACAATCGACGAGCTCATCTCGCGGAAGTGCTCTTGCTCACTATCGGCCAACGTTCGTTAACGGCGCGTCGTCAAGCAAATACAGCAGGCGCACTTGTTGAGGTAGTGCTTCGCCACGGCTTGGACGCCAACCGATTGAATCCCGGTAATCGTCTAGGGACATCTGAGCCAAAGGTTTCTGAACGAGAGTACATGCCTGGAAAGCGCCCTCGCTACACGTTCATAAGCGCGCAGTCAAGAAGAGCTCGACAACGTACCCAGAGAGATACGGATCTCCCGCCAAATCCTTCCCAGTTACGACCGGCAGCTGGCGCGCGCATAAGGTTCCTAAAATCGAGTTCAGGCGGTGCAGCTGCAAGACGGTAAAGAAACTCAAAGCATCGGTCCCAGTTGTGCGTGTACCTGTAGTTTTCAGCCGTTAGCCCGGGTAGCAAGAGCTAGGAAGCGTTCTCCGCTTACCCCCCTTTCCGCGAAACTCTGCGCCCATCGCCGCCCCGCGTTGGTTCATGAGCGTACGGTTGAACGCCGCCGCGACGTTAATCGCCCTAGACACCATTAACGCGTCAGAACCATAGGCTCGCAATAACGCACGCAGGGAACAACGACTTGAAATCCGTCCCGCGCACACCCGCGGGACTATCCTCCAGACATAGCCCCGGGAAGCCAATCAACGCGATGGCTGGGATGTTCCCGACACAATGCCCATTCTCCCACCCGACGCCCGTGGCGAGGGTGACCTTATCCGCGAGGGACATGCGCGCGACGGAGGCGCTGGCTTTGTTGTATGCGGCGGCCCATTGTGGGGAGATGTTGACTGTATTAGTGTTAAGGAGACGGGATTGGGTGCACCGCAAAAGGAATGGATACGTACGGACTGCATTGGACGGGGCGGAGCCGGCGCCACTGCTCGAGGTCGTTGCTGACGGAGGCGATGACCCGGGGGCGGAGGTCGAGGTTGACGACGGCGCCGAGGACGGGCGCCGAGGTCGGGCTCGACGCGGGTGTCGTCGTCCCAACGGGCGTCCCGACAGTCGACGCGATGCTGGATGGTACGCATTGGAAGAAGACTGCAAGACGTAGACGCGTCAGGCTGTATTCTGCGCGCGCGCGTAGGCAACGCTTACAGTCGTTCAGCTTCCTGCACTCGGCTCCCTGCACGCATGCCGTCGGTCCGGTCCTGGAGCAAAACGCGATTCAGTGTAGACGAGGCGAAATTTTGGGTTAACGCCAACGCACCATCCCGTCCCACCACTATATGGCACAAAAACCCCGTCAGCCCACCCATCCACCCAGACACTTGAAAGAAGACGTACCACTATCCCCACTCTGGCGCCTGGCCCTGCGCCGCCACCTTCCCAGCACCAACAAGCACGAATAACGCAGATACAGCGCGACGCATCGGTCAGCCTAGTACCAGCAAAGGGGTTGGGTTCCCCCGCAGACGGCCGAATATGTACCTCGCACTTGTCCGCACGGAGAATCCGCGGCCGCGTGCCTCTGGCTCAGGCGCCGCACAGGGAGGAAGGTCGGGTTCGCGTGACTTTGGGGCCGCCCGAAGTTCATCCATAGCCAAACGCGTGCTAGTGCTGGTGCTGGTCGAGGAGTACGCGAGCCGCGAGCCGCCGGCCGAGAGGAAGGGAAGGGTCCTTCGCGACGCGTTTGGGCATCGTCGGTCGGCGGGCGTGTTGGCAAGTGCTTCGAGCCAACTTCGAGCTCAGAACTCCTTTCGACTCGTCCTCGGTCGGATCTTTTTACCGGTACGTCCACGTATACCTCGGTCGGTCGGCGCTGCCCAGAGAACGCGGGGAAGCTGAAGCTGGATGGACATCGATATCATCGTGGTCAAGGTCAAGTCAAGGTCAGCCCGCGATTATCGATCCGCACAACACAAAACAGAACAATGCAGAGCGCGAGCCAGAACCCACAATTTTTCGCAGCAGCAAAAAATCCGAATAGATAGTATTACTAGACTCCGCCCGCTCGTACAACTCGGATAATGGCTGTTAACGAAGAAGGAGAAAGAAAAAGAGTGTGCGGTTCCTTCCGCCTTGCCCCGTCGTCGTCGCCACGACCGTATTTTGTGTTCGAGAAATAAACAACCAAACGCGTGCCTTGCCTACAAGAAGTCGCCAAACGCCACCATCTCCGCGCCCCCACTCTCCCGCATGCCGATTTCCCAGTCTACCAAACGCGCGTTAGCACAACACAAAGAGGAAAGTAGAAAACGCGGCGTAGCGTGTAAATCGTCGTAACTGCCATAAGCATCCCCCGTCCCGCTCCCAATCGCACCCGTAAGGTCCGCCACGGTCGACAACAGACCGGGCATCGCGCCGCCCAAAGCCGCCGCGGTCGGGATAGCCCGCTTGAGCTCCGTGTATATCGAACCCTCGCGGTGTCCGACCATATCCATCTGCTGGTCCTTGAGCTGCCTCGCGGCGTCCCGGGGGCCCGAGCCCGACACCTTGATCCACGTCTTGGAGAAGAGAGCGCACGCGGAGAGCATAAAGATGATGTAGATGTCCGTGTGGATGGGGTCGACGAGCACCTCTTTCATCGTGTGCGGCGGCGACATGTAGTACGCGATACCCGACGTCGCGACTAGCTGCTGCGAGTCCTCCATCGGCTCCCAGACGCCGAGAAGCTTGACAAAGAGGTTGGTCGGGTAGCGCGACGAACATCTGCGAGAGGCATGAACACGTTGGACGTGAGCGCCGACTCGAGCATGATGGGCATGGTGGAGGTGTAGAAGAGCTTGATGGGGTGCGTGCCGCGTTGGCCACGGAACCGGTTGCTCTTCACGGGGATCTCGATGCGGAAGCCCTGGAGGTAGATGACCGCGCCAAAGATGACCGCCGTCGCGACGAGGTTCATGACGTTTGGCAGACGGTGGCGCCAGAACGCCTCGCAGCAGCGCGTCCCCTGTCGTTCCAGGTGAAGAGGAGGTGGAAGAGCGCGACGATGGCGCCTTCGAATTCGGGGCCGCGACCGGTGTTGAGGGTGGTCGGGGAGAACGCCTTCCAGACGATGGCCACGCAAATGTTGGTCGCGATGAAAAGAGAGATGCCGGAGCCGAGACCGTAGCCCTTCTGGAGGAGCTCGTCGAGGAGGATGACAATCATGGCTGCGGCGACGAAGTTGGATGAGGAGGAGGCAGACGCCGGCGCCGAGCTCGCTGGGCTGGCCGTAGAGCCCGGTGAGGACGTAAACGATTCCTTGGCCGAGAGCGATGATGAGGGCAAAGACTAGGCACCGTCAGACACCACGCTCGCGACTGCAAGGACCACTCACGTTTCTGTGCACCACCGAAAAGCGCGCGGTCGTCGTTGAGACCAAAATCGACGTCGATGAGGTTCGCACTGGCCAGCAGCTGCATGATCATGTCCGACGTGATAATGGGGTTATTCCGAGCTCCATGAGGGTTCCGCGGTTAGAGGCGAGGATTACACGCATCCAGTAGAGCGGGTCGGACGAGTCAGACGACATAATGCCGTATAGCGGGACCTGCGAGCAGACCAGGAAGATGAGGAGGGTTACTGCAGTCCATAGAATCTTCTGGTTGAACGGGACCTAGGCTCGACGTAAGGACGGCGCTGGGAGCAGTCTCGGAGGACACGTACCTTGCGGTCGGGCGACGAGACTTCGGGCAGAATGGGGAGGAAAGGCCGGACGAGGTTGAGGACCGAGCTGGGGAGGGTCAGAGCAGGACGGCGGGGACGGCGAGGAACGTACAGCCGCTCATGGTGGGCGGAGGAAAGGGAGATTTTGGGCAGACGTGGCATCACATATCACCACGAGAACCCAATCGTCTTGCTCCTCGACCAGCGTCCGAATACCCTCAAGCACGCCGGAAACACTCCCAATAGCGCTTTGAAAGCCTAAATACTACTGCACAAACAATCTACCCGCGAAATGCGCGCGTCTATACCCTTCATTTATACGCCAGCCGGTACCGGACGAACGGAGGTCCTACAGCTCTCGAATACGCGCATACATCGTACGCGTGCCTCAATGTACCCTGCCACTACACCCTCCGTCTGTATGTGCATTCACGGCGATCTTAAAGTACATTCGGGACGACGTCGATCCCCGCGACTGAACAGCAGCGCCAGCAACTTGGCAGCAAGGACCTGGGTAGCAATACTCCTCTCTAAGTTTCCACCGAGTCCAGCTGACCTCCTTCACGCTTGGAAATTGCGAATTCCGAGCATAGAGTTGGGTCAACGAGCTCCATGAACTTTCGAGCCTTACGCGTCTCCTCAGCAGAGCTCCAAGAACGAGCCCAAGACGCATTCTGGAGATCCATCCTGGCTCCCTGCACGCTGTAGGCGTACGCGTTTTCTCTCTGCTTACCCCAACTGACGCCAGCGTCTCTCCCCAGGCGCACACATCCAGCTACGACCCTCCCTCCCTACCCCGGACCGTGATACGCCCCAACCTGTTTCAAAAGCAGGGTAGACCCGACGTCAACTGGATCCGCGCCTTTGTGTAGGTGCCTCTGCGTAATGGCATGGTCTGGTCCTTTATATGCAGGCGTAGTAGGGATCACCCTGGTCTCTGCCTCTCCCTTCTGAATCCCGAAGGCTCCACAAACGCTCGCTGCCCCCATGAACGGCCGTCCTGCGCTTAGACCACTCTCTGATCTTTGTCTTGTACGGGCTTGATGGGGCGCTCCTACAGGTCAGGTCCTTTGTCGCTCCAAACAAGAGCACTACTAACTTCAGACGCAGCGCCCGTCTTGGTGTCGGGCGTCGACGTCGGCGGTGGCGTCGATCGACCGGCTCCAACGTCCCCACTCGTCATCGCGTCGCCACCTAGCTCAAGTATAGCCGTGCAACGACTTATACTCAGTAGACATGGAGCTCACATCTGACGACGTCGCACCCGCGATAGCCATCTCCAATAAGAACGACGGTAGGTACCAAGACCATCGAGTTGCGCCCAAACTCGCCGCTACGCGGTCCGCCCACACCCACAAGGTCGCCCAAGACCCAAACTCCCAAGCTCAGTAAGTACCTCAACGGCCGGCTACAGCCCCACTCAATCTCGGCGTCGGTTACCCGCTACTGTAGGTGTAGGTAGGCGCATAACTACCTCAGAGAACGCCGACTTCTTCCCTTCTCCAAGGCGCCGACGTAGCTCATACACCGATCTCATTGCAACTCTACCTCGTCCCCACAAGGACGCTTGCCCAGACACCTCTTCCCCCTCGTCCTCAAATGACCTTTCCCGCTCAATGACGTGACGACAAACCCTCGATCCCGAACGCGCGCGCGCGCGGTCCGGCACCAATCCATTGAACGCGTCGCGAGATAACCACCAACGCTCCCCGTCCCATTCCATCCCCGACCTAGACCTAGCAACTGGAGATGACCCTTGCGCCGCTACGGACGATGTCGCCCCTGCGCTCGGCGATGCGGTCAATCCTGATCATCGCGGAGCTTTTGCAAGACTACAGTAGACGCAATCAACACTGGTCATCAAAGCTTTGAACGCGGACGGGGAGTCGATACGATATGTGTCTAGGTCGCGTATGTAGAGTGCCCAGGAATGCTATACGACTGTAACTGCTACAAAAGAGATGATACGTTCAACTTGGAGCAGGCGAACGGACAGGTACGAGAGAGCGCCGCCAGTTTGGGTGCAAGTGGGGAAGGGGGAGGAGGACCTTGTCCACGCTGGTAAACAATCAGCTCGCGCCATTGCTGCAGAGATGAAGGTTCAGACGTGTAGCGGATGGGGAGGATCGCGCTTGTTACAGGCCATGCCCGGACGCGAAAGAACCGATCGGACGCAGTCCCAAGGTTGATGTGTGTCGAGCCAAAGGCCGCAGGCAATCGTCGGCGGCGGGAGATAGAAGCGAGGGGCACGAGGGCACTGATGGAGCTGGTTGCACAGAGGTAAATGGACGCTCGAAACAAACAAGCGGGAAGGGAAACGCACTGGTGTCTCGTTCGGCGGAGCCACAGCGGCGGCAGTCCGACGCGTCATAGTCTCGGAGACGCTGGGCGCGCGGACGGCGCATCAACTGGGGCGTTGAGCGATTCCGTCCTCAGACGAAGATAGAGAGAGCCAGCAAGCGATGGTGGAGATGGCGTTGGGCGACGAGGAGTGCGATAGTAGAAAATGAGCGGGGGACGTAAGAGGGGACCCGTAGAGAGACCATTTAACGGTGGTTGCTGGGAGCGGCGGTAGTTGGAGCCCTACGACGCATCGTCGGTGACCGAGCGCAAAGTAGGTGTTGGGTGGCCCAAGTAACGAAGACATGGGTAGGCTGACGGGCGAGGGGTATTGGAAAGATTGCTTTCAACGAGAACGTCGCTGGAGACGAGACGGATGAGCTTGAGTTGTGTCTGAGGGACCGTGATACATAAAACGCACATATGGAAGCACCGATGGCGCTGAGCGACGTCCGCAGTCAAGAATTCGGGGAGATGGGGCGCCCGCATGTGCGGATGGTGTCGCGCGTGCTCGCGATGAGAGTGAGCGCATCGGGGCCGCGATCATGTCGTCGCGTCCGAAGTTGCCGCCGCGCCGCTCCCCGGGCCAAGAAACCCGTCAGTACCGCAGCGGCGTGAGGGGAACCGTCGGGAACACGATGGGGAGTAGGCGTTCCGCGATATAATCGCGGAAAAGGGGCTGAGTGAGCTCGCGTTATCACTGAAAAGAACAGTCGGATGAAAACGCGCGCGCGCACCTGTGGAGTCGGACATTTTCCGGTTGAGAAGCTCGGAAGTCGGCTACACGGGCCTGACGAGACGCGTGGTTTGGTCGATTAACTGCGCGGTTTGGTGCCCGCGCCAAAACTGCGCGCGTGGCGGGCCGACGATTGCACGTAATCGTCGGTGGCGCGGAGACGGACGTGAGCGAATGGGGGACATTGGGGAGCTGAATTCATGCAGGAATTGACCTGGACGAGCAGAGCAGAAGATCAGTTCGTCGCTTCGACGACAAGATAAAAGATATAAAACGCGCACCAGGGTCACTCGGGGCGTTTGACGAACCACCGACAGCAGTATTCCGATGTATCGTGGGTCTGGGGCCGCTGGTCAACACGGATATGAGGGGAGGAGCCTCCCACCGAGGTTGTACGATCCCAATGTCGTAGATAGTGGTCGACAACCGGCGTCGAGAGGAATCGCAATAAACGGGAGAGCGCAGGCATGCGCGGGAGACGTGCAGAGATGCCGCTTAGCCGCGATTGGAGGGAATTGCGGTTGCCGGAGCGCTACGACGCGTCGGTGGTGACCTCGCGTCAAGTTGTTGCTCGGCAGCCCAAAATCTGGCCAGTGGGGGGAACAAGTGCGACCGACAATCCCGTTGGCATTGCGAGGAGTGTTGACCGCCAGAACGTCGCTAGAGAACCAATGCATGAGCTTGGGTCGTCGCTGGAGGACCAAAAGCGCATCAACGCACCTGCGGCGTTTCGCTGGTCCATTCGGCGGCCATTGCGTGAAGGAACTCGACGTATCCGTCGCATGGAGCGGTCGGGCATTGCGGGGTCATGTCCTCGCGCGTTGGCGGACAGCGGAAGGACGGGCGGTGGGGATGTCGTCACAGCGAGGGCGCTGGACGGCGCTGGCGGCCCGGCAACGACGTGGCGAAGGAAATGGGGGCTGGGGATGCAGCGAGAGATGGCCCCGAGACGCGTTGGGTCACGGCCTCGCGCACCGTCGCGCGTTTCGAGTTCTGGATGCGCCAGCACCGTTTGCTTTCCGAGTCTCTGGACTCCGGTCGGTCATGGATACCAGTGGTCCTGCGGCAGCGTATGCGCTGAATGCGCTGGTGGGCGTCTGTGGAGGGCGTTCAGCGTTGAATTAGAGACGCAAAGTCGGCGCACGCACTAGACATGCTCAAGCTCTGGTCGGGGCGTCCCGCAGCCTACGTTGTTTGCGGTGTCTTTGGACCGCTTCTCGGCGCGCGAGCCGCCGAGCAGGCCATCCCTGAAACTGGCTATGAGCTTACAGTGCCGCTGGACGGAGATCGAGCTCAACGCACCTGTTGTCGCTCACATCGTGCCCATCCGCCGCCCTATCCACGGCCCATTCGCCTGCGGAGAAGCCACGCGCGTCGCGCTGTGCATCCTGGTGAGCGCGAGACGCGCCCTCGTCCATGTGTGCTCACGCGGAATGAGGGTCGGGAGGAAGCCGAGACCAGGAACAGCCACCCGCACCGCGTCAGGTGCCGCACCTGACCCGCACCTTGCCTTTGGCCCTCACGTCGACGCATGTTTCTCTGTCCCTTTGGCTTCCCCGCCCATCCTGGCCACTTATAAGCCCCCGACGAACTCGAACCTCTGTCCTGCTTCTCGTACCAGGTCTGTCCGCCCTCGGCTCCCGACCGCGAGTCCAGTATCTCATCTCCGGAATCACTCCTCCGGGCTCCTTCGGCGCGTGTTTCACCAGCTCAGGACAGCCGCTCCCCGAGCAAGCATCGCGCTTTCCTCCCCGCGTCATCCGCTGCTAGTGCCCGAACGCCGTCCCAGATCTCAAGCTTTCTGCTGCTGCACATCCGCGCACGACCATATCGTCGAGCCACTAGTCTTCTAGACCTTCACTTCCGCGCACGGGACGCGGCTCGGCGCCGTGCCGTCGGAGAATGGCCACTCTGGACGTACCTGCCCCAATAAAATGCCCTGGTGCCCCGTCGCGCGCACGCGCACAATCTCCCCGTCCGGCGTTCTCGTCCAACGCGTCCGCAGATACACGCACGTATGTTTTCTTCCTGTTCTGTCCCTTTTGCGGCAACACGAGCTCATCGCGTCTCTTTCCAGTCAACCGCGCCTCGCCCGCCCCATACCCCGGACGATTCCCTTCGTTCGCCTCGTCAAGTCAACCCCACTCCCGCTCGTGTTTCGCCCTGCCCGCTCCGATTCTTCACAATCTCTCGACGTCGCAGCTACATTGCCGGCGGACTTCGGTCCCCTACCACGAACCCGCGGCTTCTCGTCTTGTTCTGTGCTAGACCGCTCTGCGTGACCCCACAGCCGCCTTCATACCATTATGCCAGAGGCATCCCTTAATAACTGCCAAATTCCCGCTTTTTGCGTCGATATCTTGCTCCATCCATTCGTTTCACCGGCTACGCTTAAACGTCTGTCCTTGGGTAACAATTCTCTCGTAGTATCATTGCCTGCTATCACAAAGTATTGAAATCCCTCTCGCCAATAAACAGCGAGTGTATCCAGCTGTCGAATAACGTGCCATCTTCTGTCTGCTCGACCTCGCAAGGCTCACGCAACGCGTTCACCACAAAAGCATCTATAGTGATCTCCATGCTTTTGAGGCATGTCCTGACGAGCGGTCGCGGTGTGTGGTCTCCCCATCCGTGATTGAGAAAGATCTGTACGATAGCCCTCAATCAACGCTCATAGTTCCGAATTAAACTTCCCTCGAATTCCCCGAAGAGTGGCAACTGCTGCGTCCCGATAATCGTGTCCAGAAACAGCTTCGCGCGCAATAGCGAATCGCCACGCGCTGCGCGGTAATCGTGCTCTCCGATAATACTCCCAATGCAACTGTCGGGATGCCCGTGGCCCTTGATCCAACGGAGAAATCGAATCTCGAACAGGCGAAATAGAATGTCAGAGGCTTCATCGCACCCATTGTGCTTGAAGACAATTCTAGAGATGACTTGATCCAACGTCGTTAACCTGCGCTGATAGAGTGTGTAGACAAACGGCAATCCACCGTTCGTTCCCAGCCACTCCCTCGGTCAATAACCATCGGCGTCACCACTCGGCGCTCACCAAAATAGGATCTTTTTCTGCTGCCATTGTTACGCCTCTTGCCGCCCCTTTGAAGCCCTCTCGGTACGCGCAAACCTCCGGATGCTCCGGATCGTTGAACCCGAGAAGGATGCTCAGATACACAGTGATTGTATCATTGTCGTGCTCGTCGATCGTACGACTTCTCGTCAAATGCTGGAACTGCCCGCAACGTCAACCACGTAATCTTTCCAGATGGAATTCGAACGAACATTCGGATAATCTGCCGCCACCATCAGCTCCCCTACCGGACTGATCGCGATATTTTCCGGGAGTAAGGTCGATGCTGGTGTGAGGGAAGCCCATGGTTCCAATCGCTTAGCCATATCTTCGTCGAGCTCACGGATGAGACCGATTGGCAGACGCGCGAATACTTCCCTTCCAAGAAGGACGAACAGGACGAAGAATGGACTAACAGGCAAGGGGGCCATCTTGCGGTGCAAGATGGATAGCGCCGCCCATCTTCCGGCCGCCCAAAATTCCGCCTGCCTGTTGGCCGACGGTGCCGAGGCAGGAAACAACACCGGGACGGTGTATTGCCCTCGCGATCCCCAAAGCGCCGTATTGGCGTGGACGAATTCCAGCCCATGAGTGTACATCGCCAAGCGGGGACCAGAGCCTGACGCGCTCTCGTGGTGGGGACGAAGCGGGTCGCCGCTTGTAGATATCAGCCACGAACGCGCACCGTTGAGGGTACGTACACCAGGATGTCATGCTCTATGTCTCTAAGCCATTCGATAGTGTCCGGATGACCACAGTGAACTTCTCCTTGCGGAAAGAATTGGTGAGTTCCATATCCGGAATGGGATAGAAGCAGACTGTGAATCGTCTGAGCTAGCTGTGGGATGTTGCGACCTCGCAACCCCTCGCCGGCCCGTGGCGACCCTTGCTCGATTTGTCTCAACTTATGAGCTTCGACCCACAACTGCACTCTCCACGGCTGAGCTGCCACCATGTCGGAGTCGTTTTGGGGCGTCTGGACACTTGGAGTGCGTGTCTGAGCCTCCGAACCTCTCGTTTGGATCTGGTAATTGGATTAAGGCGGACAAAGAGTCAGCGAAGCCCTTACTTGCGCTGTGCGCCGCGGGAGTGGTTGATACTCGCTCATTCGATCGTAATTGACTTGCAGCCCGCGGTGGTTCCTCGCGAATCGTTTGTGCACCCAACTGCGGCTGTTTCGTTGGAGCCAGTGCGAAGGCGGGTGAGTAGAGGCAGTAAAGACTTACGCGCATCAGCAATTCCTGCGTGATAGAAGCTCCTTCACGTTGTCGGTTCATGTCGCCGAGGGGTCTTGTCGGTGACGAGGGGAAAAGCTGGCGACCAGGAATTACTCCAGTTGAAGCCGGGGAAGTAGTCTCTGGGACACGATGATAGCTATTTCCGCTCGAAGAGGTGCTGCGAGAGGCTCGTAGATTGTGTGGAGTGGTCTGGTTATCGCTGATAACGCGAGTTGGCGTATCATACCACGGTCGCGCGTTTCTGCTATCGAAGCCCTGCAAAATACTCAGTATAGAGGTATTCACTGAGTATCAACGTGCAATAGGATTCTGGGAGGTTCGCGGCGACACCAAGGGAGTCGAAGGACTGATGGAAGTTGCCGAGGCGCGCGGTTCGGCTCGATGGTTCTGTGCACACGTCAATGAGAGGGCGCAACGTAAAAATTGGGGGTTCACATCAGTGGGAGTAGTCCATTGAAAGGGGAAGGAGGCGTTTCCCGCGAATGGGGTCTCGCGACTTGCGACCGATCGGTGGGTTGGTGTATCATGCCGGTGGAAATCCTGCGGCCACAATCGGCGTGAAGAGCTGGCCTGGCTTGATCTGAGCTCTTCAATCGGTGGAGAGGTCGTTTCAGTGACCCCCAGTCGGGCCCGATCTCCTTGTGCATAAGTTGAGGCTGTGAGCGATCGGGAGGCTGAAGGCCAGGTCGGCCAGGGAGAATCTGGTTCGTCTTTGAATTCTGTTGTTACTCCTCGGGTTTGTACGAAAGTCTACGAGGATTAGCAGGTGAGGCCCGGACTTCTGGATGACGCACATCGTATGGAATCAAAGTGCGAGTGGAAACATTATCAGTCCGGGAGACATCAGACTGCCTGATGGAGCCGAAGACATCTACTTTCCCAGCGTCTCCCGCGTCGCTTGGGGAAGCCTGGGACTGAAGGTGCGTCGGCCAAATCTGGGAAGAACATAAGCCATATCCAAAGATTAAGGCGGAGAAAATACTTCTGAAGTTGAACACCCTCTTTGTTGGCAGGACGCACCGCGGCTGACGGCTTCCTTCGGTAGAAGGTTCGACTCTCCAAGGATTTGCCAGCCGAACGCTAAGCAGCGATGCGTCCCTATACTGCTACCATTGTGGCCCGGCCCGATGAGATCCGCCGTCCGGGGAGCTAAAAAAGGATGCTTAGACAGACAAGAGTAGTCAGAAGCACGTACCAACAAATAGCAGCCGCTTGTCCTCGAGTGGATGCAGAGTTCCCAGCTTCACCAAGGTTTCAAAACGAAATTCTTGCAGTGACACGCCTCGGGGGACCAGTTCCATAAATCCTGGATATTTTCGAGAACGAGTTTGACCCAGTAAGGTCCACTGAAGGTGGAGGAAATTGGTAACCGTGACGTCCGAGGAAAACAAAATATTATTTTCCGTGAGGACTTTGGAAATTGTCTTGTTCAAGGAAGACCAAAGGTCGGTTGAGTGCTTCGATACGGTCCAGTCGCATACGAGGTGATGGGCTTTCAGTCGCGCGATGTTGGTAGCCAGACTAGTCATATCGACGGGCAGAAGATATGCTCGGAGGGTGCTATGATCCGCCGGCATCTAGGTAGCATGGTCAGAAGGTGCAGCCACAAATGGAATACCTTCACCAAGGCCAAGGGCAGTACACAGATATGGAATGTGACCGCCGGTTCATCAATGCCGGAGCGTTTGAGTCTTCTGGCCCGCTTTCCCACCGCTACTATCGATTTCTCTGGGGAAGAGTGTTTCTTCATACTCTGGGTACGGCGAATGCGCGACGAACTATAATTAGCCACCGGCGGCTCGAAGGCAGTGATTTCTGGTTGTTCACCACTGGAAGGGTCGTTAAGAAGGACACCTTGCGCTCGAAGGCGGTCATCATAGAGCTGATAAGGCATGGCCTGCAATTGGGGGCGTGACAGAAGACTTTCGGTGTACCTGGACATCTTAAGCACGCAAGAGAGGAGAAGATGAATTACGTGCGGTATATCTTGGGCCATGTTCGGGAGCTCAGCATGAGCACAATATGGATGCGCGCATCGACAGGACTCGTAAATATCGTGTGTTGTCTACAAGATTAGGTTCTGAGTGCCCGCCCCTGGCCGCAAGGATGGACGTACCTCCCGTCCTCGCAAGAAGGAAGGACTTAAACAACGACATCCAGCTACGGTGCATCGGCCGCGTCGAGGGAGAGCCATGGGGTATGTGAACGGTCATCTCTCCGGCGTTTCATGCATTTAATGGCTTTCCCTCTGTTCCGCACGAACTTGCGAGGATCTTCCAGCCTGCGGATCACTCGAGATCGAATTACGGCTTTGTTCTGGATCGGGAATCGAGTAGATGCTTACAACATGATATTCAGTCTGCAAAGCCCATTACTTAGCAGCGCCATGCGCCGAAAGTATCATTGGAAAGGTGTATTGCGTATAATTGCGAGCGACACATCCTGGACGGGTTATTCTTGGGTCATCCATCGGTGTAGCTGCAGAAGCTTTGATGGGTCGTGTCGGAAGAAGATGCTGCACTAGAACCGTTCAAGCACACACGCACCAAACATTCGTTCGGTCGCGATGTCACCATGATCTCGCGAAGAGCGCTCGCCGTTTGCTCGCTATAGTTTGTATGGATGGACGCTAATCTTAATGATTGGGAGAAGTTTACATGATCAGTGTTGCGCAACAGCAAGAAAGTGCAACGGTATAAAATTGGAACTAGATAGCTTTTTAAAACATATGCAGCTCTTGGGAGTGGAAGAATTCGACGTCTGGGCCGTCAATGGACCATCCTTGCGCCAGGCACATGTGCTGCAGATAGGACAGCGCTAGAGAGGGCTCCTTCAAGGACTTCCGAGCAGCGATAGACTCGTCCCGACGATCAAAAATCCCTGGTGACCCTCCCTTCTGAGGATGACGTCTTCTCCTCGCGCGCTCCGCGCCGGTATACGCGAGAATGTTCACGTTCGTGCCCGCAGCGGGATGTGTGCTTTTGTTGGGCGAAGATGGAGGAGACGGCGCGTAGGGACGCCCACGCGGAGTAGCAACAACCGAAGACCGTCGTCTATACCCGCGAAGTTCACGGTGAGGGGAGGTGAACAGACTCGTCTCGACATCGACTGATCGACGTGGCTCCGGGCTTTGGCGCTGCGAAGACTCTGGTTGTTCTTTATCTGCGCCGCACAAAGAAGCTGCATCGTTAAACAGCATCAGAAACCATGACAGAATATGACTTACGAGCCGGCGATTGGGAAAGGGCGGGGAGAGGGAAGTCGGCGTAGGTTTGACTTCCGAAATTGACTTTGAGAGCCTGCTGAAACTGGGCAAGTCGTGCGTGGGCGATGTGGAGGTCCCAGTTGAGATAGAGACATATCTCCCTCTCCATAGCGTTAATCTCGGGGAGAGTGAAGACTCCCAGCATACCCCAGACTTTAGTCGAGGCAGAAAAATCATCCAATAACTTGCTAGCAAGGCAGAAAGCGCAGAAGACCAGACGACGGATGGACCGCCCGTTGGCTGTAGGGAAGCGATCTTTCAAGCGCTTCAACAAGATAAGGGCGCCATATGTTACATCCTCCGGGAGGCTCGTGCGGCGCAGAAGATATTCAATGAATACGGGAAGCCGCGCGGGCGAGTCCCACACGTCGTCAGAACCCCCAAACAGGTGGATGAGAAAGCGCGAGCAAATCTGCGCCCTAGATTCGTCAACGCTCTGGTTACTTCAAATGAGAACCGGTATGCCGGATACACGAAGTAGAAGCTTGCCTTGTGCTTGAGCTTGTCGGCAGAAACGAGCCGCTCTTGGGGTGGTAGGAGGGGGAGGGGCGGGTTCATGGTGCGGAGATGGAGGTACAGAGTGAGGCCGTTTGATGGGCCACGATGCCACACGTCAAGAAATGAAGGAGGAATGATAACACGGCTCGGTCGTACACAGGAACGCCGGTTTCCGGAAGGTATCCGGTGTACATATATATATTGAGGTACGCTTCGGCCCCCAGGTTCAAAAGACCGCATGGAAGCGCGGGACCATGATCGGGGCGTCCGAAGGAGTCTGCTGCGGGATGGGGAAAGTTGTCGACGGAACAGCGACATCAGGGCGGCTAGGCTCAGGACTACAGCAGGAGAAATGAGGTGCCGGAGAAAGGAGAGGAAAAATGCAGATAGATTGCGGGAGGGAGGAAGTATTCCACACATGGTCCCTGTGGTTCCGAACGGAGACATGATATTAACACAACGAACAGCGGAAGACGAGAGGACGCGGTCGGGACGACTTCTGAGCGGTCAGGGCGGGGCGAGTTGTGCGGGAGAGAAAAACATGCGTCGACATGAGGGCCAAAGGCAAGGTGCGAGTGCCGACCTGACGCGGTGCGGGTGGCTGTTCCCGGTCTCGGCTTCCTCCCGACCCTCATTCCGCGTGAGCATACATGGACGAGGGCGCGTCTCGCGCTCATCAGGATGCACAGCGCGACGCGCATGGCTTCTCCGCCGGCGGATAGGGCGGCGGATGGGGAGGGGGACGAAGTGAGAAGACGACAGGTGCGTTGAGCTCGATCTCCGTCCAACGGCGCTGTAAGCTCATAGCCAGTTTCAGGGATGGCCTGCTCGGTGGCTCGTGCGTCCAGAAACGCTCGGAGGATTCCACAGACGGCGCGGGCTTCGCGACGCCCCGACCAGAGCTGGAGCATGTCTAGTGCTGTGCGCCGACTTTGTGTCTCTAGTTCGACGCTGAACGCCCTCCGCAGACGCCCACCAGCGCATTCAGTGCGCACGCTGTCGCAGGACCGCCGTCACCTACCACCGACCGGAGTCCAGAGACTCGGAAAGCAAATTAGTACGGGCGCATCCAGAACTCGAAACGCGCGACGGTGCGCGAGGCCGTGGCCCAACTCGTCCCCGGAACATCTCTCGCTGCATCCCCAGCCCCCATCTCCCTCGCCACGTCGTTGTGCGGCCGCCGGCGCCCACCAGCGCCCTCGCTGTGACGACATCCCCACCGCCCGTCCTTTCGCTGTCCGCCAACGCGCGAGGACATAACCTCGCAATGCCCGACCGTTCCATGCGACGCATGCGTCGAGTCCGTTTACACACTGGCCGCCGAATGGACCAGGGAAAGGCTACAGGTGCGTTGATGCGATTTTGGTCCTCCAGCGACGACCCGAGCTCATGCATTGCTTCCCTAGCGACGTTCTGACGGAAAGCACTCTCCCCAGGGTCCATTGGATGCTCATCTGCCCATATCTCGGCTACTGGCTAGTTTTTGGGTGGTCCAGGAACAACTTGGCGCCAGGTCACCACCGACGCGTCGCAGCGCTCCGTCGCCCGCTGATCCCTCCAATCGCGACTAAACGGCACTTGCACGTCCCCGACGCATGCCTGTGCCCTCCCCCTCTATCGCGCCTTCTCTCGACGCCGGTCGCCCCATGCATTCTAAATCACCAGCACCACCCGCACCAATCTCGTCCTGTGTGGGCCCCTTCCCGACATCGGCAACGCACAACAGTGACAACCTCAGCTTGAACTTCTCCTCTCCTATTCGTGTCCGCATATTTGCCTAATTAACTGCGAGCCTCATCGTCGGAATTAGTCGCCCCGGCTCCCTCGGCACGTATTTCTTCGGGCCAGGTCGACGATTCCACCAGCGAGTCTCGCGCTGTCGTCACCGCGTCATGCAATGCCAGAACCCAACTCTCTTCCTCCGTTCCGCCAAATTATTCTTCACAGTCGATTCGCGTTTCTTCCAGGGTTGGCTAGCCGCCGATCCTGTGGCTCTAAGCCCACGTCGCGTCGGAATGTCCCGTCGCTCTTCCGTCGAACGCGCTCGGAGACACTGGTACGTGCTTGCTCGGCTTTTCACTCCTGTACCCAATTAACTCCATCTTCTACTAAGGTGGCTTTTGCTTTCCGGAGAAGCATTTCCCCCAATATCCCCGCACGTCCATCGCGTCTTTTGCCCGCGCCGCCGACAATACCATCGGACGGCGCGTCTCTTTCCGCGCGCGGGAACATCTCGGTGCCCTACAACATCCACAACTTCCACTTCCGATCCGCTCCGTTCACCAACACGTTCGCAGACACAGGTGCGCCTGTCCCTTTCGACCTTCCTCTCCTACGATGTCACGAGCGCATCAAGGCTCCTTCCAGGGAGATAACCCTCCTTCCCATCGTACTCGCGCGGTTCCCCGCTTGTCGCTGCGCAGTCCCCCAGCTCCTCTTCGGATGCGGACTTGGGAGGTGCCTGCGATCAGGTGGCTGATTTGTTCACCCGAAGTATCGGTCATTTCTTGGAACATATATATGATAGAGCAGTCGTAATACAACATGCTCGCAACAATAGGCCCTGGACAGATTTTACGCTAATTCGAAACTGTGTGCGAGGTCGTCGGTTGCCTCGCAGGATCTGCATTGAACTCGATGACCGATGCAGCGAAGTATCATACCTGGCGTTGAAGCTCAACCGGGTCGATGTCCCCGTACCAGTCTGCGAGTCGGCAGAGAGCCTCCGGTGGATGGCTTGACAGAAGCTAAGCCTTGTAAGTAGACATGAAAATACATTGCTGCAACTACTCGCCTCGCTTGAAGGAGCAGGAGGTGCACTAGCGAAATCTTAAGAAACAGCGTATAGACCTGCGTTGGCGACATACCTTCGACTACTGGGAGCGTATACCATTGCATTGTCGTTGACTCGAGCGAGAAGTTCATCTGTCCAATCAATGTTCAGAACAAGTCGGCTTAGTCATATTTTGAGCGCACCCATATGGCTATATCTGCTGCATCCATAGCGCTGCTCAAAACGACGCAAATAATCGCGCGCCAGAAATTCGATTCGATTTGCCATATAGTCCTAGATTTGTGGGTTTCGCTGTCGATTTGTCCGCAGTCCGTTGTTTGTGCTTACCGGGAACCTAGCCCATCTATGTGGTAGTACAGAAGAAATGTCGCCGTGACGCCGCAGAACGTAGTAAGGTCCACACAAATCATTACACCTTTCTGTGTCGCAACCATGACCTATACGGTTTACTAAGGCCCGAGGGCAAATGTTGTATATTTCGTACCTGATATTCGAAGGAGTTCCTGGCGAGGCGCTCAATAGAACGAGGACGGGTGTGCAGTACTTACCTGGCTGTTAATGCGAAAATTGACATGAAGGTGCCTTGGTCAGGTCAGGCACATCTTCACCAAGCATCATCACGCGCACAGATATTGGCCGCCACAAGTAGGGTTCCCTAAAGCAAGTCGTTGAAACGAGTAAAATCTACGAAGAATAGCCCGCACAGTAAACGCGAGCGATACTCCGAGGCTAGTCTTGCTCCGCTTGGAAAGAAGGGGAATTCCAATGACTTGAATCGCTTCAGTGTCCAGTTTCCGACGCAGCTGAAAACCGGCATACGCCACCATTCGCAAGCCATGAAGTAGCTGCGACGGTAGTAGTATAAGTGCCAGTAGTAGTACACGTCGCCAAGAGCCAACGTACCAAGCGACGAGGTCAAGTCCAAGAGTAGAAATCGCGACATCGACCACTCGAGCCGTCAAGGACAGGCCATGGACAAGATTAGAAATGCGCAGGCCAATGTTGATGCAGCCAAGCGCAGTTCCCTGAAACCAATTCAGCACATAATCGCCTTCGGTGGTGTTGAGGACCATTGTGATGCCCCAAATGGAGCGTATAGATCCCCGGAACTCCTCTGGTGGAGAAGCAGGTGCGATGAAAAGCACGAGCATAGAGGCAAGAAAGCCCAGACAAATACCGAGAGCGCCGGCAAAGACTCTGAGAGATTGAAAGGCGAGGTCGAGGTTGTGGTTCAACATGATGTTTTCTGACGCCGAACCAGAGATCAGATAATATAGGTCTCCCTAAAAATAACACCCGCAAGACAACGCGCGCGCACCATCTCGAGCCTGGCTTCCTATATGCTTCGCTATGCTTCAAGTGCTGTATACTTGGGCTTTCGCAGGATCTTGCAATATACGCTGATAAGGTCGAGCGTGCGAGTTGCGTATGGGAGCTGTTGCTCTGAAAGGTCTGTCATGCCAGATTTGGATCCGGCAACATACGTTACTGATAAAGACGAGCGCGAGAATCGCAAGGCATATTTATTATGGGGATTTATGAGTGTCGCGAGATCACGAATTGCTGCTTGCTGTTGTTCAGAAGGCCTTTCTGTCATGCCAGAGGCGGATCCGGTCAAGCCTGCTCGGCCTCGGCACCGGGCGTGCAGTACATGCAAAGCAGTAGGGAGACAAAACAACCGCAACCAGCTCCTTTATAACACTCCTTAGCACCATCGGGATTGCAATGGCCAGCGCCCTTGCCTCGTATGCGAAATTCGCGTCAAGAACCACACTTTACCTGCCAAGGAGTGTTGGGTAGCCCTGGTGCGCTTTCTACCGCAAAATTCAACGTCTCCCTCATCTACAAGTGCAACGACCATGTCAACCATCCAAAAGAGTGGACACGGGAAGTCAATGCTGCGTTCTTCGATGGTATCTTCTTTGTTCTCCTCCCCCTAGTCGTTTCTCGTTCAAACGTGATCCGACCTTAGCCCTTGAATTCTTCGGACCTGTTCTTGGATCCGAAAGAAAGACGCAGACCGCCTTCGTGCGTGGCTACATACAAGCGGCCACAGGGAAAACTTTAGATTTGCGCTCGCTCGCCTTGCGGGTTCAAGACATCATAGGAGAGCTCATAGGTTTGGATTCACAGCCACCATTCCATGGGATTGTGGCTCAGAGCTTTAGGGAACATTCCGAGGGGATCGTTCACGCTATCCTCAGAAGACGCCGTCGTAGATCTGGGACAATTTACGCAGTCCGCGCCGTCGGTATTGTACACAGCATCCCTGTCTCTGCGAGCTGCTTTTACCCCATTGCAGAGCTTTTGACACATCGCCTACCTTTAACGGCGTCGCGCAAAAGTCGAACAAACACGCGGAAGTCACCGTCGCCGTTAGCATTGGTTCTGACGCGTCCAACCCGCGTTGTAGAGTCCTGAACATGGAGGATCTTGACCCATGGAGCGAAATTCTGTTCGTGGGACAGTGGCTGGGGTTCGCCCGGTTTACTGTTCTGTCTAATGACGAACGGCGGATCGACTTTACGGAGATTGTCGTCCCACGGCTCAAGAAACGCTGCATGGGTGGCGACACGTACATCATCCCTGTCATTCCGCGGTTCTGGTATGACTTTTGCACTCGCGAGGGTACGTCTCGGAGGTTGGAGAAGCTCCTCTAACAGTGCGCAGACCCGACAAAGCGGTGTATTCATATGGAGATCGTGGACGAGAGGCAAGGAGTTCTGCTCACGGCCATGTTCCGGTTTCGCAGCGAAGTCAAGATAAATAGTCGGGGCGGGCGCATGGGGGCAGATAACGCGAGGAAGGTGACCTTGCTGGCAGAGCTAGCAAATGTGTCCGAAGAACAATGAAATGTGGTCGGTTTTGCTCCGTGGCACTGGTCTGTGTATGACGGCGAGGCTATCGAGGCGGCGTGAGATAAATGAATGTATATTGTGAGAGCTACGTACGCCCCTCGGGCAGGTTGTGGGTCGAGTCAGTGAAGGACAAAGGGAGGTAGCGAGGATGAGTGCAGGAGACCAGGACCAAGAATAGAAGAGCGGGGAGAAACGATCACAAGGTTGACGGCGATTTCGCGGACGAGGGAACACAAAAAGGACCACGGTATGGACGCAGGCGAAGGATCTAAGGGCGATAGGATCCGCGCCATGGCGGCGCATTTTATGGAGGAAAGGAATATGCAAGGCTTTGCGTCTAAAGGGTGGCGTCGAGACGCTCGGCGGACAGCGCGGTTACGATTGGAGTGCCACCACAAGCTCGATGAGGAGGGAGATTCCACGACTGGAAAGAGCCGCGATGAGCTCGTGTTGCCGCAAAAGGTACAGAACAAGAAGAAAACATACGTGCGTGTATCTGCGGACGCGTTGACGAGAACGCCGGACGGGGAGATTGTGCGCGTGCGCGCGACAGGGCACCAGAGCGTTTTATTGGGGCAGGTACGTCCAGAGTGGCCATTCTCCGACGGCACGGCGCCGAGCCGCATCCCGCGCGCGGAAGTGAAGGTCTAGAAGACTAGTGGCTCGACGATATGGTCGTGCGCGGATGTGCAGCAGCAGAAAGCTTGAGATCTGGGACGGCGTTCGGGCACTAGCAGCGGATGACGCGGGGAGGAAAGCGCGATGCTTGCTCGGGGAGCGGCTGTCCTGAGCTGGCGAAACACGCGCCGAAGGAGCCCGGAGGAGTGATTCCGGAGATGAGATACTGGACTCGCGGTCGGGAGCCGAGGGCGGACAGACCTGGTACGAGAAGCAGGACAGAGGTTCGAGTTCGTCGGGGGCTTATAAGTGGCCAGGATGGGCGGGGAAGCCAAAGGGACAGAGAAACATGCGTCGACGTGAGGGCCAAAGGCAAGGTGCGGGTCAGGTGCGGCACCTGACGCGGTGCGGGTGGCTGTTCCTGGTCTCGGCTTCCTCCCGACCCTCATTCCGCGTGGGCACACATCGACGACGGCGCGTCTCGCGCTCACCAGGATGCACAGCGTGACGTGCGCGGCTTCTCCGCCGGCGAATGGGGCGGTGGATAAGGCAGCGGATGGAGAGGGGGTCGACGTGAGCGACGACAGCTCGATCTCCGTCCAGCGGCACTGTAAGCTCATAGCCAGTTTCAGGGATGGCCTGCTCGGCGGCTCGCGCGCCGAGAAGCGGTCCAAAGACACCGCAAACAACGTAGGCTGCGGGACGCCCCGACCAGAGCTTGAGCATGTCTAGTGCGTGCGCCGACTTTGCGTCTCTAATTCAACGCTGAACGCCCTCCACAGACGCCCACCAGCGCATTCAGTGCGCACGCTGTTGCAGGACCGCCGTCACCTACCACCGACCGGAGTCCAGAGACTCGGAAAGCAAACGGTGCTGGCGCATCCAGAACTCGAAACGCGCGACGGTGCGCGAGGCCGTGGCCCAACTCGTCCCCGGAGCATCTCTCGCTGCATCCACAGCCCCCATCTTCTTCGCCACGTCGTTGCCGGGCCGCCAGCGCCGTCCAGCGCCCTCGCTGTGACGACATCCCCACCGCCCGTCCTTCCGCTGTCCGCCAACGCGCGAGGACATGACCCCGCAATGCCCGACCGCTCCATGCGACGGATACGTCGAGTTCCTTCACGCAATGGCCGCCGAATGGACCAGCGAAACGCCGCAGGTGCGTTGATGCGCTTTTGGTCCTCCAGCGACGACCCAAGCTCATGCATTGGTTCTCTAGCGACGTTCTGGCGGTCAACACTCCTCGCAATGCCAACGGGATTGTCGGTCGCACTTGTTCCCCCCACTGGCCAGATTTTGGGCTGCCGAGCAACAACTTGACGCGAGGTCACCACCGACGCGTCGTAGCGCTCCGGCAACCGCAGTTCCCTCCAATCGCGGCTAAGCGGCATCTCTGCACGTCCCCCGCGCATGCCTGCGCTCTCCCGTTTATTGCGATTCCTCTCGACGCCGGTCGCCCCATGCGTTCTACACCACCAGCACCATCCCCACCAATATCGTCCTGTGCCTCTTTCCGACATCGGAAACGCACAACCTCGGCTCGGAATCCTTCCCCCGAAAGGTTCGTATAGTCCCTTCCCTGGCCGCGACTTGAAAGGCTCATGGGCGGAACCAGTCGTTCCGCAATCTGTCGACGCCGTATCCAGCTAATGCAGGGCGACGAGTTTGTCGGCGAGTCTCGCGCTCCTCCGTCCTCGTTTCGCGACGCCCTGGCTCGAAATCCGTCCCTGCTCCGCGCCCCATGCTCCATTTCCTCTCGACGCCGTTCGTCCACCACCATCTACGATATCATCGGAATCTCGGAATCGCACAACCTCTGCAGGAGGTCCTCCCGACAGAGGCGTGTTGACCAGCGGCCCCAATGCCGACAATGCTTCAGAGTTTTGCCGTCGGATGTCCGTCGAACGCGCCGAGAGACCCTCGTGAGTGATTTCTCTTATTTTGGCGGTCGAGCAACGAACTGATATCCTGCGCCACTCGCATAGGTCAATTTCTCCATGAATTCGGCTTCCAATCCCCCCAATCGCTTCCCGCGCCCACCGACGGCTACGCGCGATCGTCGGCTCGCCACGCGCGCAGTTTTTGCGCGGGCCCCAAACCGCGCAGTAATCGACCAAACCGCGCGTCTCGTCAGGCCCCTGTAGCCCAACTCCGAGTTTGTCGACCGGCTTTCTTTGAAACCGTCCGCTTCAACAGGTGCGCACGCGGCTTTGTTCGACTGTTCTTTCCAGTGACAACGCGAGCTGACTCAATCCCTTTTCAGCGAGAATATGGCGCGCGGCGCGCCTTCTCCCCACCGTGTATCCGACGGGCCTCCACACGCCGCTGCGGTATCGGCGGGCTTCCTGGCTCGGGGAGCGGCGCGGCGGCGACTTCGGACGCGACGACATGATCGCTGCCCCGATGCACCCGTTCATCGCGAGTACGCGCGACACCACACACGCGTCTGCACCCGCGAACTCCTGAACGCTGGCGTTGCCCAGCGTTATGCTGCCACTGTATGTGCATTCATGCCAACGGTCCCTCCGAGACAACTCGAGCGCATCCCTTCCGTCTCCAGCGACGTTCCAGCGGAGATCAATCTTTCCAATACTCTCGCATGCTTGTCTGCCCATATACCCGGCATTGACGAAGCTTGGATCACCCGGCACCAACTTCATTCTCGGTCAGGCAACGCGTCGCAGCGCTTCGGCGAACGCTGTTCAATCGCCGTACGGTACCTCTAAGGGAAGCTTAACATGCGAAATGGCCCCAGCATAGAATGCTCAATATGGCCCAATATGGCCTACAACTACTTGCGTACTCAATCTTTGTTACTTACTCCCATGTTGTACCATATCACACGTTTTGACTTGTATTCATCTTTCTCAGTCGACCTCAACGTCGGAGCCCCCCACTCGCCCCGTCCACAAATGGCAAGGTAATCTTATCTTGTCTTGCCTTGCCTTGACTGGCCGCCGCCTGTTCAGCCTCCTTGCCCTGATATTCTGACCTCCGGCATATGTCTTCCTGCATTCTCCGTGGCCATTCCCGGATGCATGTAAGCGCCGTATTGCGCTGACTCGTCTGTAGGCTCTCCCACGTACGAGGCGATGCGGAGCTCGGGTATAAATACTCTGGTATTGCTCCATCTGCTTTCTTTCTTGTCCCAAACTGCCAACACGATGGCTCTGCGAGCTGGATACTGTCCTGTTCGAACCTGTAACCTGCCCATGAGGAAGCAGGATATCCCAGCGGTATGCGGCTCTCGATCCGTCTTCGCACTTGTTCACGACGCCGGCGTGCCCAAGCACTTGACGAATTGCCATTACTGGTGCATCAGCTGTAAAGAATCATTCTCGTCCCAGCCGTCGCTCGACGACCACTACCGCGGAAAGCCCAGCCATCCGAACTGCTCACGATGCAAGAAAGGGTTTCTCAACCAGAATCTCTTGGACGAGGTGCGGTTTCATCCTGTTTAGATTACCTTTTCTGGGAGCCATGCTCACGAAGGCTGCAGCATTTTGCGGCCACGCATGCCAAAAACCAATGCCCGTGCGGTATCGAGCTGTTTGTCGAGGACAACGCGGAGCACTATCGGCACTCGCCGATGCATCCGGCCTGCCCGTACGCGCCGCTCACCTTGTTTCGGGTCTCAGACAATTTCTTCGCATTCTAGTAGCTGCCCAATAGGATTCAAGACGGACGAGGAGTTCGCAGACGTACGTCGGCGCTACTTCCTCTACCCATTCAGCCTCCGTCTCACGACCTGCGGGTCCCGTCACGTTAACAGCACTGCCGCGACACACACCCAGACCGGCACTGCCCCGTCTGCACGCGCCAATTCTTCTCCCAGGCGGAGCTAGACACCCACTACCGCGAGTCGATACTGCATCCTGGCTGCGAGAAGTGTGGCATTGGGTTCTTGGACGACGACGACCTCAACACAGTCAGTCACACTTCCGTGGAATGCGACAATGCTGACGCCGCTTCGAAGCATATGGGTGAAGTCCACCGACGCTGGACGTATTTTTCTGCAGGAGCGCTCCCGACACCGGGTGTCAAGGGTCTCCCGCAGCATTGGACCAAAATGGAGGTGAGCACATTTCCTTCGCTAAGCCTTCAGCGTTCTTGCCGGGTCTTTGCATAGAATATCAATCGTCCCCAGTCACCTTGCGCCCCAGTTCATCACGAGAACCAGAGCACTGTGCGTTTATGGATATGGATACTACAAATAGCCGCGTAATATCATTAATATTATAAGCAGAAAGCGGAGAAGGCGAGGACTTGGGGCAGTATCTACGTTTCCTCACCTACATCAAACTGCACGAGAAGCGAAAGGTGCGAGAGTCCGACTCGGAGCAACGGCTCTGAGCTCTTTCAGTTGGGACAAGTGTGCTAATTTCGCGGCATGCTCAAGGACACCAAAGCCGGGGATAGCATCTACGAGCGCATATAAACGCGTTGCAAGATCCGACTCTGAACTGAGCGCAAGGCCGGGTTACGACAGCGCTAGTTCCGATGCTTTGAAGGCTCCCGCCAGGTGCGCTTCAATCTGACTGCGCAGCGAGCTGTTGACGGCGGAACTCAAATCAAGGGGAATGAAGATAAATAGACGCTCCCCCCGACTCTTTCGAGTGCCCGAGTTGCTGCATCAAGCTTGCCGTCGTCGTTCCCGGCAGCGATTAGTAGCCCGACAACCAGGTGCATCGTGTGTATCAAGCAGGCTGCTATCATTGACTTCGAAAGTAGGTCTCCTACGTTGTGAAATATACGTGTGGTCGTAGTATTTGCTGTATGGTCTACTCTGCATGGAATAAAACCCTTGAACTATGCTCTGCTGTTGAACGACGAGACCGGACTGCTCTTTGCAGGCCAGAAACGACCGCAGAATGGAGGTAGATCGCGCCGGATCGGTAGAGCCTTTTACCGGAGGGCAAAGACGTTGAGCTCTCGGACAATTCCGGGTCTGACGTGGAGGACGGGAATGGGGTTTGAATGGGTGGAGATGGCGATGGGCTGCCAGCGACGAGAGGGCGCGAAAAAAGGGAGCCATACGCAGGGAACGCTTCGAGGTACCACACCGGGATTGGATGGAACAGCGGTCGTCGGAGCGCTGCGACGCATTGCCTGACCGAGCACGAAGTTGATCCTGGTTAGCATGCGGGGAGTATTGGAAAGATTGGTTCCCGCTAGGACGTCGCTAAAGACGAAACGGATGAGCTCGGGATGGACCGTAAAACAGAAACGCACGTATAGAAACAGCGATGGCGCTGACCGACGTCCGCAGTCAAGAATTGGAGGAGATCGGGCGCCAGCATGTGCGGGTGGTGTCGCGCGTGCTCGCGATGAACGGGTGCATCGGGGCAGCGATCATGTCGTCGCGTCCGAAGTCGCCGCCGCGCCGCTCCCCGAGCCAGGAAGCCCGCCGATACCGCAGCGGCGTGTGGAGGCCCGTCGGATACACGGTGGGGAGAAGGCGCCCCGCGCGCCATATTCTCGCTGAAAAGGGATTGAGTCAGCTCGCGTTGTCACTGGAAAGAACAGTCGAACAAAGCCGCGTGCGCACCTGTTGAAGCGGACGGTTTCAAAGAAAGCCGGTCGACAAACTCGGAGTTGGGCTACAGGGGCCTGACGAGACGCGCGGTTTGGTCGATTACTGCGCGGTTTGGGGCCCGCGCAAAAACTGCGCGCGTGGCGAGCCGACGATCGCGCGTAGCCGTCGGTGGGCGCGGGAAGCGATTGGGGGGATTGGAAGCCGAATTCATGGAGAAATTGACCTATGCGAGTGGCGCAGGATATCAGTTCGTTGCTCGACCGCCAAAATAAGAGAAATCACTCACGAGGGTCTCTCGGCGCGTTCGACGGACATCCGACGGCAAAACTCTGAAGCATTGTCGGCATTGGGGCCGCTGGTCAACACGCCTCTGTCGGGAGGACCTCCTGCAGAGGTTGTGCGATTCCGATGATATCGTAGATGGTGGTGGACGAACGGCGTCGAGAGGAAATGGAGCATGGGGCGCGGAGCAGGGACGGATTTCGAGCCAGGGCGTCGCGAAACGAGGACGGAGGAGCGCGAGACTCGCCGACAAACTCGTCGCCCTGCATTAGCTGGATACGGCGTCGACAGATTGCGGAACGACTGGTTCCGCCCATGAGCCTTTCAAGTCGCGGCCAGGGAAGGGACTATACGAACCTTTCGGGGGAAGGATTCCGAGCCGAGGTTGTGCGTTTCCGATGTCGGAAAGAGGCACAGGACGATATTGGTGGGGATGGTGCTGGTGGTGTAGAACGCATGGGGCGACCGGCGTCGAGAGGAATCGCGATAAACGGGAGAGCGCAGGCATGCGCGGGGGACGTGCAGAGATGCCGCTTAGCCGCGATTGGAGGGAACTGCGGTTGCCGGAGCGCTACGACGCGTCGGTGGTGACCTCGCGTCAAGTTGTTGCTCGGCAGCCCAAAATCTGGCCAGTGGGGGGAACAAGTGCGACCGACAATCCCGTTGGCATTGCGAGGAGTGTTGACCGCCAGAACGTCGCTAGAGAACCAATGCATGAGCTTGGGTCGTCGCTGGAGGACCAAAAGCGCATCAACGCACCTGCGGCGTTTCGCTGGTCCATTCGGCGGCCATTGCGTGAAGGAACTCGACGTATCCGTCGCATGGAGCGTCCGGGAGTTGCGGGGGCGTGTCCTTGCGCGTTGGCGGACAGCGGAAGGATGGGCGGTGGGGATGTCGTCACAGCGAGGGCGCTGGACGGCGCTGGCGGCCCGGCAACGACGTGGCGAAGGAGATGGGGGCTGGGGATGCAGCGAGAGATGCTCCGGGGACGCGTTGGGCCACGGCCTCGCGCACCGTCGCGCGTTTCGAGTTCTGGATGCACCAGCACCGTTTGCTTTCCGAGTCTCTGGACTCCGGTCGGTGGTAGGTGACGGCGGTCCTGCGACAGCGTGCGCACTGAATGCGCTGGTGGGCGTCTGTGGAGGGCGTTCAGCGTTGAATTAGAGACGCAAAGTCGGCGCACGCACTAGACATGCTCAAGCTCTGGTCGGGGCGTCCCGCAGCCTACGTTGTTTGCGGTGTCTTTGGACCGCTTCTCGGCGCGCGAGCCGCCGAGCAGGCCATCCCTGAAACTGGCTATGAGCTTACAGTGCCGCTGGACGGAGATCGAGCTCAACGCACCTGTTGTCGCTCACATCGTGCCCATCCGCCGCCCTATCCACGGCCCATTCGCCTGCGGAGAAGCCACGCGCGTCGCGCTGTGCATCCTGGTGAGCGCGAGACGCGCCCTCGTCCATGTGTGCTCACGCCGAATGAGGGTCGGGAGGAAGCCGAGGTTGACTCGGAACAGCGCAACTGCACCCGCGCTGCCCATCTTCGTTTCCGCCGCCAACAACCAACTTTCTCGAGCCCGGCTGTAAGGGTAAGAAGGGTGCGTAGAGACCAGGGCGCATACACGCGCTTCTTCCCCGGGAGCTCCCTGGCGCTGTTGTTCACCGGTTCCGTGTTGACTGCAACGCTAGCTACCTCCAGCCCTTAAACAAAGGGAACAAGATCCAGTTGCCTACCTACCTACCTAACCCATCTTGGCTTCCCTGCCACACGTCTGGGCTTCACCGAAGGTTGAATCTGCCTCGAATTCCCTCAACAAATGCTATTCTTGTTCACCTCTCACTTGCATCGACCTCCCACGGAAGTGCTTCATTCTCTATGCCGTATTTCCCCCGCAGGCACCTATTAATCGGCATTCCTTGCGACTGGAACCTCCCCCGCGGACGCGCTTTACCCCAGCCATGGCGTATAACCTACAAGGTCCCACCGCACATCTGCTGCGTCTCAACCATGACGTCTTGGCCGAAATCCTCGACATTCTCGCTCCGGCTGACCTCCTCCACTTTATGGTGACCTGCCGGACCGCTCACGACATCTCTCTTCCCATCCTCTACGCGTCGATACGCCTCCTCACTTCAACAAACGCCGCCCAGTGGTGCCGTGTCATCGTTTCGAAGCCGCCGCGAGCCTTGCTAGTGCGCCGGCTATACATGTAAGTCCACCGTCCTCTTTTGTCTATCGGTCTAATCCCTTTGCAGTCGCATAACCGTCTTCGATGTCCTACCCTTCGCCGGGTTTTACCGCCTCGTCGCTCAGGCCGCCTCGTGTTTACTCAACCTCGTATCCCTCGCCATACCACGCAACCCAGAAATATTTCGCTCATTCGCTACCTTCCGCTATCAGCGTCTGCGGCAGCTGCACCTGCATGCCGCCGACCCCCTGCTCCCCTTCTTGCTCCATCACGACGGCCTCACTTCTCTTGACATTTCTCCCCACTACAATTCCTCCGTCGATCTCGTCATGGACCACGCTGGATATCCATACACCAGCCTTCCGACGTCTTGTACCCTTACGCTACCGGCTCTCGCCGCCTTTTGGGGGCCGATCTCGGTCGCGCGGTATGTCATTCCTGGTAGTCGGGCCGCGAACGTCAAGCTCGCCTGGCCGCGAATCCATGGACTGCACGAGGAGATTGCGTCCGCCTTGTCACGGTCGAGAGCTGACATTACGACAATGGAGAACTATATGTTCAGTTGGGACACGATGGTCCCGACGCTGGCACCTCGCTTCTCTTCCCTGACGACGTTGATCTTTGTCCTCCTCACAAAGAACACGGTCGCCGACGAAGTACGCCGAATTTCTTCCGAGACTGGTCGTGATATTAACTCCCCCGCCACGCCCTTCAGGTCGAGCTCCCGTTGGAGCAGGCTGATCCCTTTGTTCGTACCGTCGAAAGTCAACTTCCCATGCTTCCGAATCTCCTGAATGTGCAAATTCAATACGGAGTTCCGTTCGCAACCGTGATGCAGTGGGCCGATGATGACTTTCGGGATGGGCTTGACCGCGACTTTCTTGTCGCGATGAGGTGGGCATCGCTATGCCCTACGCTCCAGGTCTTCCTAAATCCGTACACGAACCTTCGTTGGGATATCTTTGTCAAAGGGAACATCTGCCTACCGACCGACCTCGTTTTAGACTCCGGCGGACAGCTGAGGTGGCGGCCCACGTCGTCACGCGCGGTCCGCCTCTTCGGCTGGGTTCTGCACAAGTTGATGGCTTGGAGGGACTTGCCCGCAGACGAGTACCCCGATAACCTCGGATTATACCATTCTCTCGCCTGGCTGACTCTTGGTGACGAGGGACTGGAAAGAGTCGCCGAGAAGTTCGAGCAGCATGGGAAGGTACCATCCTTTGAGCTAATTGCGCCGCCTGAGGATGGCCAGAGCTCTGCAGAAAGCGGAACGTGGCGGTCAGAGATTCGATTCCTTTAGCCGTGTGAATTGTCTTTAACAAAAGTAGCGTAGACTCGGACTCGCACCAGAGATCTGGAAATAGAAAGGACCATTATAAAGGTTCAAATCAGTGTCCTTTGAAACTAAGCAAATAAAGGACCGAAAAAGGGACAATGAAAGCTACCTGGCTACGGCACGCAACGAGAATCTCGTTACGGGGTGCACAAAAACAGGCTCGTTTTTTCTTTGTAAAAAAGGTGATTGTTTTTTTGGCGAGCCTTGCTAGTGCGCCGGCTATACATGTAAGTCCCCCGTCCTCTTTTTCCTATCGGTCTGATCCTTGGATAGGGCGGCGGATGGGGAGGGGGACGATGTGACGACGACAGGTGCGTTGAGCTCAATCTCCGTCCAACGGCACTGTAAGCTCATAGCCAGTTTCAGGGATGGCCTTCTCGGCGGCTCGCGCGTCCAGAAACGCTCGGAGGATGCCACAGACGGCGCGGGCTGATCAGTCGCTGAGGTCCCGCTTGGACCAAGCTCAATCTCTTGCGGTAGAGGGAGAAAGGAATTTCCAAGAAATGAATATTCTACTGCGAAGCATGGAGCAGCGGCTGTTGGCCACTATTCAGAGCCACAGCATGGAGAAACCAGGGGTTAAAGTCAATGAAGAACAAGAGTGGATAGAGGTATGACGAGAGCATGTAGACTGAGACAAGCAGTGTGATTTATAAACGATATAGTAGTGTCGCGTGGTCCACAACATGAACGGGTAACCGAGGCGCCTCACCCACAGGGTTTTACCCCGCGACCTCCCTTCAATGGGCGGGGACAAAGAGAGTCGGTTGAGTCGGCACATAGGCCATAAATGGCCTGAGTCTGACTATAATAAACTGATTTCTCTCACAACATGAACGGGAACGGTCTCTGTGTTGGAATGTCTCGACAGAGTGGGTGCGGGGCTCGACCAAATCTTTACGAGTTACGAGTACTTTATGTGCTCGTTCATAGACCCTAGACACGATCTGTCATGTTCCCATCAACACTGATGCTCTGATCGCCTCCGGCCTTAGCCACTACGCCTTGGCAATCCTCGCTGCCTCCTATCTCACATGGCGTCCACACTTCCCCCCTTCCCCCCGTCCGTCACGGCCCGTATGAAATCTATAAATTTCAGCCTTCTGCGTGCACTGTGCCGCCGTCCGTCCTTGCGTCTTCGCTCTCAATTTCTACACACGTGCGCCGGCTCCCGCGGCCGCCTATCACTAGGCCGATTCGGAAATAAAAGAGACACATTTTTAGATTCAAATTTTGCAAATAATTGTACATTTACAGTTGCAAACCCACGACCGGACCCAGCCGCATTGATGCTATTATATAAGCTGAAACTCTGTAGAACTATGAGGTCATGTCAGCATATGCATGCCCCAAAATTTCAGATCCTGAAAACGAATTTTGGTTGAGAAAATATGCATTGTCTCAAATTTGGTTGTGTTGTTATTTTAGATCTTCTGACGAGCACAGGGAGGGAGCCAGACATCATAATGGCTCCAAAATTGGTATCAGGGGAGCTGAGGAATGACCCTGGATGTCCCCCATCTCAGCTTGTGTAGATAATTGTTATCGTGCACACAGGGCGGGTGGTCCGGATGTGGGTCAAATTCAGAAATTAGCTGCCATGTTAAAAACCCTGATAGATGTTTAACGGGTAGCACACATGTTCCCAAAAATTACATGAGTATAAGATGCCTACGGAGGTGCAAACCCTCCTTGTTTGGAATCGAGGCATGCATTGATCCCCCAGTTATAGCCTGATCTGTGATGTGTGGTCCGGTCGTGGGTTTGTGACTGTATGGGCTGCCCATAAAGAATGGCCCTGTATTGCTACCCACATTTTTTTTTTTATATCCTGTTATTTGGCTGGTACTGTAGTACAGCTTGTCTGCCATGCTTATCTACACTGTACGTATCATCGTGTCCTTTTTGTATCTAATCGCGTTTTGTGTTCGTCCATATCATGCCCTCCCCGAGCGGAGAGCGTGCGCCTGGGGTAGCTACCCACATTAGTTGGAAATAAAGTCAGAGAACTCGGCTTGTTAAAGAAATGAATTATGGTCTGTCAAAAGGGGCAGCTTTCTGGGCCAATGGACACGACAAAGAAGGGGCCCAAATTTTGAGGCCATAAAGCATAACAATAAGGTACTAAGATTTGCTTTTTCTAACCAAAAAAAAGGGCAAATATGGGTCCCAGATTGTTGGTCAATAGATAGTTTGCGCGTTTGCGCAAAAGCCATTGAAGGGCTAATCACTTTGCTTTTCGGGGTCCCTGCTGGGCAGATGAGGACATATCCTGCTCATGTTTGGAGAGTATATATATCTACTTATGTCATGTATGCATACCCAAGAAAACAGACACATCAATGGATCATGGATGGAGATCAAAAGCCATTGAATGGCTTGTATGGCTCTGCGCAAACTCACTAATAAGGCTGTGCAAACAGGAACCTACTGTATATTCAAGGGAAATAGTGCCCCCATATTTTCTACCGCGCAAAGTAAGGAGCATTTTAATAGGGGAGCTCATGGTAGGGCGGGCAAGTGGGCGAGCAAGATCTTAAATAAGTTCACTGTTAATAGAGCACTTCAGATGAAATTTTGAAGGTTCAAAAAATACAAGAACTGAATGGGAGTGGAGCTCCCTCAGCCAATGAGCAGGCTCAGATCCTATACTTTTTGAAATTCAGAAGTGCATCTGAAGTGCTCTAATGAAAATAATTGTTGAACGTGTCTTGACCGCCAAATTTCGGCGGTCGGCAAGACGAAGGATGGCGGGCAAGATTATTATAAAATCCGGGCAAGCTAGGGGGCAGGAGGCAAGATGGGCGGCGGCTGGACTATGACGGTGGATCAACGGGATACTGTGATTAATTTGATTACATGCATCCTACCGTGAACACCCCCGAACCAAGATCCGGCAACGAATAAATCTATTTTTTGCCCAGCAGCTTGCCCAGAATCTTGCCGGTGAATTGGCCACCTACCGTGAGCTTGGGAGTCCCTAGTAAGGGCCCCATGTTTTTGTGACAGAAATAGGCCCAAATCTGGGCACCTTATCGTTGTGCTTTATGGGCTCAAATACAGGCCCACTTTCGGTCACATTTCTTGGCCCAAAAAGGGGCCCATTTTGACAGATCATCATTCATTTCCTTAACGAGCCAAATTCTCCGACTTTATTTCTAACTCATGTGGGCAATAATACAGGGCCAATATTTGTTTGAACTATGGGTGTACAACAGAGCTGCCCATACTGTACTAATCCAACCGCAAGTTCAAGTTACGGGTTACACAGCCCTCTGAACTAAACTTGGTTCAAATGAATTACGCGTTCAGCCTAGTTCAAGCCATCAAATTTCGCCAAATAAGGCAATTTACCATCAAAATCTCCGGCCAGCTGGCGCCGGCAGTCCCAATAAGGAAATCCCATCCGTGATGAACTTGTTGTTTGACAAGTTCAATGTGTTACGCGGCCTAGTGTATTCTCCTCCTCCCACTCATCTTCTGCCAGCCTCATTTCCTGCATCTACCCGCACAGGAGAATCAGACACCGCAAGTGTGCCTAGCACCTGCAGCAGGCTGCTCTGTTTGCTCGGTGTTCTTTTATGCAGCCTTCCCTTCAGTCTTCCTTCTGCACTCTCTCCATCTCAATCGATTTATTGCTGTTTGCAAAAAGGTTGAAAATGGTAATTTTTTGGTTCCTTCACCAAAAGAACAGGCTGGATGTTGTGGCCCATATCTTGGCCAATTCTGCACCGAAACCCACGGTTTTGGGTGATTAATGGAGTATTTTGTTGCAACATTCATCTTTGATACCGCCAATGGTACCTGAAGTGCCCCATGTTTGAACAGAAATTTGGTGGCTTGAATTTGTTACACGTTATGCGGCCAAAAAAAGGGAGGTTGTTAAAATAAATCTAAAAACCAAAAGAAGATTAAGCGGACTTAAGGTCAAAATACCAAGTACAATACTTTGCCGTGCCGGCCATAGTCGATTACTTATATCTATGATATGTTGTGAGGTCTTTGTGCATGCGCTGCAAAAAATGGCCATAAAGTACTCGTATTTGCCGCGCGCAGCGATGGCCGCTACCCCAAGTTGCATTTTGCTGGATTCGCGCCGGATTGATGCACGTTACCGTGTCCAGGTCCCAAAAGCGGGTTTCGGTCTTGCCTCGACGACCTCGACGACGACGGCGCTGAGCGTCCTCGATCGTTCTCCTCCTCCTTCCCCGACCCCAGGCGGGCTACCGGCGGCGTCCCTGCGCCTTCCTCTCTTTTCTCGCGCCGACGCTGGGCGGAATACCCCGGCCAGCCAAGGATTCCGTGCATTTCTGGGTCAAGGTGCGCAATAATGCGCTAAATCTACCCCAAGCTAACGCCAGAGAAGCGTTTTCTGTCTCTTAATCCAACCACGGTCTCGGATTTCGCCATCGCCGTCGTCGGCCCATCCTCCACCGCCCGCGCCCAATCCCTTCTCATCCATACCCGCAGTCATCGCCAATCCCTCCCTCAAAGCCGACGCTGCGCTCCCCAAGGAGTCGTCGGCGCTGCCTGCGTTGCCGCCATGTCGGGCTATGAAGCGCCCTAGGCGCTAATCCGCCATCCCGCCCAGCCCGTCCATCCTGCGCGGCGCCATACACCATCCACAGCTTCTTCGGGCGGCTCCGCACCCACACACACTCGCATTCGCTCAACTGCCTCACGTTTCCGCGACGCTGGACTCCGGCTAAGACCGCGGCCGCCAGTCGCGCGTGTGCTGGCGCCGGAGCTCCCGCGCCGGCTCAAACCCATAACGCTATCCCACCCTCTCGTCGTCGACGGCTCAGTCATCGCCCATCTCTGCTCCACCCCGACGCGTTCTCCGTGTCCGGTTTAGGTTGACACCAACTCGGCGGGTCCGTCCTCCTCCTCCTCCTCGTCAGGCTCCTACAACTCGCCATAGTCAACCTCCGCTTTCAAAAACGGCTGGCCGCACCCATCGCGGGCGTCGGTCAGCGCAAGATCTAGCTCGACCCCGCTGAACAGGCAGACAACGCCAGCTTCAGCTCTCGCGCCGGCATTAAAAAGCTCTTCAAGGATGGCGATATCCTCGTCGAAGCCACCACCATTCCATCCGGGGCCTGCATCCGTGCTCTTCGCGCGGCCAAGCGAAACGCGCAACACGAGTACTGCAGAGGCGCGTACGCGTATGCCGGCCAAGGTGCTTTGGCGGAGACGGCGGCGGGTACTCCGTCGCCGTTGCGGCTCGCTAATGTCGTCAACTCCGCATCTAGGAGAAGCAAGACGCATTCTTCGCTGTTGAGAAAGGTCTAGGCGAGGTCAAGGCATAAACCGTATCCCGCCACCGTGTTTTGTATGTCCCGCTCGATCTTTGCTTTCTAGCCGTCCCTCTAACCGGTTGATTTAGCCTGGTCTCAGTCATATACACGCGCAATTGTTGGCTATCTACAACCACGGATGGGCGGCTGGGCGCTGGCGCTGCTGTAACCGCAAGCGGCGAGCGCAGGTGTACGCCAAATCTCTCTCCTCGACCCAACGCTCCCTCCCTCGAGCTCCGTCAAACGTTCCCGTCGCCGCATCGTCTCCGGACACAGAGGACGAGGTCGCGCCGGGCGACGCTCGGTTCGGCTATCCAAGCGCCTTGGGCGCTAATCCGCCGCTCGTCCACTTTTGCAAGTCCCGGCGCAGGCTCAAATCCGCGTCCCAGCTCATCGGCCTCGCTCTCAGAGACGATTGGCCGCATCCTTCACCGCTGCCGTTCAGCTTTTGGCTATATGGGATCTCGACAGACGCGCCCGCGTCGCCAGCGCGGCCACCAAGCGAGATACTTGCGCGTCGACAAGCGGTCCTAGATCTGGATAGCATCTCTTCCTCTGCCCGTGCTCTTTTCTGCTTTTTCCGTCTGTTTGCTGCCCATCTTGGTATCCTCATTCTCTGTTCACTTTACCGCAAAATCTACCTACGACTGCTAATTTACATCCTGTTTGTAGTCGCCTCGAATTGTAAGAAATTGTGGTCCTAATGTTGGCGGCCGCGAAATATCACCTACTCTGCCTTGGAAGCAGGTCTTGGAGGGCTGCTGGATACTTCCGCTCCGATATAACCGCTCCCCGGCAAAAATTGGCCGCCGAAGCGACCCGCGAGCATCCGCCGCCTAGGATAGCCGAAATGTATAAGGAGGTGTGCACAATCAGCGTCTCGTCTTAGCTAACATACGCAAAGACTGGAATCACCCACACACGGTCTCCGCCTCGTATCTCTCTATCAGCCTCGACTCTCGTTTCAGCACTCAATTCGCCCTACTCATGAATCTATCGATACACGCCGCGAGTCCCTCCCAGACCCTGCATTTTCTTTACCAAGAACGCGTTAACCTACCATGGATGCTTCCCTCACCGAGCCCGTCACTGACGCGTCCCTCTCCGAGCAAGCTGCTTGTCGAAGATTCCAGCGCGCGGCCACGTCCATGCTTTCTTCCCGCATCCGAGGATTCTGACGTTGGGCTCACGACGCGCCGCCGCGCCGTACCCCTAGCCGTTCACGCTGGAACCTTGCGGATCTTGTGCCGTTCCCGGCAACTTCTTTTTCCCCCTTGTCCTCCCGAGCCAATACCGCGTTATCCGACACCGCGCGCACTCGCTCCTCTCCCATCATATTTCAATTCCGTCTCCCTCAGTACAGCACCACGGCCGCGTTATCACATTCGGACTTATATTTCCGGATAATACATCCAACTACACAGCAGTGACGTTCCATGGACCCACAATCAAAACTACCTTTCTCGTTCGAACAGCCATGCCGCCTGCAAATACCATCGCCAGCAGTAACGACACGATCGCCGCGGACCAGAAGAACAGTCCGTTTGACAACATGCTGTTCACTTTGCGGTAAACGCAAATAGCGTTCCTTGTCTTCAACCCTGGCGATCTGTCGGCGAAAATATGCGGCACACCGCCCACGTCCGCTGCCTTGGACCCAGGAGTCGGGGACGTAATCTTTTACTCGGGTAGACTCACTGTAATTGTTTGCACCCATCCAGACCGATCCAGCTGGAGTTTGTTGACGATAACACCGGCGTCAAATCGGTCAACAACGTATACAACGCCATTAGTGTCCGAAGGAATACATGCGGGATGCTGGAGGGCGACGATGAGCTTTTAACAGAACCAGGGGCGGCTGTGTACACAAAAGCGGATTGGAGGTACGCAGAAACGACGGCTTGAGACACAAAGACGGATTGAAGGTACAAAGAAAAACCGCACAATGATCTAGACAGGCGCACGAATTGATTGAGAAAAGGGATAGAAAAATGGGGATTATGCAAGATAGAGGTTGCTCAGGTGCATAAGTGAAAAAATTTTTTTTTTTTTGTTTTTGCAGACGCCCTTTGAATTCAATTGTCCATTTTGTCGTTAAGTGTTGAGTCAGGAAAGTCTTACCTTGTACACCCACCATGCGCACGGGCACTACTGTCCTGCCGCACGAGATAGAGAAACTCATCATGGATTTTGCCCTTGCCAGGCGTGCGATTCGCTTGTCCAACGTTGTTCAAGTCGCGCCGCGGTACCACTCTTGGTATGATCCATGAATTCAGCCGTGCACCGCTCAGCGTCGTCAGGTTCCGGAGCCAGGTTTTTGCCCAATTGCGAGCTGACCGCCGCGAGCGGCTATACGAGCTGTTGGATATCGCGCGAGATTATGATATCCCGGGCGAATGGGTCAGAACCGTCAAGCTGCTCGATGTTGACGTGGGGGATCTTGCTGTCGTGTTGCAACGCTTCTCCGGCGTCAAGCGACTGTTTGTGTCCTTTGAGCGGACGGTCGAGGAAGGCTTGGCGCGCAATGCACTGGCGGCGGCTGGGGCCCCGGCGCTGAAGGAACTGCACATGGATTTGGCGCACCTTTTTGGCCCCTGGCCGAACGCACGTCTGGACGAGGTGCCGAGTTCGCTGCGCTCTCTCACACATCTTCACGGAGGGCACTACTGCGATGAGGATCACGCAGCGCTGCTCGTGGAGCTACCTGCCCTCACCCATGTCGCATTCATGAATCCTACGGTGGCAGAGGCGCGGTGCTTCCTTCGCACGCTGCGGCGCCTGAAAGTATTCTGCGCGTGCCTGGAGGGTATGCTGGGCGAGGAGGGTTGGGCGTTAGCGGAGTGGAAGAGCATGCGTCGCGACGACAAGAGAGTCCGGGCGGTGCGCGTGTTGACGGGAGTAGGTTCTTGCTTTACTGGGAGGTTTTGGCGTAGCGTCAATGCCGAAGACATATCGGGCGCGTAGTCGATTAGCCGCATAGGAATATATAATGCGGACCTCGCCGTAGAGGTGATGTAGGCGACAGCGTGGCCGACGTGGACCGTGTAGCTGCAGGTGCTGAGGGTCACCGATTGCGAGCGGAGGGCGGAGGGGCACGGCCCGGAGGGCGGAGGGGCACGGAAATGGGGATCATGCAAGATAGGTGCATAAGTGCAGACAACCTTTGAATCTCAATGTTTATTTTGTCTTTCAGTGCAGCATTCTGGCGTAGCGTAGGACACGAGACACGAAAGAAACGGTAGTGGGGGACGAGAGCAAGTATGCCGAGAGTCAATCGAAACCAGACGGGATACGGGGTCAGTTCCGTACTTGGACGGTTGTACTGGAAGCCCTAATTGAAACGACGCAGAATGCCTGACGCCGAGGTGAACAAACCAGGCAGTAACAAGAAGGCGTTGAACCGTTCTACGGCGTAGCATGGCGGCTGGAGGGAGATGGGTTAGCTACTCGGGGAAGAGGCTCGAGATGTACCGGTCCAGGGGAGCTGTTGGATCGGTGAGGAAGTATCCGGCGGCCCTCCAGGAGCTGCTCCCGAGGCCGGAGCACCGGCTTGGGCCGGCAGGAGTCGTGGTCGTCGAGGTCGAGAGCAAGCTGAGATTTTACGGTCACACACATCCAGCACATATCATCTTCGATTCAAGTTTATAACGGGACTGTAGCAGGAGACTGGGCAGACACATTTTCGAGCGTGTATATGACTGAGACAAGGAGAATTCAACGGGTTAGAGGGATACCTTGAGAGGAAGGATCAAGCGGGACATACAAAACAGGGTGGCGGGATACGGTTTATGCCTTGACCTCGCCTAGGCCTTCTTCTACAGCGAGGGACGCGCGGCGCTTCTAGATGCGGAGTACGACATTGGCGAGCTGCAACAGCCGACGAAGGACCCGCAGCCGTCCCAGCCAAAGCACCTTGTCTACGCGCCTCGGCAGTACTCGCGTTGCGCGTTTCGCTTGGCGACGCGAAGAGCACGGAAACAGGCACGGGATGGAATAGTGGTGGCCATCCTTGAAGAGTTTTTTAATGCCGGCGCGTGAGTTGGAGCTGGCTTTTTCTGCCTACTCAGCGGGGTTGAGCTAGATCTTGCGCTGACCGACGCCCGCGATGGGTGCGGCCAGCCGTTTTTGAGAGCGGAGGTTGACTATGGCGAGTTGGAAGGGAGGAGGACGGACCCGTCGAGTTGGCGTCAACCCAAACCGGACGCGGAGAGCGCGTGGGGGTGGGGGCAGAGATGGGTTGTGACCGGGCAGTCGACGACGAGAAGGTGGGATAGCAAGGGCGGTGAGCTAGGCCATGGGTTTCAGCCGGCGCGGGCGCCAGCACACGCGCGACGGGGGCCGCGGTCTTGGCGGGAGTTCAGCGACGCGCAAACGGTTTTACGGGCAGGGAGTTGAGCGAAAGCGAGTGTGTATGGGTGCGGAGACGCCCAGGAAGGTGCAGGAAGGTGTAGATGGCGTCGCGCCGCAGTTAGACCTCGTCGCTGCAGATAGACCTGGTTGAAGAGGTCCAGAGAGGGCGTCCTCAGGGATTCCGGGCACTCGTACGCAGTCTGCGCGAGCGCGTGAGGAGCAACAGGATGGATGAGCCAGGCGGGATGGCGGATTAGCGCCTAGGGCGCTTCATAGCCCGACATGGCGGCAACGCAGGCAGCGCCGACGACTAGCGTCGGCTTTGAGGGAGGGATTGGCGATGAATGCGGGTATGGATGAGAAGGGATTGGGCGCGGGCGGTGGAGGATGGGCCGACGACGGCGATGGCGAAATCCGAGACCGTGGTTGGATTAAGAGACAGAAAACGCTTCTCTGGCGTTAGCTTGGGGTAGATTTAGCGCATTATTGCGCACCTTGACCCAGAAATGCACGGAAATGCAAGTCTAAAGTCCTTGGTTGGCCGGGGTATTCCGCCCAGCGTCGGCGCGAGAAAAGAGAGGAAGGCGCAGGGACGCCGCCGGTAGCCCGCCTGGGGTCGGGGAAGGAGGAGGAGAACGATCGAGGACGCTCAGCGCCGTCGTCGTCGAGGTCGTCGAGGCAAGACCGAAACCCCGTTTTGGGACCTGGACACGGTAACGTGCATCAATCCGGCGCGAATCCAGCAAAATGCAAAGATTTGGTCGAGCCCCGCACCCACTCTGTCGAGACATTCCAACACAGAGACCGTTCCCGTTTATAAATCACACTTGTTGTCGGTCTCCTACGTTGTGAAGTATACGTGTGGTCGTAGTATTTGCTGTATGGTCTACTCTGCATGGAATAAAACCCTTGAACTATGCTCTGCTGTTGAACGACGAGACCGGACTGCTCTTTGCAGGCCAGAAACGACCGCAGAATGGAGGTAGATCGCGCCGGATCGGTAGAGCCTTTTACCGGAGGGCAAAGACGTTGAGCTCTCGGACAATTCCGGGTCTGACGTGGAGGACGGGAATGGGGTTTGAATGGGTGGAGATGGCGATGGGCTGCCAGCGACGAGAGGGCGCGAAAAAAGGGAGCCATACGCAGGGAACGCTTCGAGGTACCACACCGGGATGGGATGGAACAGCGGTCGTCGGAGCGCTGCGACGCATTGCCTGACCGAGCACGAAGTTGAGCCTGGTTAGCATGCGGGGAGTATTGGAAAGATTGGTTCCCGCTAGGACGTCGCTAAAGACGAACGGCTCCCCGGGCCAAGAAACCCGCCGGAACCGCAGTGGCGTGTCGGGTACCGTCGGAAACACGATGGAGAGAAGGCGTCCCGGCACGTTCTCGCTGAAAAGGGACGGAATGAGCTCGCGTTATCACTGAAAAGAACAGTCGAAAAAAGACGCGCGCGCGCACCTGTTCGAGCAACGATTCTCGAAACAAAAGCTGATTGAGAAACTCGGAAATGGGCTACACGGGCCTGACGAGAAGCGTGGTTTGGTCGATTAACTGCGTGGTTTGGTGCCCGCGCCAAAACTGCGCGCGCGGCGGGCCGAGGATTGCACGTAATCGTCGGTGGCGCGGGGACGAACGTGAGGGATTTAGGGGATTGGGGAGCTGAATTCGTGCAGAGTTGACCTGGACGAGCAGAGCAGAATATCAGTTCGCCGCTCGACGCCAAGAAAAAAAGGGAAAAAACGCTCACCAGGGTCTGTTGGCGCGTTTTACTGACCACCGACAACGGTATTAATCCGACGTATCGTCGGCATTGGGGCGGACGGGGAAGACCAACAGCATCGGCACATGGTCAACCGCCGGGAAGAACGCAAAATCAAGCATTGAGCGCGGCGCAGGGACGGATTTCGAGCCGAGGCACCGCAAAACGAGGGCGGAGGAGCGCGAGACTCGCGGTCAAAGTCGTCGCCCTGAATTGGCCGGATACGGTGTCGACAGACCGCGGTACGACTGATTCCGTCCATGAGCTTTTCATGTTGCAGTCGAGGAAGGACCCGGGTGAGCCTTTCGCACCAAGGACGACGGGAGGACTTCGAGCCGAGTTTGTGCGTTTCTGATGTCGGGAAGAGGCACAGGACGATCTTGGTGGGGATGGTGCTGGTGGCGTAGAACGCATGGGGCGACCGGCGTCGAGAGGAAGCGCGATGAAGGGGGAGGGGGCAGGCATGCGCGGGGGGAGATGCCGCTTAGTCGCGATCGGAGGGAACTGCGGTCGCCGGAGCGCTGCGACGCGTCGGTGGTGACCTCGCCAAGTTGTTCCTGGACCACCCAAAGTCTGGCCAGTAAGTGCGACCGACGATCCCGTTGGCATTGCGAGGAATGTTGAGCGCCGAAACGTCGCTAGAGAAACAAAGCATGAATGAGCTCGGGTCGTCGCTGGAGGACCAAAATCGCATCAACGCACCTGCAGCCTTTCGCCGGTCCATTCGACAGCCATTGCGTGAATGAGCTCGACGGACCCGTCGCCTGGAGCGTCCGGGAGTTGCGGGGGCGTGTCCTTGCGCGTTGGCGGACAGTGGAAGGACGGGCGATCGGGATATCGTCACAGCGAGGGCGCTGGCGGCCCGGCGACAACGTGGCGAGGGAGGAGGAGGAGGGTTATATTCCGCAAAGCTCCTAGGAAGAGCCCGACAACGTGGCGAGGGAGATGGGGGCTGGGGATGCAGCGAGAGATGCTCCCGGGACGCGCGCGTTTCGCTATTTGCTTTGCCCACGCCCTTTATGGTGTCTGCTGAGCCCCTCGGCGCGCCAGCCGCCGAGAAAAACCCTGACCGGGAATGAGTTTCCGGTTCGCTCGACGGTAAACGAAATCCACGCACTGATCGTCTCCCATGTCGCCCTCCACTTCCACTCTCGCCACCCGTGCCGACCCGAAAGGCTGGTTACGGCTCCCGACACAGAGACCTGAACCTGAACCTCAGCATGTAGCGCAGCGCCAATCCTGGCAAATCCCTAGTCCCGAGGTCTGACGGTACAATTAGCGTTTGAGTGTCCCTGATCGCAGGTTTACCCCAGGTGGCAGGCTGCACACGACACCAATCCACTCTTGAGCCCGCACTGGCCCCCGACTGGCGGCCCTCCTGATTCGCAATGTCTGCTACGTTCAGAGCATCCGCCACTTACTCCCAACCGCGTTTCGGAGAACGCCCCCCGCCCTTTCTTAGCACCAGACTATCACCGGCTTCCTTCACGCAGCGATTAGTCCATACGCGTATCCAGCGGCTTTCCCTCCGTGGTCGGTCACCTCATCCCGCCCGCAGAAGACATCGCGCTGCTGAAGCGCGTCACTTAACTCTATGCTTTATCTCAGACCAAACCTAATGCCTGAGAACCCGGTCGCTTGAACGACGGCCTCAACTCAGCGTCGGCTCTGGTCGTGAATCCCCGCCCACACGCGGACTCAGTCGCTCGTTGTCGCGTTCTTTGCTCGCCGACCTCTGTTCTCCACTATCAAATCTCGACTTCCCTTCCGTTGTGGCTATCGCGTACCTGGCAGAGGTCTGGCACGAAGGCATAAAATGCGAACGCTAGCATGAGCTGATTACCCTTGCAGTCCTCGAATGAGAATCCAAGTTGTGTCGAGCGTTCGTCAAGTCTTCCGGCTAGAATGATCTGTGAGCAGCCACCTCGGCCAGACAGCTCTTGTCTTGTCGGTGTTCCAGGCGTGAATTCACTCCTCAAGCGACGGGGAAGCTCATAGACTAGCTCCTGTTGCTGCTCCAGAAAGACCCTTAGATCGCCCGGAATAGATTCCGCTCTGCAGCAAGCTGGTACGACCGAGTTCGTGAGCACGCGTTCCATCGTGGAGGCAGAGCTGGACCTCGTTTTCCGGCGTGTTTGTTTCAAGCCTGTCTCGTGAAGTCGGCATACTGATATCGGGATGCATGCAGAGTGGATGAGGTTCTACCAAAAGGGATTCCGATTTTGACTGTCCCTTGGTCACCCATCAGCACACCACTCTCGTAGGCCACGATGGCAGCACCCTACTCCGCGGTTTTCCGCCCTGGAATGTCCTCTACCCTCCGAGAGAGCTGGGGAGCTCCCTCTCCACCGCAACCTCGCCGACCGTCGCCACATCGAGTACGTAGCTCGAACCCTCTGGTGTCAATTACTGGCTCCAGCTCTACGCAGCTCAGAACCTCGGCCAGTGGACCACACATTGCTCGGCCCATGAACGCCTTCATGCTTTTCAGGTGCGGCGTGGAGCTTCTCTTCGAACATGTCGCCCTGAAGCTCCTGCTGTAGACAATGCTGCGGCAATCTTGTTATTCCAGAAGTCACCCACCAGTCCGCGAAATCTTCTATCCTGGGACGTCTATGGAGGTCCATGTCCCCAGAGGATCGTCTCCCTTTCCATGTCCTCGCCGAAGCGGATCGTGTTCTCCATTCCGCTCTTTTAGAGCAATATTCCTATCGGCCTCGAGTCTCGCGATACGAACGCAAACGCACTACCGTACGTCCTACCTGTTAGAGCCGCACTCGACTTACGCCAATTCGTTATTTTAGAGAAGGAGAGATCCTCCCGCTACGGCGGCCTTCGTGCCCGCCGTCCGCGGGATGATTCGTGAAGATACGTCAATGCAGTTGATCTTCTCCTCGAGATGCTCGTAGTACCAACTGTGTACAACCTGTACATACGGCCCTATCCACCTCATCCCCTCCATTTCTCATCCCCTCCATTTCTCATGCGCCTACACAGACATTGGTGGATAGACCAATATCGACAGCAGAGGCACTGCGCTCGGAATTTGGATATTTCTTCTGATACACTACGGACAAAAGTGCACAAGGTGGACGAGACCGATAGATGTCGACATATTCCCGTGCTTGCGGTCAATGCGCATAGACGCGGTGAATATAAGGACACCGCTCGTATATCATGAAACGCAGCTTCAGACCTTTGAGGACTCAAGGCGCTGCGGGATGATATGCCGATCGTTCGTCCTCCGCATCCGCGGGAGCTGGATTGATTTGTGAAAACCAGGCGGGGGTTCGGTGCTCCGACCGATGCATTTTTTGTAGACGCCAGTGTATAGTAGATACGGACCCCCGCGCGTTCCGAGACGGGACCTAGTGGGAAAGATACTCAGGTTACTCAGGTTTTGGATTTAATGTTGAAAAGTAATGGGACTGGGGGCTCGGAGGTGATTGTGGAAGCGGCGGGGGATGCAGACGCAAGTGAGGCGAAGGCGCAGGCGATGTGCGAGTAGGCTAAGGATTAGGTTTTTGAGTACGGCGGGAGGCTCAGGATTAACGACGCGACGCGATCTGCGCAGGTTTGGCGTGAGGGCGACGGCTGAAAAATGCAAAGCCTTTGTTGTAGCGCCTAAAGCGCGGCTGCAATTAGCATGTTGTCTGTCAACCATTCGCTTCGCGGATTTGGATCCCCCGTCCAACGGCGCTGGAAGCTCACACCCAGTCTCAGGGCTGTATTTCTCAGCGATTCGCGCGCCCAGAGGGGCTCAGAAGACACCGCAGACGGCGTGGGCTCCGCGAGGAAAGCAAATGGCGCGGGCGCATCCAGGGCTCGAAACGCGACGGTGCGCGAGGCCGTGGCCCAACGCGTCCCCGGAGCGTCTCTAGCTGCATCCCCAGCCCCCATCTCCCTCGCCACGTCGTTGCCGGGCCGCCAGCGCCGTCCAGCGCCCTCGCTGTGACGATATCCCCACCGCCCGTCCTTCCGCTGTCCGCCAACGCGCGAGGACATGACCCCGCAATGCCCGAACGTTCCAGGCGACGGGTCCGTCGAGCTCATTCACGCAATGGCTGTCGAATGGACCGGCGAAAGGCTGCAGGTGCGTTGATGCGATTTTGGTCCTCCAGCGACGACCCAAGCTCATGCTTTGTTTCTCTAGCGACGTTGCGGCGCTCAACATTCCTCGCAATGCCAACGCAATGGTCGATTGCACTTACTTCCCCTACTGGCCAGACTTTGGGTGGTCCAGGAACAACTTAACGCGAGGTACGCGACGCGTCGCAGCGCTCCGCCGACCGCAGCTCCCTCCAATCGCGACTAAGCGGCATCTCTACTCCTCCCCCGCGCATGCCTGCCCCCTCCCCCTTCATCGCGCTTCCTCTCGACGCCGGTCGCCCCATGCGTTCTACATCACCACCCCCATCCCCACCAATATCGCCCTGTGCCTCTTCCCGACATCAGAAACGCACAAACTCGGCTCGAAGTCCTCCCGTCGTCCTTGGTGCGAAAGGCTCACCCGGGTCCTTCCTCGACTGCAACTCGAAAAGCTCATGGACGGAATCAGTCGTACCGCGGTCTGTCGACGCCGTATTTCAGTCTAAGGTCGACGACTTTTTCCGCGAGTCTCGCGCTTCTCCGCCCTCGTTTTGTGACGCCCCGGCTCGAATTTCGTCCCTGCTCCGCGCCCAATGCTTGATTTTGCGTTCTTCCCGGCGGTTGACCATGTGCCGATGCTGTTGGTCTTCCCCGTCCGCCCGGACGCGTCCCGGTGGCCCCAATGCCGACGATAGGTCAGAGTACCGTCGTCTGTGGTCCGTCAAACGCGCCAACAGACCCTGGTGAGCGTTTTTCCTTTTTTTCTTGTCGTCGAGCGGCGAACTGATATTCTGCTCTGCTCGTCCAGGTCAACGCTGCACGAATTCAGCTCCCCAATACCCCCCAAATCGCCACGTCCGTCCCGATCGTCGGCTCCCCAGACACGCACTCAGTTTCGGGCGCGGGCAACGAACCAGACAGTAATCGACCAAACCGTGCGTCTCGTCAGGCCCGTGAAGCCCATTTCCGAGTTTCTCAATCAGCTTTTGTTTGGAAAATCCTTGCTCGAATAGGTGCGCGCGCGTCTTTTTTCGACTGTTCTTTTCAGTGATAACGCGAGCTCATTCCGTCCCTTTTCAGCGAGAACGTGCCGGGACGCCTTCTCTCCATCGTGTTTCCGACGGTACCCGACACGCCACTGCGGTTCCGGCGGGTTTCTTGGCCCGGGGAGCCTTTCGTCTTTAGCGACGTCCTAGCGGGAACCAATCTTTCCAATACTCCCCGCATCCTATGGGATCACCCGGCACCAACTTTGTGCACGCGCGAAGCCACCCGCACACGCACGCGCCCCAATCCCCCGAGTTCGTGAACGCTGGCGTTGCTCAGCGCTACGACTGTATGTGCGTTTATTCATTCCGGCTCTACACCGACGACTCGAGCTAATACATTCTTTCTGCAGCGGCGATGCTCTGCGTCGAACGCGTCGACACACCCTGGTACGTGCTTTCTCCACCTTTTCTCGTCCGTCGATAAACCGAACCTGCTCCAGCTGCACTATTCCTTGAATTTTGCTAACCGAATCACCATCCCTCGCCCGCACTCCTCCGCCGCCGAACATTGCGTGCGGTCTGAGGATCGCCAACCGTGGCGTTCAAGCGCGACCACCCAACGGCGCTCATCCCCCCCTGGCAATCGTAACCAGCGCTCGGTCCGTCCATGTTAGACGCGGTGACGCGCCCGGACCTCACGCGTACTACGCCTGCGTCGTGTCAGTGGTGCCCGAGCTGCTCTCCGCTCTAGCTTCGCCTGCTCCCGATCCGCCTCGTTTCCCCGCGCTGTTGCCGCTTGCTTCTTCCTGCGTAGCCGGTACGTTTCCCGTTCCTTTGCTGCGCGCCCTCTCATAGCCCTGAACGCATGCCTAGGTCCGCATCACCTTGACTGCTGAGGAACTGTCAGATATAGCTGTAGATCTAAGCTAGACCGTGTAGTCTTTTTGAGTTATGCACTTGCGTGGTTCCTTCCGATGCAGAATGAATCGCCGTCCGATCTTAGGTCCGCCTTCGTCCTTCCGCACTCCTTCCAAACCCCGTTTGAAGAACAACAACCCTGGTTTACCTTGTTCCGGAACGGCATCACCGGACAGTGTCTTGATCTGAGATGGGCGACGCGAGCACCATGTACACAGTACAGGCTTCACTTCGCGCCTTATCGGCGGCAGGCGCGTCGGTCGCCGCGTCTACAGGAACAAATCCGGGGACGAGAATACTATTTTACGACTACAGAAAGAGAACGCGGGTGGAGAGTCGATACGATATGTCTCGGGCGCGTATGTAGAGTATCCAGCAATGCTACACGACTATGAATGCTACAAAGGAGATGATACGTTCGGCGTGGTAACGGAAAGCTACGAGGGAGTGCCGCCAATTTGGGCGCGCAAGTGGCCCCAGGAGAACGTTTCCTTCACTGGGAAACAATCAGCTCGCGTCATCGCCGAAGAGAGGAAAGGCGACGAAAGACGCGCACCTGCTTCTGTGGACGCGTTCAGAGGCGCGGCTGATGGGAGAGGATCGCGCTTGTTACAGGGCACTGTCGGGCGCGGAAGGACCGACCAGACGCAGTTCCGAGATTGGTGCGTGTCGAGCCATGGGCCGCCCACAATCGTCGGCAGGATGGCGATAGAAGCAAGCTGCTTATACGGAGGTAAATGGACGCTCGAAACAAACAAGCCAGAAGGGAAACACGCACTGTTCGGCGGAGGGGCCCAGCGGCGGCAGTCCGACGCGTCGTAGCCTTGGAGGCGCCGGGCGCGCGGACGGCGCATCAACTCGGGCTTTGATGGATTCCGACTTCGGGGACGGACGAGGATAGGGTCGGGGTCGGTGGTGTGGATGGCTTTGGGAGGCAAGCGAGAATTGGGACAGAGTAAATAAGCGGGAGACGTAAGAGGGGACCCGTAGAGAGACCATTTGACGGCGGTTGGGGGGAACGGCGGTAGTTGGAGCCCTATGATATATCGTCGGTGACCGGGCGCAAAGTGGGTGTTGTGTGGCCCAAGTAACGAAGACATAGGCAGGCTGACGGGCGAGCGGTATTGGAAAGGTTGCTTTCAGCTAGAACGTCGCTAAAGACGAAACGGATGAGCTCGGGATGGACCGTAAAACAGAAACGCACGTATAGAAAACAGCGATGGCGCTGACCGACGTCCGCAGTCAAGAATTGGGGGAGATCGGGCGCCAGCATGTGCGGGTGGTGTCGCGCGTGCTCGCGATGAATGGGCGCATCGGGGCCGCGATCATGTCGTCGTGTCCAAAGTTGCCGCCGCGCCGCTCCCCGGGCCAAGAAACCCGCCGGAACCGCAGTGGCGTGTCGGGTACCGTCGGAAACACGATGGAGAGAAGGCGTCCCGGCACGTTCTCGCTGAAAAGGGACGGAATGAGCTCGCGTTATCACTGAAAAGAACAGTCGAAAAAAGACGCGCGCGCGCACCTATTCGAGCAAGGATTTTCCAAACAAAAGCTGATTGAGAAACTCGGAAATGGGCTTCACGGGCCTGACGAGACGCACGGTTTGGTCGATTACTGTCTGGTTCGTTGCCCGCGCCGAAACTGAGTGCGTGTCTGGGGAGCCGACGATCGGGACGGACGTGAGCGATTTGGGGGTATTGGGGAGCTGAATTCGTGCAGCGTTGACCTGGACGAGCAGAGCAGAATATCAGTTCGCCGCTCGACGACAAGAAAAAAAGGGAAAAACGCTCACCAGGGTCTGTTGGCGCGTTTGACGGACCACAGACGACGGTACTCTGACCTATCGTCGGCATTGGGGCCACCGGGACGCGTCCGGGCGGACGGGGAAGACCAACAGCATCGGCACATGGTCAACCGCCGGGAAGAACGCAAAATCAAGCATTGGGCGCGGAGCAGGGACGAAATTCGAGCCGGGGCGTCACAAAACGAGGGCGGAGAAGCGCGAGACTCGCGGAAAAAGTCGTCGACCTTAGACTGAAATACGGCGTCGACAGACCGCGGTACGACTGATTCCGTCCATGAGCTTTTCGAGTTGCAGTCGAGGAAGGACCCGGGTGAGCCTTTCGCACCAAGGACGACGGGAGGACTTCGAGCCGAGTTTGTGCGTTTCTGATGTCGGGAAGAGGCACAGGGCGATATTGGTGGGGATGGGGGTGGTGATGTAGAACGCATGGGGCGACCGGCGTCGAGAGGAAGCGCGATGAAGGGGGAGGGGGCAGGCATGCGCGGGGGGAGGTGCAGAGATGCCGCTTAGTCGCGATTGGAGGGAGCTGCGGTCGGCGGAGCGCTGCGACGCGTCGCGTACCTCGCGTTAAGTTGTTCCTGAACCACTCAAAATCTGGCCAGCAGGGGAAGTAAGTGCAATCGACCATTGCGTTGGCATTGCGAGGAATGTTGAGCGCCGCAACGTCGCTAGAGAAACAAAGCATGAGCTTGGGTCGTCGCTGGAGGACCAAAACCGCATCAACGCACCTGCAGCCTTTCGCTGGTCCATTCGGCGGTCACTGTGTGAACGGACTCCACGGATGTGTCGCATGGAACGTTCGGGCATTGCGGGTGCGTGCGCTTGCGCGTTGCCCGACAGCGGAAGGATGGGCGGTGGGGATATCGTCACAGCGAGGGCGCTGAACGGCGCTGGCGGCCCGGCAACGACGTGGCGAAGGAAATGGGGGCTGGGGATGCAGCGAGAGATGGCCCCGAGACGCGTTGGGTCACGGCCTCGCGCGCCATCGCGCGTTTCGAGTTCTGGATGCGCCAGCACCATTTGCTTTCCGAGTCTCCGGACTCCGGTCGGTCATGGATACCAGTGGTCCTGCGGCAGCGTATGCGCTGAATGCGCTGGTGGGCGTCTGTGGAGGGCGTTCAGCGTTGAATTAGAGACGCAAAGTCGGCGTACTAGACATGCTCCAGCTTTAGTCGGGCGTCGCGGAGCCCGCGCCGTCTGTGGTATCCTCCGAGCGCTTCTGAACGCACGAGCCGCCGAGAAGTCCATCCCTGCGACTGGCTATGAGCTTACAGCGCCGCTGGGCGGGGATCGAGCTGTCGTCGCTTCACGTCGACCCCCTCTCCATCCGCTGCCTTATCCACCGCCCCATTCGCCGGCGGAGAAGCCGCGCACGTCACGCTGTGCATCCTGGTGAGCGCGAGACGCGCCGTCGTCGATGTGTGCCCACGCGGAATGAGGGTCGGGAGGAAGCCGAGACCAGGAACAGCCACCCGCACCGCGTCAGGTGCCGCACCTGACCCGCACCTTGCCTTTGGCCCTCACGTCGACGCATGTTTCTCTGTCCCTTTGGCCTCCCCGCCCATCCTGGCCACTTATAAGCTCCCGACGAACTCGAACCTCTGTCCTGCTTCTCGTACCAGGTCTGTCCGCCCTCGGCTCCCGACCGCGAGTCCAGTATCTCATCTCCGGAATCACTCCTCCGGGCTCCTTCGGCGGGTGTTTCACCAGCTCAGGACAGCCGCTCCCCGAGCAAGCATCGCGCTTCCCTCTTCGCGTCATCCGCTGCTAGTGCCCGAACGCCGTCCCAGATCTCAAGCTTTCTGCTGCTGCACATCCGCGCACGACCATATCGTCGAGCCACTAGTCTTCTAGACCTTCACTTCCGCGCGCGGGATGCGGCTCGGCGCCGTGCCGTCGGAGAATGGCCACTCTGGACGTACCTGCCCCAATAAAACGCTCTGGTGCCCCGTCGCGCGCACGCGCACAATCTCCCCGTCCGGCGTTCTCGTCAACGCGTCCGCAGATACACGCACGTATGTTTTCTTCTTGTTCTGTACCTTTTGCGGCAACACGAGCTCATCGCGGCTCTTTCCAGTCGTGGAATCTCCCTCCTCATCGAGCTTGTGGTGGCACTCCAATCGTAACCGCGCTGTCCGCCGAGCGTCTCGACGCCACCCTTTAGACGCAAAGCCTTGCATATTCCTTTCCTCCATAAAATGCGCCGCCATGGCGCGGATCCCTTCGCCCTTAGATCCTTCGCCTGCGTCCATACCGTGGTCCTTTTTGTGTTCCCTCGTCCGCGAAATCGCCGTCAACCTTGTGATCGTTTCTCCCCGCTCTTCTATTCTTGGTCCTGGTCTCCTGCACTCATCCTCGCTACCTCCCTTTGTCCTTCACTGACTCGACCCACAACCTGCCCGAGGGGCGTACGTAGCTCCCATAATATGCATTCAGTAACCTTTTTCCGCTCCTTTGACGGGGAAGAGCCCAACTGTCCCCGTGCCTCCCACCGCTTCCGACGCTACCACAAAGGGTTCAGTTTGCACTTCTGTCAGCACCCGCCCTCGCGCATATCGCGCCGCAAACCGCCCCAAAGAGAGAACAAGATTCAATTAATCTCCGCCTTGTCTCCGCCGCTTCATTTCAAATGCATATATTAACGCCGTTTACATCCAGCCTGGCGACAATCTATCCCGCGCCCGACACTCATGTTCCCAACGCGTCTGTACCCAGACCCTCCATCACTCTACGAACAATTCCCGTTTCCAGTCGCGCACGGTTGCGACTCGACATATGCACATGGCCCTTTTGCACGTAGTGGATTTCCCTGCTTTTCTCTCAGCCGTCGTTCCTTGCGTCGTCTCAAATCACCGTACCTCGTTGCCATCGCAAAGTCAGCACAGAGTCCTCCATCCCGACGCTCACGGCTTGGGAAAGACTTCCTGTAATCGCATCCAGCATACGGTCAGATGCCGCTTCGCCGTCCGTATCGATAACCACGCTGGCTCTCATCTCATTTAGCTCACAGGGCAAGTTCTTTTGGACTACGTCGATCAAGGCCGATACCTGGAGCAGTGCTGAGTTTACGATTGGACCAAAAATCTATCCCTACTTACAATGGGACAGGTCGGAGCGAAAGCTGCCGGGACAGTTGTTTTTTGGTGGAAATGGAAAACTTCTAGCGTCGGGAAATACGCCATGATTCGGCGAAGGCCCACTACACTCGTGAAACCCATGACCAGAACCAAAAAGACGACGTTCGGTAGCTCACGAAGCTGCTCGAAAAGCTTGGCCTCTGTGTGGACGCGGTCGATGATGAGGTGCGTCAGGTTGGACTCGTGGCTTGTCAGGGCATGAAGGAGATGCGCCGGCGTAGACAACGTGGCAACATTTTTTAGAAATCTTGTGCCGCTCTTCAGTGCGTCCATCGTTCCTTGCGTAATGCGCTTTTCGCCCAACGCGTCGAACACCGAAAACCGTTCCACTACCGGGCATCTGGCCAAAATGAAGGCCATCTCATGCCCTGAAATCTCGTTTGTGCGAATGCGAAGGACCAGTTCTGTGATCCTAGGGAATTCTGGAAGAATCCCAAGCGGCGTCGTGAATGTGGCATCCATGTGAAGCTTGCGCAGCTGGTGGGGCGAGACCGAGCGCAACCACCAGCCCGCTGTGAGCTTCGATCGACATCCTGCTCTGACATCGAGCCGTACCAAGGCGAGAGGCCTCTCCGCCACAGAATCTTGGTGCGATTCTGTATCGTACACACGTTTTCGACGCATAACTCTTCAAGCGCCGGGAGTACTCCGAGGGCCGTCAGGATCGCTGCTTTCATGCGAAGTCCTTTTAGACTGACGCAACGCAAGCGTACGAAATGGTGGATGTTGCTGAATATCTTATCTTGAACAAGATATGGTGACTCCGAGTCGTTCGCAAATGACAGATGTCGGCGTTTGTTGCAGCTCGCGATGCGTAGCGAACGAACGCAGACGGCAATGTTGTTGGAGCTCCAGAACTCGATTTTTTGCATTTGCTTGGTTTTGAAGCGCGGGAAGAGCGGCGCCACTTGGCTGGTGGGAGGGTTCCAGAAATGTGTACTTAGACGGAGGGATGCGAAGACAAGAGACCGTGCAATATGACGGAAGAAGCGATCCGTGGAGTAGACAGCGAGGAGCGCTCGTCTCGGGAGGATGCTGAAAATTTCAAACCAGATTTCGACCGGGATGTTTTGACTGACCATTGGTCCCCCGAACTCGGAGACAGGGTTTAAACCTCAAATTTGGTGGCGTCCGGAAGGCTCATGCCATTCTTTTGGAGCTCCGAGATCCGCATACGTCATTCCGCACCATCCGTGGGATTGGAGCTTAACTGGCTGATTGACCTTCTTTGTTCGATGCTTCATGGGATTATTAAACCCGCCAACCGCAAAAGCCCACGTACAACTACGGTTTATGGACACCTTTCGCGTCGAGCTTTTGGCAAGTCCATCGAAGAGTTACTGGCGCGGCTAATCAACCGGGCCAGACACAAATGCCCGATGGGCAGCAAACTGCCGATGGTCAGCAGCCTCTCGATGGGCTTCAAATTCCCGATGGGCTGCAGCATCCCACCGGCCAACCGCTGGAGCAAGGTAGCTTTTTTTTTTAATATCTACAATATGAATCCCTGTCAGTGGACGCTAAGAATTGTCCGAACGTCTTCCAACGCTCTTCCCACAATAAACACATCGAGCGGCTTTGGCGGAAAACCAGGGCCGCCCAAAAATGATACTCCTCGTAGCGTACATGTGGGGCTTGGATTTCGAAATAAGAGCCTCCTCCGACCAATATGTAAGTAGGACGGATATCAGTGCTTGAAGCCTCAATTATATCTGTGACATCGTGCCTAGAATACACGGACTCATGCTACATAATGAGGTGATTCTCGCGACAGGTCTCCTCAATGACCCTCTATCTTCCGCTCGTTGATGGGCTCGCCGACGGACTGCCCTCGTATTTCAGGCAGTCAGTAGATCCTGCGGCAGATCTAAAAATGCTGCTCGCCGCTTTTCGCGAAGCACGACGTATCGTTGTCGTATGCGGTGAGTGAGCCACTGCGGGATATCCCCCCTTCTGAACCGTGCAGGTGCCGGAATTTCCGTTGGAGCAGGAATACCAGACTTCCGCTCTTCCGAAGGGCTCTATCAAAGCGGAAAGGCGAAGTACTCGTTCGATGCGGCGATGGCCTTCCAGGTACCGCGAAGCAAATCCTTCCGTGTAGACATTGAACTAGCTCCTAGTCCGCCGACACGCTCCGAGAGGCATCTTCAAACTACCGCTGCCCTGTATGAGAAGTGCAGTCTTGCGGAGCCAACCCTATTCCACGAGGTTCTCGCGGATTGGCATGGACAGGGTCGGCTGCAGCGGATCTACACACAAAATATTGACGGACTCGAAGAACGGTCGGGAATCCCGATTGGTCTCCGGTCCGCACAAGGAACTACTCGCGAGAAGGTCGACAACGAATCGTCACCACAAATTTGCATCCCACTTCACGGAACAATCCACAAACTCGCCTGTCCTCAATGTTCTGCGCTATTTCCCATGCTGAATCACATCGAGCAGCTGGAAGTGGGGGTTCAGCCTCCCTGTCCTGGCTGCCTCGAAAGGGAAGAAGTTCGGCGGGTTGCTGGAGGCCTCCGGCGTCGCACTGTCGGATATCTACGGCCATACCTGGTGCTTTATGGTGAGGAACACCCAGAGGGCGAGACAATCGCAGAATTTCTCAACGAGGACCTGGCGAAGACGAGTGGGGACAAAGACGAGAGTGTTGATCTGCTGTTGGTGGTTGGTTCGAGTCTCCACGTTCCTGGGGTCAAGAGACTGGTTCGCGACTTTTCCAAAGCACTCGAGCAGGGCGACAAAAGCTCAGAAATTCGTCGAGTGTTCTTGAACCTCTCTGCGCCGGCAAAGTCTTCAAGCACCTTCGATGTATGGGTACATGGAGACGTCCAGAAATTTGCCGCGCTATTCCAGGACGAGGGGCAAGTGAGCAGGAGTGCCTCGTGCTGCAGGTCGGATCCGTTGTCATAGGGCAACCTAGCGGAAGAAAACAAAAGCGTACGGCACAGGTTCGTCGTGTATGCAGAAACAGCCTAAATATCGAAGTCACTATGTTACCAACGATGAATCTGATTGAATGAACGAAAGCAGCATATAATAACAATCTTGGAGTCAAACAAAAACATTGTTAAATCGCAACACCAACAAGAGCCTCGGGATCAGAACAGAGAGCGTCGTCTCGGCGCTTTGAGTTCGCCGCGACCCACTCTTTGTTCAGGTCGGATAATATGATCTCCGGGTGTGCTTCATCTAACTCAGCAGCGCGCGCGCGCGGTGATCCTTTCACGCGTGTTAAGACTACAAAGATTGTCATCAATGTCGAGCGGATTGCCTGAAAGCAAACCTAGTGAGCAGCACGTTTAAGTAAACTGGATGCATGACGGAGTTAGTCAGAAAGATGTCGGTTGGCGGTAACCTGACCGGTAGAGCTAGGAGTAAGCCCTATAAAATACCAAAAGGTGTGGGGCATCGTGACGAACTCAAGACTATAGTCAGCTCAGGTGGCCGCGAGTCTGTTATGGACGTACAAGGATCAAATTGATGGTTGAAGCCATGACGGTGAGCAAGCCTCGATTTATCGCCATGGACATTAGGCGATCTATGATGTACTTGGTTCTTGGTGGATCAGTAGCTGCCGTCCCGAATTCTGGTGATACACACGAGTGTCTTCCTGCCCGCTTGCGCTTCAAGAAGGCGCAGAGATATCCCATCGTAAGGACGTCGCAAGTGACACTGGCGGCACTTTGAGCCACGGCAACGGGCTACAAAACGTATCTGTGAGTGTATTAATATATCCCCGCTGGGGGTTGACGCACCATAGTTTTCTCGAGATTCAACAACGAACGAAGCTTCTCCCTTTGTTCGCTGTAAGTGCTTTCCAGAATAACACGAGTAGTAAATCTTACGCCCATATACTGTGAGTGATTCCGGCCCCTGGTAGAGGCATTAGTATCATCATAGCGCAGATTTCCCGTAGATATACCGGCGGACAGTAGGGCGAACAGAAACTACCGATGAGATGAATAACCAGGCGCACAAAAAATAGAACAACATATGTTCACAATCAAGCAGATCCCAAGCCTGGCGAGATACGTGTTCGAGGATCGCGTCGCCACTTCGGAAGTTAGGTATGTTAGGTCAATATGGTCGACTCACGGGCGTAAAGCTGGACGGCAAAATATGTTTGGACGAGCAGAACCGCGGTATACTGTGCAGTTAGGTCGGTTGATTGCTCCAGATATGAGTGGTGTATAACTCCGGTGAGCATTTGTGTCTGTCGATAGAATCGGGTGAGTTTGAAGCCCCAAATGGCGACGAAAACGTACCGAATCGGACCTGTCCAAGTTCCAGCATCACGCTTCAAGGCGGGTTGAAGGATGGATTTACCACAGGAGCTCAGGGTGGGGGGCTTCAAAATTCGCAGAAAAACGGAAATACGCCGAAAAGGTAAAGAATGTGATTTGGGATAATTCGAGGATGCTAGCGCGGCGTCAGGCTTCACCGAGAGTGGTAGATGCGTTCGTGGGCGTACAGGACAGTAAGGACCTGTCGAATATGAGAAATATGGGACTGTGCATACAGGGAGGGATTACTGACGGTGAATTTTGTGTAGCTTGAGTCGGGTTTGTCCATCACGCGAGTGAGGTAGATCCAGGATTGGACCAGGGCGGCGCCAACCAGAGTGGCCTGGAGCAGGAACGAGACGAGCCACATGCCATACGTAGACTGTAGCGACGGCAGGCTGGCGTCCATCGGTGCGTGTGGGTGTCAGGGAATAAGAAGCGTTGCTCACCATCATGATGTGTTGACACCAGGTGGCCTAGAGGCAACCTAGAGGTGAGGAGCCAACGCCGGGATAGAGCGACTCATACAGGGGATCAGCAGGCCTCAAGGGCGTGTATGCATTAAGGTGCGTATGGCTAGGTAAATACTGCGGTTTCGGGCACGTCGTCACTCTGAATCGTGGTTATGTTTATTTGCCATCCCCTTCCCCAATGAGCGGCGAAGGCGATACAATGGCAATTCACAAAGGATATTCAGTAGAGAGAGACCGTGCGAGGTCCCAATTTGCTGCCAGCGGCTTTGGTCGTTCGGCGCGAGCTGAAGACTGACATACCATAGGTGAGACCCGCACTTCACGTTGCGGCGTCGTTTCGTTGGTTATCGAGACCTATCCTCCCGCTGTGGATCGACGCAAGGCCGTGGTGGCGTGGTTTCATCGAGCGTCGGGATGCTCGCCGGCGAAGGGCGGGGAGTGAAGGAGGAAGCAGCGGGACGGGAAAAATCACCGGGGTATGAGGCGGACGAGGCGCGGTTGACTGGAAAGAGCCGCGATGAGCTCGTGTTGCCGCAAAAGGGACAGAACAGGAAGAAAACATACGTGCGTGTATCTGCGGACGCGTTGACGAGGAACGCCGGACGGGGAGATTGTGCGCGTGCGCGCGACGGGGCACCAGGGCATTTTATTGGGGCAGGTACGTCCAGAGTGGCCATTCTCCGACGGCACGGCGCCGAGCCGCATCCCGCGCGCGGAAGTGAAGGTCTAGAAGACTAGTGGCTCGACGATATGGTCGTGCGCGGATGTGCAGCAGCAGAAAGCTTGAGATCTGGGACGGCGTTCGGGCACTAGCAGCGGATGACGCGAAGAGGGAAGCGCGATGCTTGCTCGGGGAGCGGCTGTCCTGAGCTGGTGAAACACGCGCCGAAGGAGCCCGGAGGAGTGATTCCGGAGATGAGATACTGGACTCGCGGTCGGGAGCCGAGGGCGGACAGACCTGGTACGAGAAGCAGGACAGAGGTTCGAGTTCGTCGGGAGCTTATAAGTGGCCAGGATGGGCGGGGAGGCCAAAGGGACAGAGAAACATGCGTCGACGTGAGGGCCAAAGGCAAGGTGCGGGTCAGGTGCGGCACCTGACGCGGTGCGGGTGGCTGTTCCTGGTCTCGGCTTCCTCCCGACCCTCATTCCGCGTGGGCACACATCGACGACGGCGCGTCTCGCGCTCACCAGGATGCACAGCGTGACGTGCGCGGCTTCTCCGCCGGCGAATGGGGCGGTGGATAAGGCAGCGGATGGAGAGGGGGTCGACGTGAGCGACGACAGCTCGATCCCCGCCCAGCGGCGCTGTAAGCTCATAGCCAGTCGCAGGGATGGACTTCTCGGCGGCTCGTGCGTTCAGAAGCGCTCGGAGGATACCACAGACGGCGCGGGCTCCGCGACGCCCGACTAAAGCTGGAGCATGTCTAGTACGCCGACTTTGCGTCTCTAATTCAACGCTGAACGCCCTCCACAGACGCCCACCAGCGCATTCAGCGCATACGCTGCCGCAGGACCACTGGTATCCATGACCGACCGGAGTCCGAAGACTCGGAAAGCAAATGGTGCTGGCGCATCCAGAACTCGAAACGCGCGACGGCGCGCGAGGCCGTGACCCAACGCGTCTCGGGGCCATCTCTCGCTGCATCCCCAGCCCCCATTTCCTTCGCCACGTCGTTGCCGGGCCGCCAGCGCCGTTCAGCGCCCTCGCTGTGACGATATCCCCACCGCCCATCCTTCCGCTGTCGGGCAACGCGCAAGCGCACGCACCCGCAATGCCCGAACGTTCCATGCGACACATCCGTGGAGTCCGTTCACACAGTGACCGCCGAATGGACCAGCGAAAGGCTGCAGGTGCGTTGATGCGGTTTTGGTCCTCCAGCGACGACCCAAGCTCATGCTTTGCTTGTCTAGCGACGTTCTGACGGAAGGCACTCTCCCCAGCGTCTACTGGCTGCTCACCTGCCCATATCCCGGCTACTGGCCAGATTTTGGGTGGTCGAGCAACAACCTAACGCGAGGTCACCACCGACGCGTCGCAGCGCTCCGCCGCCCGCTGTTCCCTCCAATCGCGACTAAACGGCACTTCCGCACGTCCCCCGCGCATGTCTGCGCCCTCCTCCTTCATCACGCTTCCTCTCGACGCCGGTCGCCCCCTGCGTTCTACACCACCAGCACCATCCTCACCAACATCGTCCTGTGCCTCTTCCCGACATCGGAAACGCACAACCTCGGCTCCGAATCCTTCCCCCGAAAGGTTCGTATAGTCCCTTCCCCGGCCGCGACTTGAAAGGCTCATGGGCGGAATCAGTCGTTCCGCAATCCGTCGACGCCGTATCCAGCTAATGCAGGTCGACGAGTTTGTCGGCGAGTCTCGCGCTCCTCCGTCCTCGTTTCGCGACGCCCTGGCTCGAAATCCGTCCCTGCTCCGCGCCCCATGCTCCATTTCCTCTCGACGCCGTTCGTCGACCACCATCTACGATATCATCGGAATCTCGGAATCGCACAACCTCTGCAGGAGGTCCTCCCGACAGATGCGTGTTGACCAGCGGCACCAATGCCGACAATGCTTCAGAGTTCCGCCGTCGGAGGTCCGTCGAACGCGCCGAGAGACCCTGGTGAGTGGTTTCCCTTATTTTTGTGGTCGAGCGACGAACTGATATCCTGCGCCACTCGTATAGGTCAATCTCTCCATGAATTCGGCTCCCAATCCCCCCAATCGCTCCCCGCGCCCACCGACGACTACGCGCGATCGTCGGCTCGCCACGCGTGCAGTTTTTTTTTTTTTTGCGCGGGCCCCAAACCACGCAGTAATCGACCAAACCGCGCGTCTCGTCGGGCCCGTCTAGCTCAACTCCGAGCTTCTCGATAGGCTTTCTTTGTAACCGTCCGCTTCAACAGGTGTGCGAGCGTGTTTTTTCGACTGATCTCTTCAGTGATAACGCGAGCTTATGCCGTCCCTTTTTAGCGAGAACATGCCAGGACGCGTTCTCCCCATCGTGTTTCCGACGGTACCCCACACGCCGCTGCGGTATCGGCGGAGTTATAGGCTCGGGGAGTAGCGCGGCGGCGACTTTGGACGCGACGACATGATCGCTGCCCCGATGCACCCCTTTCACCGCGAGCACACGCGACACCTCGCGCACATGTGCCTGCCCGATTCCCCGAGTTCCCGAATGCTGGCGTGGCTCAACGCCATGACTGCTTCCATCCGTGCGTTTATGTATCACGATCCGCCAGCGACAGCTCGAGCTCACCCGTTCTATCTGTAGTGACGCTTTCTGCGGAAACAGTGTTCCCAACTCCCCTGTTCGCCCGCCCATATCGGCGCAATCCTCAATGGCCAAACACCACTTTGCGCCCTGCGAGCGTCTCTGTGTCGTCTAGCTCCAGCGAGCGCCATTCCCCCAATCGCGGTCCCATTCCTCCAATCGCGCTCGATAGACTCGTCCCCTGCGCCTGCCAGTGCTTGTGCTTAGTCCGTCCATCGCGCATCCTCTCAACACCCGTCGCCTAATGTCATCATCGCCAAGGCCACTCCCGCTCGCACAATCTAGACTTGAATTCCTTTCCTCATATCGATACCCGAAAATCGTCCATTTCCCCTATTTGCAACGCCTCCGGAGCCTCACCGTCGGAATTAATTGTCCTGACTCTGCCTTCCAGTCGGTTGGTTCGCGTCGCGAATTTCGACACGCCGCCGCGCCTCCTCGCCCGCGCGGAGTGTGCTGGCAGCTTTAAGCACAGGATGCGCCAGACCGTCGCCGACGCTGGCCCTCAAACGCACCCAGCGACACCGGTGCGTATTAGTCCCACTTCGTTGTCGAGCGACCAACCGATCTTTCTCTGTACTCGTACAGAAACTCTCTTCTCCGGGACCACCATCATGTCTTCAGCGCTCGACCGTTCAGGCCGCAAAAGCACCACTCAACGGCCGGCAGTATTCTGGAGCCTACTCGAGCATCTCTACACCAAGCCTTACGGCCTTCGACGCGCGCGCCATCGATGGAGCAGGTCCGACGCGACACCATCGACGCGCTGTCCAAGCCCACGCCCTCCCAAACGACCCTCCGTTCCCCACTCCCCGCTGTTATACTCGCCAGCTCCCGCGCTAAACCTCGGCCACGGATGCCCAACGATTGCTCCGCGCGCGAGCGAGGTCGCGGGAGACGAGGCAGCACGGAGCCTAGGACCCCAGCCCGACTCGACGCAACGCGAGGACGTGCTCGTTGGCATCGTCTCCTCATCCAGCGAGCCACGCCGTCTACATGTTGCCCTTCAATGCCGCCGGTGTCGTGCTCTCCTCCCATTACCCAGCACTCGATGATCTACCATCTTCCGTGTGGGGTTTTTTTTCGCGCCCGGCCAACCGTGGGTGCCCGGTTGCATTTAGGACTCTGACATCCCGATGAGGTATGCGCGTCTTTTGTCGACAATTCTCTTCGGGCGATGACGCGATCTCATTATTTCACAGCGAGAGATACCTCCTCCTCATCACGCATGGAGCGGTTCGGCACCCGCCGCTGAGCCATTGGCCGCTCCTCCGCACCCGTGCACCAGGAGCATCGCGACTTGGGACGTTTCCTCGTATACTTACTCTGTATATCTTCAATCCCCCACCGGTTGTGGTACATACCTGGCGTTTACGTCTCGCCATGGCGACGAATTTCACAACGGATGAAATCCAGGTTCATTATTGTTACATGGCTTAACTCTGCTTATTCATCGCTGTGCGCTGCATCGGCCCCTGTACCCCATTTCCTTCGTAGTTTAGGAGGTATTGATGAGCCAGCATCCCAGTCCATGTATATGAGGTGGTGCAAGGGATGTCGCATTCGGACGACCGTTTCTGCTGCGTGAAATTGCGGAGCACTAGACCGAATGGCTACTTCTTGTATTCTTCCTGTGCTGCCTTCGGGCTGCGCACTATTTTCCCCGCGCGTTCCATGTTCATGCTCCCTTCCGAGAGAACTTCATCCACATGGCGAACCTCCTCAATTACGGTATTGATAATCTCGCCGAGGTTTGAGTTCAGGCACTGATGAACTTCTGTCTGGATGGCGTTGTCCACCAATGATTTCCAAGCCGTGGAGCTTGTATGGCTCTTGGATGCGGACGAAGAGCTCCCCAACGAGATTGGAGGGATGATCTGGGACAGAGGGCTTAGGAGATGGATCCTAACTTCGGCGGATCGCGCCAGTCCTGCGAAACCCGGCGGAAGTTGGGGTCGCGACAGCAATGACGACTGCAACTCGTGGGTGTTCGCGTCGGTGAAATTCGCGGATAAAGGGCGAAGGAAAAGCTCGCTTGCTGAGTATGATATGGCTGGTCCGTTCTCCAATGTCAATACTCTGCCAAAGGAAGCTCTGGATGTTGGCAAGTATGCGCGCCCGGACGACTCTGGTTCTATGCGCCGTCGCTGATGCTGGTGGGCGTCGGCGTCCCAGAGGAAGTCGTAAGATGTGCGTTGGCTTGGCGCGTAAACCATCTCTAGAGTTCGCTTGCTGCCTCTGGTGTTCCGCGAATCGGTGTTCATGGGATCGCCTGCTACCTCACGGCCCTGATAGGTATTTAGCAGACTTTCGATTGCTAAGTTCAAATAAATATACCTGCACGCTGAGCTGTCCCATTAGGATGCCGTACATCTGACGCTTGGCCGAGACGCCCCTGAGCATTGCGGTGGGTGTTAATTTGAAGCCGTTAAGACCTTCGCCCGTTGACACAATTTTGTTCCAATCTGCCGAGGGCTGAGTGTTGCGCATTGATAGACACAGGACTCACTATGAGAGAGAATATCCTTCTCGTATTCCGATCCTCCTCGGTCCGTCAAGAACCTCCACGCGAAGAGAGGCCTACAACCCATCCAGCCGCAAGCAAATCGTGCGAGAACACGATCAAATTGCGGGTGCCGCCAACATTCAGTAACAGTGTCGTTCCGTGCCTTCTTCAGGAGGTCGTCGACGAGACGTGCAAGGTGCAAGACATCGTATTTGATCCAGGGCCAAAGGCTGGCGCCGTCGCTGAGTATGAAGCGAAGCGTATCCCATGTCACCTTCTGAATGTAGAGCAAAGGAAGGCGGTATCCGCGGGGTAGTCTCGTCCTGGAACCATCGGTGCAAGTCACCGTAAACTGGCTATGGAGAGCAGTATTCGGCGCCCTTCCGGGGATGTCGAGGGCGGCGTGGTTATGTATAAAGGACGTGATTTGCGCGTCGGACCATAGAGTCGAATCCGTGGTCGCGCCGATGTAGTGAAATTCCAAAGTACTTGACCACTGTGAGTAACTGGCAGGTGGTATCTGGAGGCTATCGGGAAGCGACGAAGGACAAGAACAGAGGGCCAGCGTTTTATTCAGCGATTTGGACGGCGGTAGAAGCAGGGTGGCAGCAACGAGTGGATCATGAGCCATCTTGACGAAAGGCTACAGCTTCGGTCTTTTTGTGGCAGGATGATACGTTTGGCTGTGAGACAATCGACGCTTGATCCGCACTCAGAATCGATGGCGAAGCTTCAACATAAGTAAGTTACGAAGCTTTGTGCTAATATTGTGCCGCGATGCGTTCCGCACTCCGGAATCTGAAACCCGATGGCGAGATACGGATATGTGAGCCGTCCGAACGTATAAACAAGCGCAGAAGGACAGCTTACACCTAGATTACCATGCGGCTCGTCTCTATTCTCCTAAGTGCGTGTACGCCCCTGCAGCTATGGGGAAGACGCTAATGATTAGATTGGCTGCTTCGCTTCCGGCTTTTTCACGCAGCTCAAAACGCCATCGAAAACGAGCAGACAAACTGTCCGATTAGCTCCCTATCGCCCACTATGCGCGCGCGGCTCAAGCGCGCGGCTCCTTTCGTCGCCAACGAAGCATTCGTTATCGTGCCCCAGCGTCTGGAGAGTATCGATGGGACTCTTGGGGAGTGGACGGCAGTGACCAGAGGTCGATTCGTGGGCGTCTTTTCTGCCAGGTGGGTGCTCCAAGGCGGTTCGGTGAATCGACCAGCTCAAGTCTCATTAGCACCGTGGCCCACCTTGCGACTGTCGGGGTAAAACACGCCTCCTCGCGCACCTTTCCATCGCAGATGGCCGCATTGCGCGAATTCAACGAAGCACTAGCTTGGGGCGTCGTTGAAGTCTTCGATCCGCCGCAGCTGGCGGAAGATGCAACTACCGCGGGAGGCATGGGGGATGAACCGGAGGTGCGGCGGCAGCAGCAGAGGGCAACAATCGAGGGAGAAGTTGGTCGAGAACATGCGGAGAGCTCGCGTGGTATACTCAACCATTATGGCCACTCAGCGGAGACAATAATCAAAACCGAGGGGTAGCGGGAATAGGTGGAGCAGGGAGGGTTATGTTCCATGAAAGTAGAAGCAATGTAGGCAATTATAGGCGGGGTCCGACCAAATTTTCGCGTTGAACTCGCTGATTCGACCGTCGCGGTTGGTGAACGCCATCACGGCGCCGTGAAAGATAGCGTTTAAAGTCGCGAAGTTTCTGGTGCCCTGGTGCGGATGAGCGGCCAATGGCTCAGCGGCGGGCGCCGAACCGCGCCATGCGTGGTGAGGAGGAGGTATCTCTCGCTGGAAAATAATGAGATAACGTCATCGCCGAAGAGAAATGTCGACAAAGGATGCACGTACCTCGCAACGGACAAAGGGGCGATGGCGCTCCCCCCGTTAACAAAAATCGATCACGGCATTGCTGAAGAGAAATCTCGACAGAGACGCGCGTACCCTCGCGGCGGATGGGGATGTCAAAACGCTGAATGCTGCAGGGTACTCAGGCCTTGTCCGGGGGCGGAAAGACCGTATCGTTTGCTGGTCGTGCTAGAGCTCCGTGCGCTACGAGCCACTTCTGACGCATCGCACTGAGCCGATAGTTGCCGGACAAGTTTGCGCCGACGGGGAGATTGCCAAGAGCTAGCAGCTTGAGGATATGGCCGACTCCAAAAAATATGCGAATCGACTGCACAAGAGAGCTTTGCGGATGGGAGGGACGGCTCTGCGTTTCTAGCGTCGCAGCAAGACAGCGGGTCAAAGTCGTCGAACTGACGGAGTACAGGACGACTATCGCCGACAAGCTTCTCGGGTCGCGGCTGATACGGGGTAGCTTCGGGGAGGGAGTAGTGCGAACCGAGGTTGTGCAATTGCGGTTTCAAGGGAGCAAGGGGCTGCATTGTCGGAGATAGCACTAGTGCCCTGGCGTCGAGAGGGTGCGCGATGAAGGGAGGGCGCGAGCAGTTGCGCCTACTAGGGCCTCGTTGAGTTGTCCAGATGGACGTAAAGGTGGGAAATGCGAAATTTGAAGGCTGCTTCGGTCCGTCACGGGCCGCCGCGGGTGCTTTACATATTATATTGGATCCGGTGCTCAACTCAACTTCGTACCATTCGTACCAAAATGCTGCCCATGATATATGATATCTCCTGCAAAGTCCATGGTGCGCCATAATCCCTTGGGCCTCTGCACCATTCAGCCTGCTTTCGTAGGAAGCGGAGACGTAAAGCGGCTTGAGAGCTTCAAGCCAGTCAGCGAGGGCCAGTAAGGGTTCCGCTGGCAACAATTCTGCCGCTGATGTACTCCCAGATTCTTCTACAAGTGCGACAACATTTCTGGCGGTAAATGCCAAGCATTCGGTGCGGCCTTCTACACGCAGACGAGGATTGAATTCACTTTGTACAGCATGGGAGAAGGATCTCGTCCCCGCGAAACTCGACGAACTTCCTCGCGGACACACCGTCACCAGCGGCTTGTTCATCTTCAAGCACAGCTGTCCGAAGCCCCCCGCGTCCTCCAGCGGCCGCACAGTCGCTCCGCCTTCTCCAAGTACTCGGCGCCGAGTCGTAGCGCAGGACACGGAGGCTGAGCAGAATCATATGCCATCTACGCCCAAAAAACGACAAACAAACCATACGCTCGTTCGCGCGAGTTGCAGGCCAAAATTATCAGCTTGTATGAGGAATTGGATGTGTATGTGGCTCGTCGAATGACGGTGTTGGCAATGGCTAAACGGTTCTAGTGCAAGAGCAGAGAACAACGAACTCAAGGAGGAGAACGACGTTTTGAAAACCGCCTTGGGATCCTATATGAGCTTGAAGCCGGAATAGTCGGCACATTTCAGTTCAAGGGGAGTGGTAAAAGGCAGCCGGGCGAGACGTCGGTAGCATGCCTATCTGTGATATTAGCAATAGAACCGCACGCGTTCATGAAGTGTGGAGGATTGAAGAAGGAGTTCTCGAGAAACGGCGAGAAGCCAGATGCCACAGATAGGAGGAGATTTGGGCGGTGGTTCCTCCCGACCCTCATTTCGCGTAAGCACACATCGACGAGGGCGCGTCTCGCGCTCACCGGGATGCACAGCGCGATGCGCGTGGCTTCTTCGCAGACGAATGGGGCGTTGGATAGGGCAGCGGATGGGCACGATGTGAGCGACGACAGGTGCGTTGAGCTCGATCTCCGTCCAACGGCACTGTAAGCTCATAGCCAGTTTCAGGGATGGCCTGCTCGGCGACTCGTGCGTCCAGAACCGCACGGAGGATTCCACAGGCGGCGCGGGCTTGGGGTCGCGAGAAGATGACAAGGTGCGTTGAGCGCGATCCCCGTCCAGCGGCGCTGGCAGCTCATACGCAGTCTCAGAGATGGACTTCTCGGCGGCTCGCGCGCCGAGAAGCGGTCTAAAGACACCGCAAACAACGTAGGCTGCGGGACGCCCCGACCAGAGCTTGAGCATGTCTAGTGCGTGCGCCGACTTTGCGTCTCTAATTCAACGCTGAACGCCCTCCACAGACGCCCACCAGCGCACTCAGCGCGCACGCTGTCGCAGGACCGCCGTCACCTACCACCGACCGGAGTCCAGAGACTCGGAAAGCAAACGGTGCTGGTGCATCCAGAACTCGAAACGCGCGACGGTGCGCGAGGCCGTGGCCCAACGCGTCCCCGGAGCATCTCTCGCTGCATCCCCAGCCCCCATCTCCTTCGCCACGTCGTTGCCGGGCCGCCAGCGCCGTCCAGCGCCCTCGCTGTGACGACATCCCCACCGCCCGTCCTTCCGCTGTCGGCCAACGCGCAAGGACACGCCCCCGCAACTCCCGGACGCTCCAGGCGACGGGTCCGTCGAGTTCCTTCGGCGCAATGGCCGCCGAATGGACCAGCGAAAGGCCGCAGGTGCGTTGATGCGATTTTGGTCCTCCAGCGACGACCCGAGCTCATTCATGCTTTGTTTCTCTAGCGACGTTTCGGCGTTCAACATTCCTCGCAATGCCAACGGGATCGTTGGTCGCACTTACTGGCCAGACTTTGGGTGGTCCAGGAACAACTTGGCGAGGTCACCACCGACGCGTCGCAGCGCTCCGGCGACCGCAGTTCCCTCCGATCGCGACTAAGCGGCATCTCTGCACCTCCCCCCGCGCATGCCTGCCCCCTCCCCCTTCATCGCGCTTCCTCTCGACGCCGGTCGCCCTGCCTTCTACACCACCAGCACCATCCCCACCAACATCGTCCTGTGCCTCTTCCCGACATCGGAAACGCACAACCTCGGCTCGGAATCCTTCCCCCGAAAGGTTCGTATAGTCCCTTCCCCGGCCGCGACTTGAAAGGCTCATGGGCGGAATCAGTCGTTCCGCAATCTGTCGACGCCGTATCCAGCTAATGCAAGTCGACGAGTTTGTCGGCGAGTCTCGCGCTCCTCCGTCCTCGTTTCGCGACGCCCTGGCTCGAAATCCGTCCCTGCTCCGCGCCCCATGCTCCATTTCCTCTCGACGCCGTTCGTCGACCACCATCTACGATATCATCGGAATCTCGGAATCGCACAACCTCTGCAGGAGGTCCTCCCGACAGATGCGTGTTGACCAGCGACCTCAATGCCGACAATGCTTCAGAGTTTCGCCGTCGGAGGTCCGTCGTACGCGCCGAGAGACCCTGGTGAGTGGTTTCTCTTATTTTGGCGGTCGAGCGACGAACTGATATCCTGCGCCACTCGTATAGGTCAATTTCTCCATGAATTCGGCTCCCAATCCCCCCCAATCGCTCCCCGCGCCCACCGACGACTACGCGCGATCGTCGGCTCGCCACGCGCGCAGTTTTTGCGCGGGCCCCAAACCGCGCAGTAATCGACCAAACCGCGCGTCTTGTCAGGCCCCTGTAGCCCAACTCCGAGCTTCTCGATCAGCTTTCTTTGAAACCGCTTCACCAGGTGCGCGAGCGTGTTTTTTTCGACTGATCTCTTCAGTGATAACGCGATCTTATGCCGTCCCTTTTTAGCGAGAACATGCCAGGACGCGTTCTCCCCATCGTGTTTCCGACGGTTCCCCACACGCCGCTGCGGTATCGGCGGGCTTCCTGGCTCGGGGAGCGGCGCGGCGGCGACTTTGGACGCGACGACATGATCGCTGCCCCGATGCACCCATTCATCGCGAGCACGCGCGACACCACACGCTCGCATGCTCCCTCAAACTCCTGAACGCTGGCGTCGCTAAGCATCATCGCTGCTTCCATAGGTGCGTTCATGTATTACGATCCGCCAGCAACAACTCGAGCCCATCCATTTCGTCTGTAGCGACGTTCCGGCAGAAGCTACCCTTTCCAATACCGCTTGCCCGTCTGCCTGCCCATATCTTCGTGGTTTGGGCCACCCAACACCCACTTTGCGCTCGGTCACCGGCGACGCGTCGTAGGGTTCCAACTACCGCTGTTCCCTCCAACCGCCGTCAAATGGTCTCTATACGAATCCCCTGCTTACGTCCCCGCCTATTTCCTACTGTCGCAGTCCTCGCTGGTCGCCCAACGCTATCTCCACCAACACCAAACGCCGACCCTATCTATCCTCGTCCGTCCCCGAGGTCGGAATCCGCCTCCAAGGCTACGACGCGTCGGACTGCCGCCGCTGGGCCCCTCCGCCGAACGAGACACCAGTGCGTGTTCCCTTCTGGCTTGTTTGTTTCGAGCGTCCATTTACCTCTGTGCAACCAGCTCCATCAGTGCCCTCGTGCCCCTCGCTTCTATCTCCCGCCGCCGACGATTGCCTGCGGCCTTTGGCTCGACACACATCAATCTTGGGACTGCGTCCGATCGGTTCTTTCGCGTCCGGGCATGGCCTGTAACAAGCGCGATCCTCCCCATCCGCTACACGTCTGAACCTTCATCTCTGCAGCAATGGCGCGAGCTGATTGTTTACCAGCGTGGACAAGGTCCTCCTCCCCCTTCCCCACTTGCACCCAAACTGGCGGCGCTCTCTCGTACCTGTCCGTTCGCCTGCTCCAAGTTGAACGTATCATCTCTTTTGTAGCAGTTACAGTCGTATAGCATTCCTGGACACTCTACATACGCGACCTAGACACATATCGTATCGACTCCCCGTCCGCGTTCAAAGCTTTGATGACCAGTGTTGATTGCGTCTACTGTAGTCTTGCAAAAGCTCCGCGATGATCAGGATTGACCGCATCGCCGAGCGCAGGGGCGACATCGTCCGTAGCGGCGCAAGGGTCATCTCCAGTTGCTAGGTCCAGGTCGGGGATGGAATGGGACGGGGAGCGTTGGTGGTTATCTCGCGACGCGTTCAATGGATTGGTGCCGGACCGCGCGCGCTTCGGGATCGAGGGTTTGTCGTCACGTCATTGAGCGGGAAAGGTCATTTGAGGACGAGGGGGAAGAGGTGTCTGGGCAAGCGTCCTTGTGGGGACGAGGTAGAGTTGCAATGAGATCGGTGTATGAGCTACGTCGGCGCCTTGGAGAAGGGAAGAAGTCGGCGTTCTCTGAGGTAGTTATGCGCCTACCTACACCTACAGTAGCGGGTAACCGACGCCGAGATTGAGTGGGGCTGTAGCCGGCCGTTGAGGTACTTACTGAGCTTGGGAGTTTGGGTCTTGGGCGACCTTGTGGGTGTGGGCGGACCGCGTAGCGGCGAGTTTGGGCGCAACTCGATGGTCTTGGTACCTACCGTCGTTCTTATTGGAGATGGCTATCGCGGGTGCGACGTCGTCAGATGTGAGCTCCATGTCTACTGAGTATAAGTCGTTGCACGGCTATACTTGAGCTAGGTGGCGACGCGATGACGAGTGGGGACGTTGGAGCCGGTCGATCGACGCCACCGCCGACGTCGACGCCGACACCAAGACGGCGCTGCGTCTGAAGTTAGTAGTGCTCTTGTTTGGAGCGACAAAGGACCTGACCTGTAGGAGCGCCCCATCAAGCCCGTACAAGACAAAGATCAGAGAGTGGTCTAAGCGCAGGACGGCCGTTCATGGGGGCAGCGAGCGTTTGTGGAGCCTTCGGGATTCAGAAGGGAGAGGCAGAGACCAGGGTGATCCCTACTACGCCTGCATATAAAGGACCAGACCATGCCATTACGCAGAGGCACCTACACAAAGGCGCGGATCCAGTTGACGTCGGGTCTACCCTGCTTTTGAAACAGGTTGGGGCGTATCACGGTCCGGGGTAGGGAGGGAGGGTCGTAGCTGGATGTGTGCGCCTGGGGAGAGACGCTGGCGTCAGTTGGGGTAAGCAGAGAGAAAAGCGTACGCCTACAGCGTGCAGGGAGCCAGGATGGATCTCCAGAATGCGTCTTGGGCTCGTTCTTGGAGCTCTGCTGAGGAGACGCGTAAGGCTCGAAAGTTCATGGAGCTCGTTGACCCAACTCTATGCTCGGAATTCGCAATTTCCAAGCGTGAAGGAGGTCAGCTGGACTCGGTGGAAACTTAGAGAGGAGTATTGCTACCCAGGTCCTTGCTGCCAAGTTGCTGGCGCTGCTGTTCAGTCGCGGGGATCGACGTCGTCCCGAATGTACTTTAAGATCGCCGTGAATGCACATACAGACGGAGGGTGTAGTGGCAGGGTACATTGAGGCACGCGTACGATGTATGCGCGTATTCGAGAGCTGTAGGACCTCCGTTCGTCCGGTACCGGCTGGCGTATAAATGAAGGGTATAGACGCGCGCATTTCGCGGGTAGATTGTTTGTGCAGTAGTATTTAGGCTTTCAAAGCGCTATTGGGAGTGTTTCCCGGCGTGCTTGAGGGTATTCGGACGCGCTGGTCGAGGAGCAAGACGATTGGGTTCTCGTGGTGATATGTGATGCCACGTCTGCCCAAAATCTCCCTTTCCTCCGCCCACCATGAGCGGCTGTACGTTCCTCGCCGTCCCCGCCGTCCTGCTCTGACCCTCCCCAGCTCGGTCCTCAACCTCGTCCGGCCTTTCCTCCCCATTCTGCCCGAAGTCTCGTCGCCCGACCGCAAGGTACGTGTCCTCCGAGACTGCTCCCAGCGCCGTCCTTACGTCGAGCCTAGGTCCCGTTCAACCAGAAGATTCTATGGACTGCAGTAACCCTCCTCATCTTCCTGGTCTGCTCGCAGGTCCCGCTATACGGCATTATGTCGTCTGACTCGTCCGACCCGCTCTACTGGATGCGTGTAATCCTCGCCTCTAACCGCGGAACCCTCATGGAGCTCGGAATAACCCCATTATCACGTCGGACATGATCATGCAGCTGCTGGCCAGTGCGAACCTCATCGACGTCGATTTTGGTCTCAACGACGACCGCGCGCTTTTCGGTGGTGCACAGAAACGTGAGTGGTCCTTGCAGTGCGCGAGCGTGGTGTCTGACGGTGCCTAGTCTTTGCCCTCATCATCGCTCTCGGCCAAGGAATCGTTTACGTCCTCACCGGGCTCTACGGCCAGCCCAGCGAGCTCGGCGCCGGCGTCTGCCTCCTCATCATCCAACTCGTCGCCGCAGCCATGATTGTCATCCTCCTCGACGAGCTCCTCCAGAAGGGCTACGGTCTCGGCTCCGGCATCTCTCTTTTCATCGCGACCAACATTTGCGTGGCCATCGTCTGGAAGGCGTTCTCCCCGACCACCCTCAACACCGGTCGCGGCCCCGAATTCGAAGGCGCCATCGTCGCGCTCTTCCACCTCCTCTTCACCTGGAACGACAAGGGACGCGCGCTGCGCGAGGCGTTCTGGCGCCGCCGTCTGCCAAACGTCATGAACCTCGTCGCGACGGCGGTCATCTTTGGCGCGGTCATCTACCTCCAGGGCTTCCGCATCGAGATCCCCGTGAAGAGCAACCGGTTCCGTGGCCAACGCGGCACGTACCCCATCAAGCTCTTCTACACCTCCACCATGCCCATCATGCTCGAGTCGGCGCTCACGTCCAACGTGTTCATGCCTCTCGCAGATGTTCGCGTCGCGCTACCCGACCAACCTCTTTGTCAAGCTTCTCGGCGTCTGGGAGCCGATGGAGGACTCGCAGCAGCTAGTCGCGACGTCGGGTATCGCGTACTACATGTCGCCGCCGCACACGATGAAAGAGGTGCTCGTCGACCCCATCCACACGGACATCTACATCATCTTTATGCTCTCCGCGTGCGCTCTCTTCTCCAAGACGTGGATCAAGGTGTCGGGCTCGGGCCCGCGGGACGTCGCGAAGCAGCTCAAGGACCAGCAGATGGATATGGTCGGACACCGCGAGGGTTCGATATACACGGAGCTCAAGCGGGCTATCCCGACCGCGGCGGCTTTGGGCGGCGCGATGCCCGGTCTGTTGTCGACCGTGGCGGACCTTACGGGTGCGATTGGGAGCGGGACGGGGATGCTTATGGCAGTTACGACGATTTACAGCTGTACGCCGCGTTTTCTACTTTCCTCTTTGTGTTGTGCTAACGCGCGTTTGGTAGACTGGGAAATCGGCATGCGGGAGAGTGGGGGCGCGGAGATGGTGGCGTTTGGCGACTTCTTGTAGGCAAGGCACGCGTTTGGTTGTTTATTTCTCGAACACAAAATACGGTCGTGGCGACGACGACGGGGCAAGGCGGAAGGAACCGCACACTCTTTTTCTTTCTCCTTCTTCGTTAACAGCCATTATCCGAGTTGTACGAGCGGGCGGAGTCTAGTAATACTATCTATTCGGATTTTTTGCTGCTGCGAAAAATTGTGGGTTCTGGCTCGCGCTCTGCATTGTTCTGTTTTGTGTTGTGCGGATCGATAATCGCGGGGCTGACCTTGACTTGACCTTGACCACGATGATATCGATGTCCATCCAGCTTCAGCTTCCCCGCGTTCTCTGGGCAGCGCCGACCGACCGAGGTATACGTGGACGTACCGGTAAAAAGATCCGACCGAGGACGAGTCGAAAGGAGTTCTGAGCTCGAAGTTGGCTCGAAGCACTTGCCAACACGCCCGCCGACCGACGATGCCCAAACGCGTCGCGAAGGACCCTTCCCTTCCTCTCGGCCGGCGGCTCGCGGCTCGCGTACTCCTCGACCAGCACCAGCACTAGCACGCGTTTGGCTATGGATGAACTTCGGGCGGCCCCAAAGTCACGCGAACCCGACCTTCCTCCCTGTGCGGCGCCTGAGCCAGAGGCACGCGGCCGCGGATTCTCCGTGCGGACAAGTGCGAGGTACATATTCGGCCGTCTGCGGGGGAACCCAACCCCTTTGCTGGTACTAGGCTGACCGATGCGTCGCGCTGTATCTGCGTTATTCGTGCTTGTTGGTGCTGGGAAGGTGGCGGCGCAGGGCCAGGCGCCAGAGTGGGGATAGTGGTACGTCTTCTTTCAAGTGTCTGGGTGGATGGGTGGGCTGACGGGGTTTTGTGCCATATAGTGGTGGGACGGGATGGTGCGTTGGCGTTAACCCAAGATTTCGCCTCGTCTACACTGAATCGCGTTTTGCTCCAGGACCGGACCGACGGCATGCGTGCAGGGAGCCGAGTGCAGGAAGCTGAACGACTGTAAGCGTTGCCTACGCGCGCGCGCAGAATACAGCCTGACGCGTCTACGTCTTGCAGTCTTCTTCCAATGCGTACCATCCAGCATCGCGTCGACTGTCGGGACGCCCGTTGGGACGACGACACCCGCGTCGAGCCCGACCTCGGCGCCCGTCCTCGGCGCCGTCGTCAACCTCGACCTCCGCCCCCTGGTCATCGCCTCCGTCAGCAACGACCTCGAGCAGTGGCGCCGGCTCCGCCCCGTCCAATGCAGTCCGTACGTATTCATTCCTTTTGCGGTGCACCCAATCCCGTCTCCTTAACACTCATACAGTCAACATCTCCCCACAATGGGCCGCCGCATACAACAAAGCCAGCGCCTCCGTCGCGCGCATGTCCCTCGCGGATAAGGTCACCCTCGCCACGGGCGTCGGGTGGGAGAATGGGCATTGTGTCGGGAACATCCCAGCCATCACGTTGATTGGCTTCCCGGGGCCATGTCTGGAGGATAGTCCCGCCGGTATGCGCGGGACGTATTTCAATTCGTTGTTCCCTACGTGCGTTATTGCGAGCCTATGGTTCTGACGCGTTAATGGTGTCTAGGGCGATTAACGTCGCGGCGGCGTTCAACCGTACGCTCATGAACCAACGCGGGGCGGCGATGGGCGCAGAGTTTCGCGGAAAGGGGGTAAGCGGAGAATGCTTCCTAGCTCTTGCTACCCGGGCTAACGGCTGAAAACTACAGGTACACGCACAACTGGGACCGATGATTTGAGTTTCTTTACCGTCTTGCAGCTGCACCGCCTGAACTCGATTTTAGGAACCTTATGCGCGCGCCAGCTGCCGGTCGTAACTGGGAAGGATTTGGCGGGAGATCCGTATCTCTCTGGGTACGTTGTCGAGCTCTTCTTGACTGCGCGCTTATGAACGTGTAGCGAGGGCGCTTTCCAGGCATGTACTCTCGTTCAGAAACCTTTGGCTCAGATGTCCTTAGACGATTACCGGGATTCAATCGGTCGGCGTCCAAGCCGTGGCGAAGCACTACCTCAACAAGTGCGCCTGCTGTATTTGCTTGACGACGCGCCCGTTAACGAACGTTGGCCGATAGTGAGCAAGAGCACTTCCGCGAGATGAGCTCGTCGATTGTCGAAGACAGGTACGCTTTCCTCGTGTTCCTCTGGTCTGTTTTTGATCCATTGCTTGTTAGAACCGTACGCGCCTTCTCCTGCGTCTACTTGATCTCAAGCTAGCCCAGAACCACGAGATTTACGGACGACCAGTACGCGTCCTTTGGCTTTGCCTACCCCACCTGATTACCCACAAGTTCCTGCGTAGCTTCCAGGCCAACGTCGCGTCTGTTATGTGTAGCTACAGTAAGCATACGCGCACTACGTTCCTGCTTGCGCTAATCCGTATCTAGACCAGAGTAGGTTTCAGCACCAAACGGGCGCAATGGCTGATTTCGTCTAGTAAACTCGAGTTTTGCTTGCGAGAACGACAAGGCGCTCAACGGGATCCTGAAGAGCGAGTTGGGCTTCCAAGATTGTATGTGCTATCATCGCTGCACGACCTGTGATAATCGGAGCCGCAGATGTCATGTCGGGTATGTTTTTTTGCTCGTTGACCTAAAAGTCACTCGAACGACAGAAGATTGGTGGGCGAACCACTCGACATTGTCCGTTAACGCTGGATTGGATGTTTGTCGATGCTCATCCCGCCTCAAACCACGCCTAACGCCCCGCAGATGAACATGCCTGGAGACGTCTCCGCCAACTCGGGCACGACATACTTTGGCGCGAACCTCGTTCGTCTCTTTTCCTCTATAATCTTCCAACCACTCATTTGCCGCGCGCGCAGACTGCCGCCGTCAACACTGGCCGGGTCTCGCAAGCGCGCATGACCACGCGACACGCATCCTCGCGGCGTGGTACCTCGTCGGGCAAGACTCGGGCTACCCCGCGGTCAACTTTGACACGTTCAACCCCGGCTCTTCGGTTAACCAACACGTTAACGTGCAGGGCAACCACGCTGCGTGAGCTATACCCCATTCTCTTGTATTGCCCTCTCAGATATGGCTACAGACTAATTGGCGCGGCGTCTACCGTGCTGCTCAAGAAAACCGCCAATGCGCTCCCTCTCAAGGCCCTCGCTACTATCGCGGTCGTCGGGAACGGAGCGGGCAACTCCTCGCGAGGGATCAACGGCTACTCGGACCGGGGAGACAATGACGGTGTCCTTGGTATCGGTACGCGTTCTTTGCCCTTTTCTTCCCTTCTTATGCAATCCAAGCTGGGGAAGCGGGTATGCTTGTCCCTTCTACGCTCATTTGGGCGGTATTGAAACCGCGCAGGACGGCAAACTACCCATATCTTATCGCGGTAGGTACCCCACCTCCCTCTTTACAGCAGTCACTCATATTTGGCCTTCAAGCCGCTTCGACGCGATCCGCACGCGTTCTGCCGCCGACCGCAGCGTCGTCACCGCCTCAACGAGCGACACCGACCTCAATGCTGCCCGGACCGCCGCGACGGGCAAGGCAGTCGCGTTGGTCTTCATCACTGGCTTGTGTCTCCTTCTCGTGTCGCACAGACAACTGAGACTTTTGCAGCGGACAGCGGTGAAGGATATATAACCGTCGAAGGCAACGCTGGCGGACAGGAACAATCTCGCTGCGTGGCATTCCGGCGTAAGTTGTCCGCTCACCAATACGGGGGTAACCGCTCAATCGAGGGACGCAGGACGCGCTCGTGGCGGCGGTGGCCTCCCTCAATCGCAACACCATCGCCGTTGTCAGCTCTGTGGGCCCGATAATTATGGAATCGTGGATTGCGAACGCAAATAGTATGTATTTTCTTTGTCCGTGTCTTGACCCTTCTGAACGCGTGCTTTTAGTAACGGCTGTTGTTTGGAGCGGGCTTTCGGGGCAGGAAGCCGGTTCGTCGTTTCTGTATTTTCAGCGCTATTATCGCTGGCTGATCGTGAACGACGCCAGGCAACGGCTTGGTCGACATCTTGTATGGAGCATATAATCCAAGGTACTTGACATTCCACTTTCTACCTCTAATTTTGCCTCTCAACCTCGCTCAGCGGCCGCCTCCCCTACGCAATCGGCAAATCCGCCACCGACTACGTCGCGCAAGTAACGACCAACCAAGCTGGGGCGATAACGCCCATCACATACTCCGAGGGCATCTTCATCGACTACCGGCACTTTGACCAAGCCAACATCGCCCCGCGCTTTCGAGTTTGGGTTTGGGCTGTCGTACACGACGTTTGCGTACTCGGCGTTGGCGGTGAGCAGGTCGACGGTGGGTGGGACGCGGCAGAGCGGGCCCGGGTCGAGTTTGGATCCTTGGTGGGTTGGCCGGCTTTTGTTTTGTACCTGGTAGTACGTGCTTGGTTTTGGCTGACAGACGACCCTCGTAGGCTGCACACTCCCGTCGTCACCGTCCGCTTCAGCATCCAGAATACCGGCGCGCTCGCGGGGACCGAGGTCCCGCAGCTTTACCTCACGTTCCCAGCCGCGGCGCGCATGGCGCCCAAGAACCTCAAGGGCTTTGATAGTGTCTTCATCGGCGCGGGGCAGACCGCCAGCGTCACCATGACGCTCTCGAGGTTTGATTTTGCGACCTGGAACGTTGTTACACAGCGTACGTGGCTCTCGTGTCGTCCTCCCTTTTGTCTGATTTGCTGTAGGCTGGGAGCTTATTACGGGGACGACGACGATTTTGATTGGGGCGAGTAGTAGGGATATGCGACTTACGGGGAGCATTACGAATTGAACGAAATTGGTGTATTATAACGAGGAGAAACCTTGACCTCCACCGTTTCGTTCACCGAGAGACGCGCCGCGCATCCAACTAAACAGTACCCTAGGAGGCATATCCCGGAGGGTCCTTATCGTGCCCGAAACAAAGAAACGCGCGTTTGGCGAACAATTACCCCAACAAATATTCATCTTTATCAAGCAGCAACTCGCCACGCCGCAATCGTCACCTCCGCCCGTGTCCAATACGACTTCTCCGCCTCCGACACACACTCATACCAGGACCTCTCTACGAAGACGACAACCCGCAAGTCCGGCACGCCGTTCTGCGCCAGCCAGGGAACGTAGCGCCACCCAAGCCTCGCATCTCGAGCCAGGACCACGAGAACTTACAGCGTCTTGCACTCATCGAGCACGGAGAAGACCATCCGCGCATCTAACGGGTCGAGCAGTGCGAGATGGGGTCTTGTGGTACCGGGGCGGAAAGACGCCGCAGCCGCTGCGTCCCGAGGCAGTCCAGGACGTCAGCCGGAATGCCCGTCGCCATAAAGTCCCAGACGAGCCTCTCGAGCCGCGTACACGCCTCGAGGACGTCCTCCAGGTCGATGAACTCTGTCCGCGCGCGCGCCGCGGCGTAGATCTTCTGGCAAAGATGGTGCTCGTCGTGGACAACGAGGAAGCGTACGTAGCGTCCGATAGCGCCGGGTACGCGCGCGTCGCGAGGAGCTTGAGGAGCGCGCGTTGTGGTTCGCAAGGCAGGGAGCGCCCGAGGAGGAGCGTTTGGTGGCGGTACGGGAGCAGCCTACAAGAGATCGTTTGACCTTGGGCGGTGTCGGTCGGTGGAGGTAGACAGACCAGAGATGGACGCGACATGCGACGAGGAGCAGACGCGCGACTTTGCCGTTCAAGGGCTCCGCAGCGAGCTGGAAGATGTAGCGCTCGAGTTCTGGTGGGGGACGCGGGTCGCCTTGGATCGACTCCGTCGCTCGGCGTAGTTTTCAACGTAGTCGGAGGTCGGAAGACGCGGGAAAAGAAAGACGACGGCAAAGCAGAGCCAGACAGTTAGCGTTGTGGACATGGTGGATCGACATCGTGGTGGCCAGACAAGAGATACCGGCTTCCCCTTCGATTTCAAAGTGGGGACCCACTACTATGCGCATACATAGCCACGAAGTACTTGGACTTACAGAATCCTAGGTTCTACCTCTCTCTTGTGGTGGTCAGACTTTTTAATGAATGAGCATTGGACGAAGAAAGAATAGGAAGGCCTCTTCCTCTAATTTTTGGCGCCTACCCTACGCTCGCTACGTACGGATACGCTGACTTCTCGCTCGCAGAAAGGTGGTATACGGTACCGCGAATTGTCGTCTTCGTTCATATTCATCCGCCCTCCGCTTTTCACATCCGCCTCACTGACGCTAACCTGACCGCCTCCACTGACGCACCCACAAACGCCTTCACATGCTCCTCCACAACGCCCTTGATCTTCGCCTCAAGGTCGCCCGCGATATTGCCCCCAGCGATCTCGGTGAGCAGCGCCTGTTGCGAGCCCGTAAGGTGCCCGCGGAACTCGGCCGCCCATTTGGTGATCTTGTCGACCGGGACAGCGTCGAGGAGACTGTTGACGCCGGCGTAGATGATGGGGACTTGGAGTTCCTTGGCCATGTGTTGGTATTGGCGCTGTTCTGGAGGGAGGTGGTTAGTGGATGGAAGAGAGGGAGGAGGGGAGGCAGGGGAGAGGAGGGGTAGGCGCGAGAACAGACGCGTCGCAACGCGTGAAGGACGAGAACGCAAAACGCCGCTTGACACCAAAACCAAACGCGTCCATCCTCGCCCACAATAACACACAGAGCAAAACAACCACTCACTGAGCAACTCTAGATCTATCAACCGCGCGCTACGGTTCAACAAGAACCGGGTCGACGCGTCGAGGTCGGAACCGAACTGGGCAAACGCCGCGACTTCACAGTATTGCGCGAGGTAGAGCTTCAGCGAGCCAGCGAACGTTTTCGTGATCTTGCTGTTGAGGGAGGTGTTAGCGGCGGCGGGATGTGGGAGGGAGAGGAGGGAAGAGACGGGGAAGGGGCGGGGAGAAGGAACGACGCAGGCGTAGTACGCGTGAGGTCCAGGCGCGTCACCGCGTTTAACGTGGACGGACCAACCGCTGGTTACAATTGCAAGAGGAGGACAAGTGCCGTTGGGTGGTCGCGCCCCAAACTCCACGGTTGGCGATCCTCAAACCGCACGCAATGTTCGGCGGCGGGGGTGAGTGCGGGCGAGAGATGGTGATTTTGACCAAATTCACGGGACATTGCAGCTAGACCAGGTTCGGTTTGTTGACGGACGAGGAAAAGGTAGAGAACGCACGTACCAGGGAGGGTCGACGCGGTCGACGCAGAACATCACCGCTGTAGAAAGAATGTATTAGCTCGAGTGGTTGTTGGAGAGCCGGAATGAATGAATAAACGCACATTCAGGCGTAGCGCTGAGCGACGCCAGCGTTCCGGAATTCGGGGGATCGGGCGCGCGCATGTGCGGGTGGCTTCGTGGGTGCACAAAGTTGGTGCCGGGGGATCCAAGCCTCGTTAGCATGCGGGGAGAGTTGGAAGGATCGCTGGGACGTCGCTACCGACGAAATGGATGAGCTCGGGATGGACCGTGATACATAAAACGCACGTATGGAAGCACCGATGGCGCTGAGCGACGTCCGCAGTCAAGAATTCGGGGCGATGGGGCGCCTGCATGTACGGATGGTGTCGCGCGTGCTCGCGATGAATGGGCGCACCGGGGCCGCGATCATGTCGTCGCGTCCGAAGTTGCCGCCGCGCCGCTCCCCGGGCCAAGAAACCCGTCGGTACCGCAGCGGCGTGTGGGGAACCGTCGGGAACACGATGGGGAGTAGGCGTTCCGCGATATCATCGCGGAAAAGGGGCTGAGTGAGCTCGCGTTATCACTGAAAAGAACAGTCGGATGAAAACGCGCACGCGCACCTGTTGAGTCGGACATTTTCCGGTTGAGAAGCTCGGAAGTCGGCTACACGGGCCTGACGAGACGCGTGGTTTGGTCGATTAACTGCGCGGTTTGGTGCCCGCGCCAAAACTGCGCGCGTGGCGGGCCGACGATTGCACGTAATCGTCGGTGGCGCGGAGACGGACGTGAGCGAATGGGGGACATTGGGGAGGTGAATTCATGCAGGAATTGACCTGGACGAGCAGAGCAGAAGATCAGTTCGTCGCTCGACGACAAGATAAAAGATTGAAAACGCGCACCAGGGTCACTCGGCGCGTTTGACGAACCACCGACAGCGGTATTCCGATGTATCGTGGGTCTAGGGCCGCTAGTCAACACGGATATGAGGGGAGGAGCCTCCCACCGAGGTTGGGCGATCCCAATGTCGTAGATAGTGGTCGACAACCGGCGTCGAGAGGAATCGCGATAAACGGGAGAGCGCAGGCATGCGCGGGGGACGTGCAGAGATGCCGCTTAGCCGCGATTGGAGGGAACTGCGGTCGGCGGAGCGCTGCGACGCGTCGGTGGTGACCTCGCGTCAAGTTGTTGCTCGGCAGCCCAAAATCTGGCCAGTGGGGGGAACAAGTGCGACCGACGATCCCGTTGGCATTGCGAGGAGTGTTGACCGCCAGAACGTCGCTAGAGAACCAATGCATGAGCTTGGGTCGTCGCTGGAGGACCAAAAGCGCATCAACGCACCTGCGGCGTTTCGCTGGTCCATTCGGCGGCCATTGCGTGAAGGAACTCGACGTATCCGTCGCATGGAGCGTCCGGGAGTTGCGGGGGCGTGTCCTTGCGCGTTGGCGGACAGCGGAAGGATGGGCGGTGGGGATGTCGTCACAGCGAGGGCGCTGGACGGCGCTGGCGGCCCGGCAACGACGTGGCGAAGGAGATGGGGGCTGGGGATGCAGCGAGAGACGCTCCGGGGACGCGTTGGGCCACGGCCTCGCGCACCGTCGCGCGTTTCGAGTTCTGGATGCGCCAGCACCGCTTGCTTTCCGAGTCTCTGGACTCCGGTCGGTGGTAGGTGACGGCGGTCCTGCGACAGCGTGCGCACTGAATGCGCTGGTGGGCGTCTGTGGAGGGCGTTCAGCGTTGAATTAGAGACGCAAAGTCGGCGCACGCACTAGACATGCTCAAGCTCTGGTCGGGGCGTCCCGCAGCCTACGTTGTTTGCGGTGTCTTTGGACCGCTTCTCGGCGCGCGAGCCGCCGAGAAGTCCATCTCTGAGACTGCGTATGAGCTGCCAGCGCCGTTAGACGGGGATCGAGCTCAACGCACCTGTTGTCGCTCACATCGTGCCCATCCGCCGCCCTATCCACGGCCCATTCGCCTGCGGAGAAGCCACGCGCGTCGCGCTGTGCATCCTGGTGAGCGCGAGACGCGCCCTCGTCCATGTGTGCTCACGCGGAATGAGGGTCGGGAGGAAGCCGAGGTTGACTCGGAACAGCGCAACTGCACCCGCGCTGCCCATCTTCGTTTCCGCCGCCAACAACCAACTTTCTCGAGCCCGGCTGTAAGGGTAAGAAGGGTGCGTAGAGACCAGGGCGCATACACGCGCTTCTTCCCCGGGAGCTCCCTGGCGCTGTTGTTCACCGGTTCCGTGTTGACTGCAACGCTAGCTACCTCCAGCCCTTAAACAAAGGGAACAAGATCCAGTTGCCTACCTACCTACCTAACCCATCTTGGCTTCCCTGCCACACGTCTGGGCTTCACCGAAGGTTGAATCTGCCTCGAATTCCCTCAACAAATGCTATTCTTGTTCACCTCTCACTTGCATCGACCTCCCACGGAAGTGCTTCATTCTCTATGCCGTATTTCCCCCGCAGGCACCTATTAATCGGCATTCCTTGCGACTGGAACCTCCCCCGCGGACGCGCTTTACCCCAGCCATGGCGTATAACCTACAAGGTCCCACCGCACATCTGCTGCGTCTCAACCATGACGTCTTGGCCGAAATCCTCGACATTCTCGCTCCGGCTGACCTCCTCCACTTTATGGTGACCTGCCGGACCGCTCACGACATCTCTCTTCCCATCCTCTACGCGTCGATACGCCTCCTCACTTCAACAAACGCCGCCCAGTGGTGCCGTGTCATCGTTTCGAAGCCGCCGCGAGCCTTGCTAGTGCGCCGGCTATACATGTAAGTCCACCGTCCTCTTTTGTCTATCGGTCTAATCCCTTTGCAGTCGCATAACCGTCTTCGATGTCCTACCCTTCGCCGGGTTTTACCGCCTCGTCGCTCAGGCCGCCTCGTGTTTACTCAACCTCGTATCCCTCGCCATACCACGCAACCCAGAAATATTTCGCTCATTCGCTACCTTCCGCTATCAGCGTCTGCGGCAGCTGCACCTGCATGCCGCCGACCCCCTGCTCCCCTTCTTGCTCCATCACGACGGCCTCACTTCTCTTGACATTTCTCCCCACTACAATTCCTCCGTCGATCTCGTCATGGACCACGCTGGATATCCATACACCAGCCTTCCGACGTCTTGTACCCTTACGCTACCGGCTCTCGCCGCCTTTTGGGGGCCGATCTCGGTCGCGCGGTATGTCATTCCTGGTAGTCGGGCCGCGAACGTCAAGCTCGCCTGGCCGCGAATCCATGGACTGCACGAGGAGATTGCGTCCGCCTTGTCACGGTCGAGAGCTGACATTACGACAATGGAGAACTATATGTTCAGTTGGGACACGATGGTCCCGACGCTGGCACCTCGCTTCTCTTCCCTGACGACGTTGATCTTTGTCCTCCTCACCAAGAACATTGTCCCCAACGAAGTACGCCCAAATATTTACGAGACTCGCCGTGGGATTGACCTCCCGTGCTAAGGTCGAGCTCCCGTCCGAGCAGGCTGATCCGTTTGTTCGCACACTCGAAGCCCAGCTAACCATGCTTCCCAATCTCGGCAACGTGCAGATTCAGTACGGACTCCCCTTCACTACCGCGATGGAGTCGGACGACGATGACTTTCGGAATGGGCTTGACCGCGACTTCGTTGCCGTGGGGAGGTGGACGTCGCTGTGCCCAACGCTCCGGGTTATTCTCCATCCGTACACGAACCAACGTTGGGATGTTTCCGTCGATGGCCCCGTCTGCCTACCAAGCGAACTCGTTTTGGACTTCAGCGCACGGCGGCGGTGGCAGCCCGCGTCGTCATGCGCAATCCGTCAGTTCGGCTGGGTCCTGCATAAGTTGATGGCATGGAGGGAAGACGTTTATCCCGGTAAACTCGACCTGTATCAAGACCTCGCCTGGCTGGTGATTGGCGACGAGGGAATGGAGAGAGTTGCCGAGAAGTTCGAGGAACACGGAAAGGTACCATGCTTTGAGCTACTTGCGCCGCCCGAGGATGGGCAGCACCCTACGCAAAGCAGGCCGTGGCGGTCAGAGATTCGATTCATCTAGTCCTGCGAACTATTATCTATACCAAACGTAGCGTGGACTTGTCGTCTGATCTTGTGTCTGATCTTGTGTCCTGCCACCCAAACAAACAAAGAAAAAGGCTGCACGATAATGATTGGATCATGACGCGAGGCCGACGGGAGGGTTGAGCGCGTCACCACTTCTATGTCAGAATATTTGTCTTGTTTGTCTGAATTTGAGGATTCCCGTTTGTTTGAACTCTAGGCATCTGCGCCGCGTTCGAAACGCTCGCCGTTCGCCAAGTCGAGGACGTCAAATACGTTTCTCCAGCGGCTGCACGTCAACAAATTCAGCGCGAACAAATCGCTTACCTGCTTTGGCCATTCCAGCGCGAACATGTCAATCTCCGCGAGCTTCCGCGGCGCGCCGCGACACAATTGATGGCGCCGATCATTCTGGATGTGAATGTCACAAAATCCGGCTATTGAGAAAACCGAACTTGCCTTTTCAAGTTCGGCTGTGTCACAATGTTCGGCTGTGTGACCGGTACCAGCCTGGTCCTCTGTTTTGCTCACGCCGACACCACCCCTTGTGACAATGGAGAGTGCGTGGCGCATCCGCCGCGTTCACGCTGGCTGACCTCCATCACAGCTGTGTTGTGTGAGTGATACAAAAACTAATCCGAGGGTCCAAAGCCAGTGGTGTAGTAGACTAGTAGTACAGTGCATATGCATGGTATGTGTATGTATATGTGCATGAGCGCGACGGGGAAGACGATGCCAAATTTAGTGATACAAGCAGCTTCGGTAACGTCGGTGTCGGGCCCATTTCTGGGACAAACTCACCCTCCTTGCTCAACCCAACGCTCCTCTACAATCTCACTGCTCCTCAAAGTCCTGCCTTCCAATCCGTCCTCAACACCTTCTGACCGAGAAGCCTTGTGGTTTGCGCTGGGGCTTGAAGGACGCGCGGTGCACGGGTGGGAAAGGCGGCGGCGCGTAAAGTTCCGCAGGTGTCGGAAGGTCGTCTTCGTTGTCGTTGACGGGCACCGGAGAACTGGGCGGGCGGCGGGCGCTGGACGATGGGGACAGATGGGTGCCGAGGAGGTGCCATCAGAGCCGAACTTGCCATCAGAACCAAATGTTCGGCTACCGAACATTCGGTTTTCTCAATTCACGGATGCTCTCGTGAATGTGCGGCATCTGGATTGATCTTTTGTGGGCACGTATAACGCATCTATGCTCCTCAGATATTTCTGTCTTGTACATGGGCTCGATTTGGAGAAAACTAATAGAGTGCGACATACAATCAAATAATGGGTTACACAGAAAGGAATAAGCTTAAGTAAGCACGACGCATCTTCCGCGCACACTGTAAATACGCAAATTTCAGCTCGGCTGAAAATGAAGCCAATAGAATAATTATCAGCGTAGTCTGAAAAAGAATCCGCCTACAGAATTTTCAGTGCCACTTAAATACGAACCAAAATATATCTTATGAGCACTGTTTTCGGCAAGGACCAAAATGGGAACATTCAGCACCAGCTGAAATGGGTGATGAAATTTCCATTTTCAGCTCCCCTTGTGGACAATCTGACACAAGAGTTTTCGGCCCATCTGAAAAGCGTGAGGAAACTTCCATTTATAGCTTGGTTTTCAGATGCGCTGAAAACCAGACTGTCAGCGCGAGATGAAAACTGAGATGATTTTTATATTTTAAGCACCCCCAGCCACCCGACTGGGGCCACTGAAAAGATTCCTTTCAGCTCGGCTTTCAGCTTGAGCTGGAATCATTATTTTCAGTGGTGCTGAAAACTGAGCTGAAAACTGCAATTTCGGGACACTTTTTAGATCATCTGAAAATATTTTTGCCAGACCACCCAAAAAATGAGCTGAAAACGGTAAAATTGTCACTGATTTTGGATTGTACTGAAAACATAGTTTTCGGAGCTTACTGAAAACAGTCCCGATGACAAGTATTTCATCTAGGTTTTCAGCAAAGCTGAAAATAATCGATCCAGTTTCATTTTCAGACTGTGCTGAAAGTTTTTCTATAGGCGTCATTTTCAGCCCAGCTGAAATTTCCGTATTTACAGTGTGGCGTGTACAAAGTCCCACAAGCGTGAGGAAGGCTGGAATAGGACCCCGGAGAACCCACCAAGATGCCTGAGGGTCGAGCGGGTAAAAAGTGGCCAAAAATCGCAAAATCCCTGAGGATTTTCGGGTAAAATCAGACACTTTTTGGCGGATGGCTTGATGCCTGACCGGGTAAAAGTCGCCCTTTTTGAGTAGTTTCGGCGATTTTGGGGCCGCATCAGGTGGCGTGGGAAAAAAGTTTTCACGCCTGAGGACCCTTTTCGGGTAAAAATGGGCCTTTTTTAGAGGGTAGCCCTGAGTATTTGCGGGTAAAAAGGTCAATTTTTCCGAAATTCGGGAGCGGGTAAAAGTTGGGGGTGCTGGCATCAGGCATCTTGGTGGGTTCTCCGGGGTCCTATTGGAATCCTTTGTGTGATTTGCGTCCGTTGCCGATCGCTGTGAGAAAGAGTCATAACATACGCTCCTTGATTCCAACGCGCTCCGCTGTGGAGAAAATCTCGATTGCCCTCCCACCGCGCACGACGCTGGACCCGGGCCGCGCCGAGCCTGTAGTTTGGGCTGATGGCTTATGAGACATGACTCAAAAACTCGCCGGCCAGACGCCGACGAGCGGGTCGGACCATCAAGCTTCAAGGTCATCGGCTGCGGCGAAGTTCGCCTCTCCGTCGATAGAATATTCGCCCAGAATCTCAAAGCAAAGAAGAAAATGTCGACGTCTGCGTAGTGTACGGTGCGAGCGTGAAGTACTTCATTACAGCGCACTCCAGCACAATTGACATTACACTGCTTCGTTATTGTGGTGTATGTCGCAGCTATACAAGTTGTTTAAACCATCAATCGCTTAGAATTATCGCGCTTTGCACGTCCCGCAAATTGAGGACCTCGATATTTTCATCCCAACATGTCACAAGTGTTCTTTGTGAGCATCGAATCCAAAACGTGCGTGCGCCATTTCGTCGTCATTCCAAATCGATGGTACGTGTCCAAACGCGATCATATTTCTCCGATTCTGTTGCGGAACTTGAGTCGGTACGCCCTTCAGTTTCGTTGCAGCCATCTCACCTGGTTCAGCTCCACATGTCACGGTGAACGCAGCATCCGTGATTGCGAGACGAACGGGCCATTCCGCCCTTGCGCGTGGTGAGGTCTGAGACGACATATTTCCGCGAGGCGGGAAAACACCGCCGGAAATGCTCACGCAGAGCAGCGTACGCGGCTCGCTATACGGGATAGTCCGACCGAGGAACTGGCCCAAGGTGTCAAACTGCTCGCGTTAAGTCAACATATGTCAGCCGGAGGCAGCTAAGATTCACTAGGAACATGACCTCGCCTATGGAGAGAAGTCTTGGTCGCTCCCGCAGCCGGATCGTAGTTACATTCGGGAATCGGAGCAGCATTTCAGTGATGCGGTGCAGCTCTCGGCCGTGACACCCGACCAGTCCCACGGTTCGAATACCAGTTAACCGGGCTACAGCCGGAATAGCGTCGCATGGACCGGACGTTAAAGTGAGGTTCGTGATCTGGGGTGCAAGGGCAACGAGCTCCACGACACGCCAGCTCGGCACTCCAAGACTCCACGTCTGCTGAAGCGGGGCGTGCGCACCCACAGCGTACCAGAAACGCTCCAGCTCATCCTGATCTTCGCGATCCGCATATGTTGGGTCCCGAACGCGCAATTCGGTGAGGGCAGGAAATTTTGCAAAAATGGCGGCGTAGTCCTGATGAAATCGATGGCTTGGCCGCGGTGTGAGAGAGAGAAAGGCGACATTTGGGAAGTCGGGGATCGACGCCGCGGGGACGGTGAGAAGACAGTGGATATCGAGTTCCATGAGAGATGAGTTCGCGAGAAACGGAATCCAGGGCTGGATGTCCTGGCTGGAGGACAGAGTGAAGCTGGAAAGGGGTGGACTAGTGACTGGCTGAGAGCCCTGCCAGTCTGTTGGCACGACCCAGTGCCACGCGTCGATTTGGAGGGCGCTCAGCATGGGCAGATGAGACAGCGTCTTCATCGCAAGAGCAGATAACGGTGTTCCGCGAAGAGAGACACTGCGAATTTCCGTGCAGAGATGGAGGCGTTCGAACAACGCCCTGGAGACCACACATCGCTCCCTGTCTGGCATTGTTGTAACGCGAACACGGCGGACCAGCTTCGGAATATCGTGGGCGAACCAAAAATTAATCTTGGCCAGCGCGTAGTCCTCGTCGATGAGTGTGTAGAAGGAGAGGACAAATTCGGAAAACAAGGTGCGACGACCGAGGGCGGCAAAAAGACGACTGGAGGCTCTGGCGGATGGGAGATCGGCTCGGGGAAGCCATCCCAGAACTTCGAGCCAAAGCTCAGCCGCGAAACGACTAAGGTAGTCCATTGCGAAGAGGGGACACCATTCGCGGCGTTTATACGTGGGCGACCGATTTAAACGTAAGAGAGAAGTGATCCGCATCGCATCGCTGAACACTACCAGGGTTGCAATGCTTACGGGCTATGTAATTCACCTGAGTACAATGCCATTCCCACAGGCATGCTTAAATCGGGTCTCCGGACCAAGCATTCACCGAGTCAACGCCCGATTTCATTGCTGGCTGTTGCATACAATAAGTTCCTGTGTTTTTAATTTTAAGAATGTCCAGAAAAGCTCGCTGTGAGCCGGCGCGTAATCCTACAATAATGGACTGGAACCATCAGCAAGAAAGCGCGGAAGGCTACACCAAAACCTACGAGCGGAATAACTGTTTTTGGAAGCTTGGTCAAGAGCGTGTTGCGCAGTTTGAAGATATTCGAACAGAAATTGGGCATCCCCTGTGGAACACTAGAACATCAGGTCAGGTCAACGTCGCGCTTGAATCTGGCACGTACACTTTTCATGGCCTCGACGAGCACGCCGACGGCCGAAGTCCAAAATGCCTGCTCATGTAAAGCAAGGGATGAGGGAAGATGAAATGAACTACGCACTGGGAAGATAGGATTGACAACTGCAGAGTTTAAGGAAGTGATTTCCTCGATGATTGCCATAGCGTAGTCAATTGTAGGCGAGCTGTCCTCGTCTGCGAGGGAGCCGACGGTCATATGGACGGTGAAGATAGTGTAGGTTGATGGACGCGCCATTCAGGATGGTGCGGATGAGCGGTATGCGGGCGTCAATTGGCGACGTCGATGCTGCTCCTAATGGAGTCGTCGTGGGCGTAAGTAGAGCAAAAACTTGACATCGCAGTCGATGAATGAGGACAAAAAGACGACGCATGACGCTCCAGAGATGGTCGTGCTGCCAGCCCATTCTGATCTGGTGCTCCAGATATATACTTCGATGGATGAGGAGATGCGCCTTGGCAAGAAGGGCCCACAAAGATGTCCCATCCGTAGAAGAGACGTCCCCTGCTAGATATCGAAGCGCGGAGCTGGAGGAATGGGCCTCTTGTGCGGCATCGGGCGCGGCATCGGGCGCGGCGGACGGCAGATGTTCCCCTACCAGACGGCAATTCTCAGCCTCTTCCGGCCAAGGAACACTCGGAATACTAGGATCAAAGAGGTTGCACGCCTCGGAAGACGAATCCAGGGCGATTGCCAAGAGCCTCTGAAGGCTGGCGACGGCCCAGTATGCTCGTATGCGCTCTCCCCTCTCGATTGCGTCAGAGGCCGGCGGGATTGAAAGTTCAAGACGCGTAGTGTCGATATCGGGTAACAGTGCGACGACTTTACCGTTTCTGACACGGTTGAGCCCCGTGCCAACCGTCAAGGCAGCTGCGTTTGCAGCATGTAGCCGAGCCCTGAGGAGGACGCCGTTCCGCCAGAAATAGTAGGAGAGGAGGACATGCGCTTGAATCGCGTGCAACACTTCACGACAGCTGAAACCAATCGGCGCTCGCCCAACAGCCTGTTGGGCGATACCAACAAAGGACTCAGCGAGGCCTGCGTCATGAGCAGACGAAAGATTGGCCCCCAACGCGACCAAGCTCGAAAAGCAGCTCAACAGAGCAAGCTTTGAGCCAGTGCTGAGGCCTCGCGGTCAGGGCGAGAGCCTCCACGTCGAGGAAGAAACCGAAGGTCGATGAATGCTCAAGGAAAATGCCCGAGCTGGACTACGTCAGGTTCGGAAAGACGGCGAGTCAGTAAACGAACAGAGTGTGGCACAAGGTGGCCATCTGAATGAAAAATATGATTCTTGGATCGAGACTGAAGTCGTGTACTCACGTCTCTATCCATGGGGAAATTTCCGGGGAGATCATGAGACTGGTTGGGAGGCGGGCACTCTTCCATCGCGGTGTCGGCCACCGTGTCGACGGCGGAAACATGAGAGGCACTGCATTCGAACAAGGAGTGACTGTTGGTCGCAGTAGAAAGACTCGGAGGCGTGCTGCGGCGTTTCAGCCGTTGTGAGGAGGTTGAATGAATGAACGAACGCAGTTAGGTGGACTGCGGATAGTCGTACAGCTCAGCGGCCTCGCTAGAGATCACGGGGGGGTACGTACAGTGAGGGCAGCGGGAGGCCAGAGTTGGTCGAGAGAAGGGTCTGTTCAGGGCAGACGGTCATGTTGTACAAGGTTTTCGGCGATAGTGGGTAGAGATCGGTTTTTTTGGGAGCACACAAGAAAGTGCCTCGAGTACTTGAGTGTTGGGATGCGTAGAGGCGTATTTATAAGGCATCGGTGCGATGAAGCCCTCAGTCGGCAGAGATGAAGCATGGGTGTGGGTAGGCCTTGAGCGCTTGAGCTTGAGTCTTGTTTCGGACACTGTGCATCACACAACTCCTGGACCTCGTTCGCCGGAACTCATACGGCGCGAGGACACGTCCGGGACGGCGCATCTTCCCCTCACCGGGATGCACACACAGACGCGGGCTCTTCACATCTAGACTACGACGATGTGAGAGACAGCGGGTGCGTTGAGCTCGATCCCCGTCTAACGGCGCTGGAAGCTCGTACCCAGTTTCAGGGATGGCCTGCTCGGCGGCCTGTGCGTCCAGAAACGCTCGGAGGATTCCACAGACGGCGCGGGCTCCGCGACGCCCCGACCAGAGCTTGAGCATGTCTAGTGCGTGCGCCGACTTTGCGTCTTTCGTTCGACGCTGAACGCTCTCCTTCCACAGACGCCCACCAGCGCATTCAGTGCGCACGCTGTCGCAGGACCGCCGTCACCTACCACCGACCGGAGTCCAGAGACTCGGAAAGCAAGCGGTGCTGGCGCATCCAGAACTCGAAACGCGCGACGGTGCGCGAGGCCGTGGCCCAACGCGTCCCCGGAGCGTCTCTAGCTGCATCCCCAGCCCCCATCTCCCTCGCCACGTCGTTGTGCAACCGCCAGCGCCGTCCAGCGCCCTCGCAGTGACGATCTACCCACCGCCCATCCTTCCGCTGTCCGCCAACACTCGGAGGCACGGCCCCGCAAGTCCCGGACGCTCCAGGCGACGGATCCGTCGAGTTCCTTCACGCAATAGCTGTCGAATGGACCGGCGAAACGCCGCAGGTGCGTTGATGCGCTTTTGGTCCTCCAGCGACGACCCAAGCTCATGCATTGGTTCTCTAGCGACGTTCTGGCGGTCAACACTCCTCGCAATGCCAACGGGATCGTCGGTCGCACTTGTTCCCCCCACTGGCCAGATTTTGGGCTGCCGAGCAACAACTTGACGCGAGGTCACCACCGACGGGTCGTAGCGCTACGGCAACCGCAGTTCTCTCTAATCGCGGCTAAGCGGCACTGCTGCACGTCCCCCGCGCATGCCTGCGCCCTCCCCCTCTCTCGCGCTTCCTCTCACGCCCTATCCCCATCTCCGCCCATGCACGACATCGGAATCGCACAACCCCGGGAGGAGCTCCTCCGCCTCACATCCGGGGCTACCAGCAGCTCCAGGTCCACGATGCGCCAGAGTGCCGTTGTCGATGGCCCGTCGAATGCACAGAGCGGCCCGGGTGCGTGGTTTTTCGATTTTTTGCGCCGTCGAGCGACAAACTAATCTTCTGCTCTGCTCGCGCAGGTCAGGTTAACTCTGCATGAAATCAGCTCCCCCAAATCGCTCACTTCCGTCAGCGCGCCACCGACGATTAGTACGTGCCACCTTCGGCTCGCCACGCGCGTAGTTTGGCGCGGGTACCAAACCGCGCAGTTAATCGACCAAACCACGCGTCTCGTCAGGCCCGCGTAGCCCACTTCCGAGTTTCCATATCGGCTTTCCTTGAGACTGTCTGCTTCTACAGGCGCGCGCGCGTCTTTTTTTCGACTCTTCTTTCCAGCGAAACGCGAGGTCATTCCGCCCCTTTCCAGCGCCAGTATGCCGGGACGCCTTCTCCTCATCCGTGTTTCCGTTCGTTCCCCACACGCCGCTGCGGTACCGGCGGCTTTCTTGGCCCGGGGAGCGGCGTGGCGGCAACTTCGGACGCGACGACACGATCGCTGCCCCGATGGATCCATCCACCGCGAGCACGCGCGACACCACCCGCACCCTCGCGCCCGCTCTCCTGAACGCCAGAACGCTGGCGTCGCTCAGCGCTTCGCTGCCACTGTAAGTGCGTTTATCTATCACAGTTCATCTCGAGCTCATCCATTTCGTCTGTAGCGACGTCCTTGCGGAAGCCAATCTTTCCAATACTCCCCGCATGCTAATGAGGCTTGGATCAGCCCGGCACCAACTTTGGGCTCGGACACCGGCGCGCGCGTCGTAAGCCTCCAGCGACCGCCGTTCCCTCCAATTGCGGTCAAATGGTACCATTATCTCCGCGTATGCCCTCCCTTCGTTCGCACCCTCTCTACGCTGGCCGGCCCCGCCATCTCCACCACGAACGAAGATGTACCCAACGTCCGACCCGCACAACGTTCGATTGAATTCCTCTGTGCGTATGTTCACCCTCTCGACGTCGGGATCAGTCTCCCCGGCTCCGTGGGCGTTCCGAACGCCGTCGCTTTCGCTTGACGCCACCGTCCTCGTTGCAAGTCCCTCGTGTCCCTTTCTCCGCTGTCGAGCTCAGCAACACCACTGGGCCGTGCGGCCTCGTCCCTGTGGGTCGCTGCTTACCAATATGACTCTCCCCACCGCGCCCTGATTCCACTTGTACCCTTGTACGGCCGTTTTTTATCTTGCACCAAAAACTTTTCCGTTTCTCGGCGAAATCGCTGGCTTTGCCCGCCGCCCCTCCCGGATTCTTTCTCCGGGGTCATGATTGGCCCTATCTGGCCGAATCTTCACCCTTCCGTATCTTGTCCACGCGTCGGTGGGAATCAATCCCACCCTCCAGCTCCGTCATCGTTCAGCTGGCTTCTGAAAACCCCTCCAACCTGACCCAAATAAAGTAGTCCACAACTTCTCGCCAAGTATGTTCTCCGGATTCCCTTCGTCCGGCGCCTCATCTCATCCACCCTCGAGTCCGGTTGTTCTTCGGTCACCCATGTTGATAATTTCCTCCCGAACACAAGGTCACCATCTCCTGGGCCGCTCTAGTTACCGAGCAAGTACCCGTGTTTCGATTGAGCGTCCATACTGTCATTGAGCACAATACTACTGCGTTCTTTACACGGAGTCGGGTAGAATACGAATCGCCGCAAGGATATGGTCGGTCGTCTGTTGCTGGTTGTATAGCTCATGCCCGCACATGCCGTTTGGACACTTGGCGGCCCAACACGCCTTCGCCTCGGTCCACTCGGATAGTCCTTGCTCAATTGTGTCACCTTTCGGTCGCTGCTGAATCTCCTCGATGATTCGCCGTTTGAGGTCCTCCCAACGGTAATGACGAAGGATGTGATAGCATCCCCGACATTGCGATGGATTCAGCGTCGTTGCGTTAATGAACGGGGACCTATTGAGGCTGCTCTTCAGTCTGTCTGTTCATGAGTTTCGTCCCATAAGGTAAATGTCTCTCACGTACCCAGCCGTACGTCGCTGGTGGAGCACGAGCAGGTCCAAGAGCGCTGGTGCGGACAGTCGACTTAGTACATCACGAATGGCGGGTTCGTGGAGGGGGGTCGCGAGGCATTGCGCAGACGCACGTCGGGCCTCCTCCGTCCATCCGTGGCGGGTCGCGATTAGATACAGTTGAAGAGGATTCTGCAGGAAATTCTGTCCCCTCGCGATGAGGCGCAAAATTCCAATCGCACCCGGCATGTCGTATTTTTCGGCTGCGAACAAGACCTGGTCCAAGGTCTCGAGGTCCTCGATTTCGCGAAAAGGACGGCAACAGATAATCTTCAACAAAATTTCCAAGACCGCTAAATGAGCTATCAGGAGCAGGATCTACTGCGGAAAACGATTGACACTAACCGTCCGTCTCATCCATGTTAATGATGTCTGGCTCGCGCACTAGGCGCGGAGCTGGGAGGGTGAGCATACCGTTGAAAAAGGTGGACGTGGACTGCGGTTTGACTCAGTGGACGCGGACGATGCTTGAGAAACTACCAGCCTTCAGCGTTGTAGAGTGAACGCGGAAGAGTACGCGGTCATGTCGAGAGGAAAGGATGATATCACCATCCCCAGCTGAGAAATCCTGGTGAAAGGGAGCGTTGTACTCAACAGAGTCCGTTTTCTGACTCTCGACGGAGGTCGACATCGTGGTTGCGTGGAGAGACACGCGGCGTTAAACCATGCGGTGGCGTCGGTTTCTATTTACGCATTCCAGCTTTCATTCCGTCGTCTGCGGAGAGAGCAAGCACGCTTCGAGTTGAGTTTCATTTGTAATAACCTCTGCCAAAGCGGCCAGGAAACTACAAGGGCAAGTTTTTCTTTACTCATTCAGCGGGACCGTGCCGACTCGAATGCTATGCTACCTACCTACCTACCGCACTCCCTGCATAGATGCTCCCACAACCGTTGATGCTATTCCCGCGAACCGCACCTAACAGTCCCACTTTCTATTCACAGAGCCGACGTGTCCGGCATTCCTTTGTTTGCTATAACTTAAGGCGGCTGTATTCTACGGAAGACTAGCACCCTGCAGATATCGTAGCCACAAGCTCTTCCACTGCCCTTTTAGTATACCCTACCGCCATAGGCCTCGGCCCGCCCCTCTCGACCGCGTTCAGCCCGATTTTGACTAGCCACCGACAATGATCTCGGTCGCGTTGTTGCTGAACCGAGAGCTGATGCGAGGAGTTTAGCAGCTCTAGTGCAGCGAGTACGCGGTCGTAGAGCGTCACCATGTTCTTGAAAGAACCCAAACTTGGAAAATCGGGCACCCTGTCCGCGAACCAACCGACCACATCTTCCAGACTGACGATAACTCCGTTGTCAAATTGTTTGGCTGCCTGGATTCCGCTCTCTGGCCACGGGAGCTCCATAGACTCGCAAGCGAGGTGGACCATGCGCACGATCTGGCAGTGTCGATATCCGGTTCCCCAGGATCCCGATACGATGGCGTTCATGACATCTATAGCCGAAGGACGGATCAAGCCGGTCAGCAGTTCTTCTAAATCGTCCTCCGTGGTGTCTTGCAAGGCAGCAGGTGTAGGGGACCGTTCGATCTCAGACGCCTCTGGAGCCTCAAGCGATTCCTATGATGCAACATCAGACCTTGCTCGAACTTGCGGTTTTTTTCTGTACATTACGTTGTGACGGAAGGAGATCTTCGAATATAGGTTGGCGTTCATGTTCCTGTTGCTCGTTAGACTGCGCTGACAGAAAAAAAAATTCTTGCAGCAAATAGCAGGACATATTGTTGGACTGTGCCGTTGTTCACGGATTCCAGGCGGGCTTGCGGAGGCCGGCGCGAGGCTGAAACCGATAATTCCGCAAGACCTCCATGCGACTTTAGTGCGGCGCCGTATCCTGGAGGTCCCTCGACGGGCGACGAGCAGAGCGAGAATACCTCAAATCCGTTGGGGGATTCCCAGAGATTGCGCGTTTCCTCCCTGCGCGACAATATTGCTACTGCGGTCTCAACGTACACCTCCGGGGGGGTCCCATTGAAAGCAGAGCGGCGGAGATGCAGACGCAGGGTTTGCGTGACCGTGCCGATTCGCTGGATTTTGATAATAAACAACAGATGTCCCTGAGGCGAGGGTGGAAATCGGCGCGTCTCGACGCGCACTGCCCAGTGAGCCTGGTAGTCCACGGGGCAGATAAATTCGGCGGAATAACCGTCGACAGCCATGAGTTGCTGCAAAAGATCCTGCAGCGCGTCGGAAGACGAAGTTGAGTTCTCTTCAGCTCTCTCCCAGGTGCCGTTGTCGCTTATTGGATCGTGGAGGGCTGCCCGGGATGTACTAGATCTCGCCCGCCTGGAAGCGGGTGTCGCTACTGCGACGGAGTTCGAGCTGTTCGTCCCTGCGGCCGAAGGAGGGTCCTGCTCAAGGCTGTTCGTGGTTTGCTGATCTGACGAGTTCTTAGTCCAACAAAACAATTCCCGGCGGGGAAGCACATATATCCTGGACCTACCGTTATTTTGCGCGACATCCATTGCCGCGGGAGTGGAAGGGGTAGGGGAAGTACTTTCTATATCCTCATGCTCGAGGTCCACGTTCATCGGCACTTCTAAGATGAGTGGTAAAACACTCCAAGGAAATCTTCAAGTGGACTCACCATCGCGTCGGGGCCGTTTCGTGAAGCGGCCAGAGGCGCTCCTGTCTGATACTAACTGCATACGGGCCGATGAATGTGGTTGTTCAACGATACCTGGCTTCTTCCGTTTTGTCGCGCTTGGCGTTTGAGATGCTGCGGGTGGGGGATGCGTCTTTTTAGCTTTTCTTGGGAGGGGCGCTCTGCCGGGAGAGGAATTGGCCTGGTTCGCAGAGTGTGATCTATTCGAGCGTTGGGAAGCCATGGAAAGGAATCGGGCAAATCCGGGGACGACCCCTGGCCTTTAAGTACGTACAGATTAAGCGTGAATTTGGCGTGAATCAATGCTAATATGTTCATGCGGATCAGTGATATTCAATTCAACTAGATCCGAGATAGCGACAGCGGTCAAGCGCATCACGGGTCCATTTTCCTGGTCAACCACCACCGTCACACCGCCGTTTTGAGAATTTTTCCAATTGAGTGTATTAGAAAATGTGAAATTTACCAAACTCCTTCGAAAATGCGTCCGAAAACAGCAGATTTCCCGACAAAGAAAACACGTTGGAAAATTTGACATTTCCAAACGGGTTTCCATTGTTTGGGAATGTCACATTTCCAAACACGTTTTCCAACAAAGAAAACCTGCCGTTTCTTACGGATTTTCAACATTGGACAATGTTGGATTTTCAAAGGTCTTTTCTAATGCCGAAAGCAGAATATTTTACAAAAGGTTTCCCGTTTTGGGAAACTCTTTGTTTCAGATGTGTTTCCCAATGCCGCAAATCAGCGTGAAAATTTTATATCTTCCCATTGGGAAAATTAGTCTGCAGATCATGGGCGGATGGGCATAATCAGGCCCAACAGCGACATCTGCGCCACGCATACATTTAATTAGGAGAAAGAAACAGCCAAGAAGTTGCTGCGATCCATATGTAACCCCGCTATCCGGGATAATCAAGCTCAACAGCGGCGTCTGCGCCGTGCACACTACTGCATGTTATGACCCAGTATCGATGCGAGTGTCCCGTTCGATCCGGGGTTGAGCGTTAAAACATTTCGGTGCAAGCTTTTTGCACATTCCAACATCGTCGATTATACACCTCCTTCGGCTGCGTGGGCGGGGACGGGGACGCTCTCGCAATATGCTGCTCCGATTGTAAATTTATTCAAATCGCACGAAATATTGTTTTGCGCGCTGGAATGCGCGCGAGAGAGAGTAGATGAGCGAGAGAAAGAGATTCCCTGATTCCGCGTGGTCCCGAAAATGGACGCCTCAAGCTCCGGGCGGGAACATCAAGGTTTCCTGAAGCGCGTGAAAATCTAACACCGCGACGATGTGATGCCGGCTTCAGGATCTGCTACCATAAGTGAAGCAGACTCTCGCTGGATTTTGACCACCATGGCCTCCAATCCTGCCGATAACTATAGGCTCCAAAACCTTCGCTCCGCTTACTTTGCCCTCGAGGAGAGGGTTCTGGAGGCACTGCACACATGCCGCGGGAACCCAGGTTCCTTCCATCGCTATAGTTTAGAATGCGCCGAATATCTGGGCAGCGCAGAAACGGTGCGCTCACATTTTCTTCTCTCATATTGTCTAACCATTTCCAGCACTGCGCCATATTTCCGCAGGAGGAATACGCACGTCTCATCCGAAATATCTCTTCTATGCTAGAGCAAATCGAACTTGCCTCTACTACTGACCCAGAGCGGTCAGAGCGCCAGCCGATATTGGTCTTTTCGCGCAGCGAACCATCCCGAAAAGGTGGTCGCCCACGGATCCAAATCGACGACCTCTTTCTCAAGCAAGTCATCCAGCTCAAGGGTTTTACGGGTATAGCCAAGTCCCTGGGTTGTAGTGCCCGGACCGTGCGGCGTCGTGCGGCAGACTTACATATCACCCGACCCGGGCAATCCGTATTTCTGCCCGGCACGGGCGACAGACGACCGCGTCAAGGCCTCCGGCCCACCCGCCACTCGGACATCTCAGATCATCAACTCGACGCTCATGTCTTCTCTATCCTCCAGGTCTTCCCTAATTATGGAAGAAGTATGGTGGCCGGCCAGTTGGCCTCTCGAGGTATGATCGTGTCCCGAGCCCGAATACAAGCCTCCTTGCGCCGAAGTTCGCGGGGTTCCGCTGCATTACGGTCGTCGCCGCATCGCGCGGAAAAAGTATTGGGTTCCCGCAGTAAACTCGCTTTGGCATCATGACGGTCAGCATGGTGCGTGGGCGCATTGATTTGTCTTTGGAAATCTAAACATGTAACTCACCGTTGCAAGGTTTGATTCGATGGAAAATGGTCACTCATGGTTTTATTGACGGCAAATCGCGCCTGGTAACTGGCTTGAGAGTCCACAATAACAACCGCGCTTCCACGGTGCTCGGGCTCTTCCACCAGGCCACGGCGCGTTACGGAATACCACGACGGGTTCGAGGGGACCACGGCGTCGAGAACGTGGACGTCGCCGAGCAAATGGATCTCTGGCATGGAAGGGGGCGTGGGGCGTATATCTTCGGACGGTGATTGTCCAACCGTCATACCTTGCCAAATTGCTGAATGGTCCTTCGTAGGAGCGTTCATAACACTCGCATCGAGCGGCTGTGGCTTGAGTGGACCCAGGGACTCGGAGTCAAATGGTACGACTTCTTCATGAGCCTCGAAGTCCATTACAACCTGGATGTGGACAACTCGCTCCACGTATGGCTGTTACACCATCTCTTTTTGGAGGTGATCAACGCCGAAGCCCAGGACTGGGTAAGGTCATGGAACTCGCATACGCTGAACATTCGCGGCGAGCCCAGTCATTCACCAGAATACATGTGGATCGATGGGCAGCGCTCGGAGGGAGCCCATGGCTTGCTGGAGTCGGAGGACCTCACAACCTACGGTGTGGACTTCGAGGCGCAACGCGACCGTCGAATTATGACGCACCTGCTGGAGAATAACCCTCAGGAGCGGTCTGGAGCTGCGCCAGAGCAGCTAACGGAGGTCATTTGCGACCCTCCGGAGTGCATACTAACCGATGGTGAAATCGTGTACCTTGACGCGCATATGCACCAGCGCGGCCTGAACCCGTCTCGCACCTTGTCCATGGACGCCCGAAAGGTTAGCTGGCAAGAGGCATTACGAGTGGTAAATTATCTTGTATCGCAATAGGTCGAAATGACTTCTCGAATTATCCTTCATCTGCCTTGGCTCTGTTTTACGTATTGGTTCTTAACTGCGGGGCAGCACCAAGGGTAGGGGGTATAGAGAGATGTCAGGGTGGTTCCGAAGCAAGAAAAAGTGGGCAGGCGCAGTCCACGGCTGGAAGGCAAGTTATGAGCGGCAAGCGCCAAAACGGGTGCAATGTAGCCTTTACTGCCCAGGCATCGGCCTCCCCAAACGGCCCCAGCAATATTCATATCGCGTGGACACAGGTCAGCGACGGCGATTGTCGCGCCCACCGGAATGCGCAGGGCGGCGCCCACTCGTTGGCGGAGAGGACTGAGGGAGATGGTATGAGCGCCGATCAGCTGCGGTATGGGCAGCTCGATACCCGGTTCAACGGCGCTGGAAGCTCATACCCAGTCTCTAGGTTGTATTGCTCGAGATCGCGTTCCCCTTAAAGCCGAGCTCGAGAAATTTGGTTGTTGGCGGCGGAAACGAAGATGGGCAGCGCGGGTGCAGTTGCGCTGTTCCGAGTCAACCTCGGCTTCCTCCCGACCCTCATTCCGCGTGAGCACACATGGACGAGGGCGCGTCTCGCGCTCACCAGGATGCACAGCGCGACGCGCGTGGCTTCTCCGCAGGCGAATGGGCCGTGGATAGGGCGGCGGATGGGCACGATGTGAGCGACGACAGGTGCGTTGAGCTCGATCTCCGTCCAACGGCACTGTAAGCTCATAGCCAGTTTCATGGATGGCCTGCTCGGCGGCGCGTGCGTCCAGAACCGCACGGAGGATTCCACAGGCGGCGCGGGCTTCGCGACGCCCCGACCAGAGCTTGAGCATGTCTAGTGCGTGCGCCGACTTTGCGTCTCTAATTCAACGCTGAACGCCCTCCACAGACGCCCACCAGCGCACTCAGCGCGCACGCTGTCGCAGGACCGCCGTCACCTACCACCGACCGGAGTCCAGAGACTCGGAAAGCAAACGGTGCTGGTGCATCCAGAACTCGAAACGCGCGACGGTGCGCGAGGCCGTGGCCCAACGCGTCCCCGGAGCATCTCTCGCTGCATCCCCAGCCCCCATCTCCTTCGCCACGTCGTTGCCGGGCCGCCAGCGCCGTCCAGCGCCCTCGCTGTGACGACATCCCCACCGCCCGTCCTTCCGCTGTCGGCCAACGCGCAAGGACACGCCCCCGCAACTCCCGGACGCTCCAGGCGACGGGTCCGTCGAGTTCCTTCGCGCAATGGCCGCCGAATGGACCAGCGAAAGGCCGCAGGTGCGTTGATGCGATTTTGGTCCTCCAGCGACGACCCGAGCTCATTCATGCTTTGTTTCTCTAGCGACGTTTCGGCGTTCAACATTCCTCGCAATGCCAACGGGATCGTCGGTCGCACTTACTGGCCAGACTTTGGGTGGTCCAGGAACAACTTGGCGAGGTCACCACCGACGCGTCGCAGCGCTCCGGCGACCGCAGTTCCCTCCGATCGCGACTAAGCGGCATCTCTGCACCTCCCCCCGCGCATGCCTGCCCCCTCCCCCTTCATCGCGCTTCCTCTCGACGCCGGTCGCCCCCTGCGTTCTACACCACCAGCACCATCCCCACCAACATCGTCCTGTGCCTCTTCCCGACATCGGAAACGCACAACCTCGGCTCGGAATCCTTCCCCCGAAAGGTTCGTATAGTCCCTTCCCCGGCCGCGACTTGAAAGGCTCATGGGCGGAATCAGTCGTTCCGCAATCCGTCGACGCCGTATCCAGCTAATGCAGGTCGACGAGTTTGTCGGCGAGTCTCGCGCTCCTCCGTCCTCGTTTCGCGACGCCCTGGCTCGAAATCCGTCCCTGCTCCGCGCCCCATGCTCCATTTCCTCTTGACGCCGTTCGTCGACCACCATCTACGATATCATCGGAATCTCGGAATCGCACAACCTCTGCAGGAGGTCCTCCCGACAGATGCGTGTTGACCAGCGACCTCAATGCCGACAATGCTTCAGAGTTTCGCCGTCGGAGGTCCGTCGTACGCGCCGAGAGACCCTGGTGAGTGGTTTCTCTTATTTTGGCGGTCGAGCGACGAACTGATATCCTGCGCCACTCGTATAGGTCAATCTCTCCATGAATTCGGCTCCCAATCCCTCCAATCGCTCCCCGCGCCCACCGACGACTACGCGCGATCGTCGGCTCGCCACGCGTGCAGTTTTTTTTTTTTTTTTTGCGCGGGCCCCAAACCACGCAGTAATCGACCAAACCGCGCGTCTCGTCGGGCCCGTCTAGCTCAACTCCGAGCTTCTCGATCGGCTCTCTTTGAAACCGTCCACTTCAACAGGTGCGAGCGTGTTTTTTCGACTGATCTCTTCAGTGATAACGCGAGCTTATGCCGTCCCCTTTTAGCGAGAACATGCCAGGACGCGTTCTCCCCATCGTGTTTCCGACGGTTCCCCACACGCCGCTGCGGTATCGGCGGGCTTCCTGGCTCGGGGAGCGGCGCGGCGGCGACTTTGGACGCGACGACATGATCGCTGCCCCGATGCACCCATTCATCGCGAGCACGCGCGACACCACACGCGCGCATGCTCCCTCAAACTCCTGAACGCTGGCGTCGCTCAGCGCTACGATATGTGCGTTTATCTATACGCTCCATCTCGAGCTCATTCGTTTCGACTTCCTAGCGGAAACGAACCTTTCCAATACTCCCCGCATGCTAACGAGGGCTGGACCACCCGGCATCAACTTTGTGCACGCGCGAATCCACCCTCACATGCGCGCGCACGATCCCAAAAATTTCTGAACGCCGGCGTCGCTCCCCTTCATCGCTGCCAGTGTATGTGCGTTTATCTGTTCCGGCCTTCCAACGACGAGAACGCCACGGTTGGCGATCCTCAGACCGCACGCAATGTTCGGCGGCGGAGGAGTGCGGGCGAGGGATGGTGATTCGGTTAGCCAAATTCAAGGAATAGTGCAGCTGGAGCAGGTTCGGTTTATCGACGGACGAGAAAAGGCGGAGAAAGCACGCACCAGGGTGTGTCGACGCTGTTCGACGCAGAGCATCGCCGCTGCAGAAAGAATGTATTAGCTCGAGTCGTCGTTGGAAGGCCGGAACAGATAAACGCACATACACTGGCAGCGATGAAGGGGAGCGACGCCAGGCGTTCAGAAATTTTTTGGGATCGTGCGCGCGCATGTGAGGGTGGATTCGCGCGTGCACAAAGTTGATGCCGGGTGGTCCAGCCCTCGTTAGCATGCGGGGAGTATTGGAAAGGTTCGTTTCCGCTAGGAAGTCGAAACGAATGAGCTCGAGATGGAGCGTATAGATAAACGCACATATCGTAGCGCTGAGCGACGCCAGCGTTCAGGAGTTTGAGGGAGCATGCGCGCGTGTGGTGTCGCGCGTGCTCGCGATGAATGGGTGCATCGGGGCAGCGATCATGTCGTCGCGTCCAAAGTCGCCGCCCGCGCCGCCTCCCCGAGCCAGGAAGCCCGCCGATACCGCAGCGGCGTGTGGGGAACCGTCGGAAACACGATGGGGAGAACGCGTCCTGGCATGTTCTCGCTAAAAAGGGACGGCATAAGCTCGCGTTATCACTGAAGAGATCAGTCGAAAAAACACGCTCGCACCTGTTGAAGTGGACGGTTTCAAAGAGAGCCGATCGAGAAGCTCGGAGTTGAGCTAGACGGGCCCGACGAGACGCGCGGTTTGGTCGATTACTGCGTGGTTTGGGGCCCGCGCAAAAAAAAAAAAAAACTGCACGTGGGCGAGCCGACGACGTCGCGTAGTCGCCGGTGGGCGCGGGGGAGCGATTGGAGGGATTGGGAGCCGAATTCATGGAGAGATTGACCTATACGAGTGGCGCAGGATATCAGTTCGTCGCTCGACCGCCAAAATAAGAGAAACCACTCACCAGGGTCTCTCGGCGCGTACGACGGACCTCCGACGGCGAAAACTCTGAAGCATTGTCGGCATTGAGGTCGCTGGTCAACACGCATCTGTCGGGAGGACCTCCTGCAGAGGTTGTGCGATTCCGAGATTCCGATGATATCGTAGATGGTGGTCGACGAACGGCGTCAAGAGGAAATGGAGCATGGGGCGCGGAGCAGGGACGGATTTCGAGCCAGGGCGTCGCGAAACGAGGACGGAGGAGCGCGAGACTCGCCGACAAACTCGTCGACCTGCATTAGCTGGATACGGCGTCGACGGATTGCGGAACGACTGATTCCGCCCATGAGCCTTTCAAGTCGCGGCCGGGGAAGGGACTATACGAACCTTCGGGGAAGGATTCCGAGCCGAGGTTGTGCGTTTCCGATGTCGGGAAGAGGCACAGGACGATGTTGGTGGGGATGGTGCTGGTGGTGTAGAACGCAGGGGGCGACCGGCGTCGAGAGGAAGCGCGATGAAGGGGGAGGGGGCAGGCATGCGCGGGGGGAGGTGCAGAGATGCCGCTTAGTCGCGATCGGAGGGAACTGCGGTCGCCGGGCGCGACGCGTCGGTGGTGACCTCGCCAAGTTGTTCCTGGACCACCCAAAGTCTGGCCAGTAAGTGCGACCGACGATCCCGTTGGCATTGCGAGGAATGTTGAACGCCGAAACGTCGCTAGAGAAACAAAGCATGAATGAGCTCGGGTCGTCGCTGGAGGACCAAAATCGCATCAACGCACCTGCGGCCTTTCGCTGGTCCATTCGGGCGGCCATTGCGCGAAGGAACTTCGACGGACCCGTCGCCTGGAGCGTCCGGGAGTTGCGGGGGCGTGTCCTTGCGCGTTGGCCGACAGCGGAAGGACGGGCGGTGGGGATGTCGTCACAGCGAGGGCGCTGGACGGCGCTGGCGGCCCGGCAACGACGTGGCGAAGGAGATGGGGGCTGGGGATGCAGCGAGAGATGCTCCGGGGACGCGTTGGGCCACGGCCTCGCGCACCGTCGCGCGTTTCGAGTTCTGGATGCACCAGCACCGTTTGCTTTCCGAGTCTCTGGACTCCGGTCGGTGGTAGGTGACGGCGGTCCTGCGACAGCGTGCGCGCTGAGTGCGCTGGTGGGCGTCTGTGGAGGGCGTTCAGCGTTGAATTAGAGACGCAAAGTCGGCGCACGCACTAGACATGCTCAAGCTCTGGTCGGGGCGTCGCGAAGCCCGCGCCGCCTGTGGAATCCTCCGTGCGGTTCTGGACGCACGCGCCGCCGAGCAGGCCATCCATGAAACTGGCTATGAGCTTACAGTGCCGTTGGACGGAGATCGAGCTCAACGCACCTGTCGTCGCTCACATCGTGCCCATCCGCCGCCCTATCCACGGCCCATTCGCCTGCGGAGAAGCCACGCGCGTCGCGCTGTGCATCCTGGTGAGCGCGAGACGCGCCCTCGTCCATGTGTGCTCACGCGGAATGAGGGTCGGGAGGAAGCCGAGGTTGACTCGGAACAGCGCAACTGCACCCGCGCTGCCCATCTTCGCTTCCGCCGCTAGGACAAAGGCTTTGCTCGCACTTCTCTCAGCACCGCCCTCGCGCATATCGTTCTCTACAGACGACCCCACGGCTGCAGCACTCACGAAGAACTAAACCCCGTCGCCCGCATCGTCCGCCTTGCGTCCTCCCCTCCTCGTTCTGTATGCAACTGCGCTTTCAGAATTACCTCCGAAACCTTCCTTTCGACCTTGTTGCTCGCCAGCACAACAATGATTTCGCCTCCTGCGAAATTCCTCTCCGCCCGCTCGGCGTCCCGGGTAGCCTCCTCCATCCGCCCGTCCCGTCATTGCCACTTAGACCGTTCCTCCATGTGCCCCTCGAACACTCAGCTTTACCCCTTTTCGGTCTCTACGCTGTGAGCATATAATCCAAGCATACTTACCACATTGGGGTCAAACGCTTGAACATCGGTAACAGACCATGCACAAAACCATATACGATTCAAATGAACTTTGCGTATAGACCCTGCGTCGCGCGCGCCAACACAGACCACAAATGCGCTGGAAGCTTCACTAGCTCGGCTAAGCCATCCGCTGCTGCTCCCTTCATGAAAAGCGATAATGAAAAGGGAATATCCGGCGTGAAAGACGGCAAAGCAAATGCGCGCAGTGTCAGGTTCTCCCACTCGTTCGCCAGCTCAATTACATTCCACCACCAGTCCTTCCGCTCGATTGCCACAACCCGCCATTGCCCGGTCGTAGCGCCCCATAACCATACTCGCGTTCCGACCTGCAACAGTGTCTCCGGGAGCGACGTCAGGACGAAGTACGCATCGCGTCCTTCCGCTTTGAAGCGGGAGATGCGCATGGTATCCAAGCCAGCGTCGCGATGGTCCGCGTCCAACAAAACGAGAACTGTCGAGCGGCTAAAGCCCACATTGGGACCGCGGCGCGTCAGGATATGACGCCAGAGTGCCGGGCGATCGAAGTGTGGCGGTGGCTCGTTGTACGGCGCCGCCGGTACCAACTTTCGTCCCCGTCGCACAGCGCCGGCTGTATGAACAGCGTAGTGACTGAGGTAGTTGGTGTTTGGGTTGGGATAGCGGATGAACCTTCCCGGCTCCTGAACGTCTTCAAGCGGGGAACCAACAATGCAAGCGATAACATACCTCTCCGTTTGTCACAAGGACTTGCTTTACTCCGGAAGAAACTTGCAGCACGGCGTTAAGGTCCTGGTAAGAGAACGCGCCGCCCGGGCTGAGTGGACCGAGAAGCATTGTTATCACAACAGCAGCAACCACGGCCGCTTTTATGTGGACGCCAGCCACGCCTTACCTTATTAGGCTAGCTATACGACCGACTATTTCCTTAATGGGATGCCTCGCGTTGATCGCTATTGATCGTCGAACTCTTTACTCATTGCCCTCATGTACTCTCGTTTCGAGAGCTTATGGCCCGTGCCCAGAGAGCACAGCGGCCTCCCATACATGCTGACGGTTAGTGAGCCACCGTCCCTTTGTTTCAATGAGACCTTTCAGCGGAGTAACTCGTCTCTAAGTCCGAAAACGAGAGTATGGACGGCCTCGACCTGCAAAAGTTACCTGGAGCTGAAGATTTCATCAACGATTGCTCTGGTGCCTTGCACAGCGATGATTATACAGAACCCTCCGACTGGTCGAGGGCGGGCTGGTACCTGAGTTCGTTGAATTCTCTCGAGATATCTAGGCAGATTTACCGGCTGACGCATTTATAGACCGCGACCCGGGAACTGACGATCGCAGCAATTACGCGATGAGAGCTTCGGACTTCCAAAACAATATCTGGGCCGGAAACGACGAAATCCGACTCGGACAGCAGACTCCGATGATGGCTAGCTTCGCAGACAAGCCAGATGCAACACGCCCGGTGCTATGGCAGGATGCGGGGGAGTTTGGCGAGTCCGCATTTGCGACGGGGTCGGCCCCGCCTCCCCGACGGGCCGCTACGAGAACGACCGCTGGAGTTGGCTCTCCCGGGCCCATCGCCAAGTATCTGTCCGGCCGTGATTATGAACGTCGGGTGAGCCATAATGTTCAAATTAAACTGGCGACTGGAAGCGCATTTCATCCTAGGTCTTCGCAAAAGCGACTGGTACGGAGCCGGGACGACTGAGTATGTGCTGACAAGCCGCACAGAGAAGGTCCACGCCGACGACCAACCATGACCATACAAGAACGTACGTCTCTTCCTGCGGTCTTCTCAATCCTAAGGACGAACTGCGGCGGCGGCTTGGGGTCAGCCGAGAGGTACCCCTTGACCTGACGTGTTTCGCAAACGATGGTTCTGCCCCCGGCACATTGTGGATGATAGTTTCTGTCGCGATACTTTCGAGCGACGAACAGCGGTTGTCGTTGCAAGAGATATTCGCGAGCCTCGAGGAGAGGTTCGCCTATTTCCAGGAGAGGAAAGGAAAGTCTGCATCATGGAAGGTACGTCGCGGGTTGAAGGACAAGTCGGGCGGAAGATGACGAAGGAAGCATTCTATCCGACACATGCTCTCATTCAAGAAAATGTTCCGCAGAGAGCCCGGTGGCCATTCGACGACAGGGGATTATTGGAGGGTTGATCTGTCCGAAGTGGGCGGATATAAACGGGAGAGGAAGCGGAAACCTCGCAAGGGCGGGAGTAAAACAGGGGAAGGGACGACGCGGCGAGCGAAACACGGTAGCGATGAAGGGAATGTCGGGACAGGGAAACAGTAGTTGTGAATATTACGGAAGAGCGGGTGGGACGCGGGGCGAACACAGGTGGATATAGTATGTGGGTCGGTAGCAGGCCAGATAGATACGAGAATTGGAACGGGAAACCGAGGAAATAGTTGGCGGCGCAGTTTGCGGATATGCGGGTGCTGAGAGAAGTGCGAGCAAAGCCTTTGTCCTAACGGCGGAATCGAAGATGGGCAGCGCGGGTGCTGTTGGTTCTGTTATACCATCGGCTTCCTCCCGACCCTCATTTCGCGGGAGCACTCATCGACGAGGGCGCTCCCGAGGATGCATACAGCGACGCGCGTGGGCTTCTTCGCCTGCGGAGAGGGCGGCGGATGGGGAGGGGGACGATGCGGGAAGACGACAAGCTGCGTTGAGCTCGATCCCCGTCCAGCGGCGCTGGAAGCTCATACACAGTTTCGAGGATCGACTTCTCGGCGGCTCGTGCGTCCAGAGTGTCTCATAAGACACCGCAGACGGCGTGGGCTCCGCAACGCCCCGCCCAGAGCTGGAGCATGTCTAGTGCGTGCGCCGACTTTGCGTCTCACCTCCGAAGCTAAACGCTCTCCACAGACGTCCACCAGCGCATTCAGTGCGCACGCTGCCGCAGGACCACCCCTCACCCACCACCGACCAAAGTCCAGAGACTCGGAAAGCAAATGGCGCGGGCGCATCCAGGGCTCGAAACGCGACGGTGCGCGAGGCCGTGGCCCAACGCGTCCCCGGAGCATCTCTCGCTGCATCCCCAGCCCCCATCTCCCTCGCCACGTCGTTGCCGGGCCGCCAGCGCCGTCCAGCGCCCTCGCTGTGACGATATCCCCACCGCCCGTCCTTCCGCTGTCCGCCAACGCGCGAGGACATGACCCCCGCAATGCCCGAACGTTCCAGGCGACGGGTCCGTCGAGCTCATTCACGCAATGGCTGTCGAATGGACCGGCGAAAGGCTGCAGGTGCGTTGATGCGATTTTGGTCCTCCAGCGACGACCCGAGCTCATTCATGCTTTGTTTCTCTAGCGACGTTTCGGCGCTCAACATTCCTCGCAATGCCAACGGGATCGTCGGTCGCACTTGCTGGCCAGACTTTGGGTGGTCCAGGAACAACTTGGCGAGGTCACCACCGACGCGTCGCAGCGCTCCGGCGACTGCAGTTCCCTCCGATCGCGACTAAGCGGCATCTCTGCACCTCCCCCCGCGCATGCCTGCCCCCTCCCCCTTCATCGCGTTTCGTCCCGACGCCGGTCGCCCTGCCTTCTACACCACCAGCACCATCCCCACCAACATCGTCCTGTGCCTCTTCCCGACATCGGAAGCGCACAACCTCGGCTCGGAGTCCTCCCGTCGTCCTTGGTGCGAAAGGCTCACCCGGCTCCTTCCTCGACTGCAACTCGAAAAGCTCATGGACGGAATCAGTCGTATCGCGGTCCGTCGACACCGTATCCGGCCAATTCAGGTCGACGACTTGGTCCGCGAGTCTCGCGCTCCTCCGCCCTCGTTTTACGACGCCCCGGCTCAAAATCCGTCCCTGCGCCACGCTCAATGCTTCATTTTGTGTTCTTCCCGGTGGTTGGCCATATATGGACGCTATTGGTCTTCCCCGTCCGCCCGGACGTGTCTCGGCGGCCCCAATGCCGACGATACGTCGGATTACCGTTGTCGGTGGTCAGTAAAACGCGCCGAGAGACCCTGGTGCGCGTTTTCTATCCTTTCTTTTGTCGTCGAGCGACGAACTAATCTTCTGCTCTGTTCGTTCAGGTCAACTCTGCGTGAATCCAGCTCCTCAATCTCTCCCAGTCGCACTCGTCCGTCACCGTGCCACCGCCGATTACGCGCAATCGTCGGCTAGCCACGCGCGCAGCTTTGGCGCGGGCACCAAACCGCGCAGTTTAACTAATCGCCCAAACCACGCGTCTGGCCAGGCCCGTGTAGCCCACTTCTCAACCGGAAACTGTCTGATTCAACAGGTGCGCGCGCGCGCGCGTTTTCTTCCGACTTTTCTTAACGCGAGCTCACTTGGTCCCTTTTTAGCGATGATATGGCGGAACGCCTACTCCCCATCGTGTTTTCTACGGGTCCTCATCCGCCGCTGCGGTATCTGCTTTCTGACCCGGGGAGCGGCGCGGCGGCGACTTTGGACGTGACGATGTGACCGCTGCCTCGATGCACCCATTCTCCGTGCGCTCGCGCGACACCACCCGCACATGTGCGCGCCCAATCCCCCGAACTCCTCAACGTTGGCGTAGCTCAACGCCGTACGTGCGTTTGTGTACCACGATCCGCTAGCGACACCTCGAGCTCATCCGTTCTACCTGTAGCGACGCTTTCTGCGGAAACGTGTTCCCAGCTCCCCTCTGATGCTCGCCCGCCCATGTCTTGGGTATTGGCGCGATCCTTGATGCTTTGCGCCCTACGCGTGCCTCCATGTCGTATAGCGCCAGCGAGCTTTGTTCCTCCAATCACGCTCAATAGACTCGTTTCCTGCACCTGCTTGCGCTCACCCCCTTCATTGCGCATCCTCTAGACGCCAGGCGCCTAATGTCATTGCTAAGGCCATTCCCGTTCCCGTCCGTGACGTTGGGATCGCACAATCTCGACTTGAATTCCTCTGCTCATATCCCTGTCCGCAGTTCGTCTATTCCCCTTCTAGACCACGATATCCCGGGGCTCATCGTCGGGATCAGTCGTGCTAAAGTCTGCCTTCCAGGTGGTTACTTCGCGTCGCAAAATTGGCAAGCCTCCAGGCCTCCTCGCCGCACAGGATGCGTCAACCTGTCGCCGACGCTGGGCGGAACACGCCTCGACAGACCCTGCCGTGTGTGTTCTTTTTCCAGCTTTTCTCGTCCGTCAACGAGCCTACCCTGCTCTAGCTACAATATTCCGCGAAATCGGCACCGAATCGCCTTGACCGCTGTATCCATCCACGTTCAGACGCGGGTGGCGCGCGCGTGCCTAACGCGTCTATGCCGACGTGCTGCCGCTTAGTTTTTTCTCCGCAGTCGGTACGTTTCCGTTAACTTACTTTGCTGCCCGCCCCCTCGGAGCCCTGAACACATGGCCAGTCCGCATCACCTCGACTGCTGAAGAACTGTCAGATATAGCTGTAGATCTAAGCTAGATCTGTACTGTCGTCCTTTTCACTATGCGTCTCCGCTCGTTCCAGAACCGCGATATTGTGGCGTCCATTCGCCATGCTCCGTATCGGTCCGCCTACGTCCTCCCACACTCCTCCCAAACCCCGTTTGAAGAACAGCACCCTGGTTTACATTGCCCAGAACGGGGTTAACCGTCTTTTATGCGGGATGCGCTACTCGGTCACCACGTACGGGTTTGACGCCTTGTCGGGGCAAGGCGCGTCGGTCGCCGCGTCTACAGGAACAGAGCGGGAAACGAGAATACTATTTCACGACTACAGAAAGAGAACGCGGGCGGAGAGTCGATACGATATGTGTCTCGGGCGCGTATGTAGAGTATCCAGCAATGCTACAAAGGAGATGATATGCTGGGTGTGGGGCAGGCTAACGGAAAGGTACGAGGAAGTGCCGCCAATTTAGGCGCAAGCGCGGAACTCGCGGATAAAGTCGTCGACCTGAACTCGCGGACAAAGTCGTCGACCTGAACTGGCCGGATACGGCGTCGACAGCCTGCGGTGCGACTAATTCCGTCCATGAGCCTTTCGAGTCGCAGTCGAGGCAGGGACAGCACGAACCTTTGGCACCAAGGCCGAGGGAGAACTCCGAGCCGAGAGTGTGCGCTTCCGATGTCGGGAAGAGGCGCAGGACGATATTGGTGGGGATGGGGCTGGTGGTGTAGAACGCATGGGACGACCGGCGTCGAGAGGAAGCGCGATGAACGGGGAGGGGGTAGGCATGCGCGGGGAAGGTGTAGAGATGCCGCTTAGACGCGATTGGAGGGAGCTGCGGTCTCCGGATAGCTGCGACGGCGTCGGTGGTGACGTCGCGTTAGGTTAATGCTTTACCACCCAAAATCTAGCCAGTAGCCGAGATATGGGCAGATGAGCATCCAATGGACCCTGGGGAGAGTGCTTTCCGGCAGAACGTCGCTAGGGAAGCAATGCATGAGCTCGGGTCGTCGCTGGGGTACCAAAATCGCATCAGCGCACCTGCGGCCTTTCGCTGGTCCATTCGGGCGGCCAGTGTGTAGACGGACTCGACGCATGCGTCGCATGGAACGGTCGGGCATTGCGGGGTCATGTCCTCGCGGCGTTGGCGGACAGCGGAAGGACGGGCGGTGGGGATGTCGTCACAGCGAGGGCGCTGGACGGCGCTGGCGGCCCGGCAACGACGTGGCGAAGGAGATGGGGGCTGGGGATGCAGCTAGAGCCGCTCCGGGGACGCGTTGGGCCACGGCCTCGCGCACCGTCGCGCGTTTCGAGTTCTGGATGCGCCAGCACCGTTTGCTTTCCGAGTCTCTGGACTCCGGTCGGTGGTAGGTGACGGCGGTCCTGCGACAGCGTGCGCACTGAATGCGCTGGTGGGCGTCGGTGGATGGAGAGCGTTCAGCGTCGAACGAGAGACGCAAAGTCGGCGCACGCACTAGACATGCTCAAGCTCTGGTCGGGGCGTCGCGAAGCCCGCGCCGTCTGTGGAATCCTCCGAGCGTTTCTGGACGCACGAGCCGCCGAGCAGGCCATCCCTGAAACTGGCTATGAGCTTACAGTGCCGTTGGACGGAGATCGAGCTCAACGCACCTGTTGTCTTCTCACTTCGTCCCCCTCCCCATCCGCCGCCCTCTCCGCCGGCGGAGAAGCCACGCGCATCGCTCTTTGCGTCCTGGTCAGTGCGTCTGACGCGCCGTCGTCGATATGTGCTCACGCGAGATGAGGGTCGGGAACACGCCGAGGTAGACCGGGAAAAAAAGCCCACCGCTTTGCTTCCACTTACGCCCAAATGCCCGCTTCGCCCCTCATTCTGTTACGCCCGAAATTCCCCTCTTGACCCTTCAAGCGCCCCTCGATCCCCGCACCTCCCCTCCGGAGAACAAGTCAGCTTTTGACGCACACCCCAGTCACAATCTGAACCATTTTGTCTTCGTCTCTTGCAGCTCCGCATATCCCTCAATGTCCACCGGATACCTCCACATGTACCCCGCCTCTTGACCCAATATATGCCAACCATCCCGCTCCACCACTCGTATGCCTCATATCCTCAAGTCTGCGCACTTATCCACCCACAACTTTGCGCCAACAGAATCTCAAAATGTCTCAGTCATTTTTTGCGTATTCATGGATAACAAACACGTCCTGCTTGTGGTTACCATCTGTGATACAATGCGCCCTCATACGTGCCTTCCTCAACCTGCTGTTGCGGCCGCGTTGGCGTCCATCCTTTCATCTGCCCCTCAGAGCCCATCCCTGCACCGAAATCCCTCCGCTGCACCCGATTTCTCTCACCATAGGGCGCGTTCCTTCCTCTATCCGCCGCCGTGTGGCGTCCTCCGGTCCAGTAAAGGTGACCGCCCGAACGTCCACTCGAACGTCCGCTCGAACACATTCCTGCTGCTCCTACAGGCTCGCCCAGCGCCGCCGCGATGCTATATCGCCTGCTATCCTGGCCAATTGCATAAGGATCTGCGCCAAATGCGCTCCGCCGCCCGACATCCCACTGGCCTCGGTCCTCGTCAAGTGTTCCGAACGAAAGCGGATGGAACGCCTCCGCAGAATGCGAAGCTACGAAGCGCTCGGGAGCCCCACCCTGCAAAGAGCGAACGCCATACATGGTAGGCGCCGCTGCATTCTCTAGATTCACCCGCGCAGCCTCGCTCCCCCAGGCATCAACGCGCTCCCAATCGTCATCCGTCGGGGTTGCCGGCGTTGCAACGTGATCCGTGGTGACGTCCGCATCGGTGGCGCGCTGTTCGTGTGCGACGATCTCCCCTACCTTCGTATCCACCTTGGGCGCGCGGTCCGTGGCACGACCCGCGTTTGGGGCTGATTCTCCATATCCGACGATCTCCCATGTAGGCAGATCGACCACGTCGGTCGACGTCCCGGGGAGAGGCCCTGGATTCCCAGAGCTCCCACCAAGATCGACTTTTGACTGGAGGTCCTCGCTGTTGGGTTGAGACGCGCTTACTGGCCAATCAAGACTACGCACCTATAGCATAGCATTCCGCTCTGAAGCAACACCGTTTTGAGACGACGATGAAAGTACGTGCCGCGAAACAAGTCCGGATCGAGTCGAATGGCCATAATATCCGGGAAGTGAGTAGGATCCTGCTCAATGTTTGCAGCTAAAGGCTTGGTAGCGGAGAACTCACCTTCAAAATTCCCGAATCGACATCACTTGTAGTGTAGTACGCAACAAGGTGGAACTCGATTTTCCGGAGAAGCGCTTTGAATGTCTGCCGCCGTATTCGTCTGCCAGAACATATCGCATGGGGGATTTCGATACCTTCTTTTGGAGAGCGAAAGGATTCTCCTTCAATTTTTTCTTCTAATCACCTTCAGCACGTAGGGATACCCCGCAATCAAGACCACGCACCGCCCGAGAGCCAGAGGTGGAATCCGCATCGGAGTGATACAGCTGCCCTTCGTGAGATACGTCTTCTCTTGCAAGAAGCAGAGGTCTACAAGGAAATTGTCCAGCGAGACAGAGTTTGACCAGAGGTAAGGGTCTGCGCCGAGTCAAGGCGCCACCACACTTGAACGCAGAACCCTCACCTGTCCAGCGTTTGATTTTACTCTCTGCAGCGCTGTAAATGAACACGGCGCCGCTTTGAACCCATCTTTCGCTTTCATCGTTTGTCAGACGGCGCGTAACGCGGGGAATGATGTCCATATGGGCCGCCAGAATGAGCCGCAGTGCGTGCGTTGTAGAACCGACGGCGCCATGGAACGAGTAGAGCTGGTCCGACATTGATGTGCAGAAGTGGGAGCCAAGTGCACATCTGGCGCCGTTACTTTTATCGTCCAAATTCGAATCTCGATCGGCAATCTTGTCCTTTCAGTCCACCATAATCTAATCGGGCGATGAACCCTCTTCGATAAGCTCTTAACGGGATCCCGTGAAGACAAATTCCTTTTTTCGCTACTTCATCGACCACCAACAGAAGGTTGAACGCCGCGTACACATGCCATGGCTTTCCGGCCTGTGTCTGATGCTCTTTCTCCCGAATCATCTCCGCATCACTTCCTGACATCGCGCTGGCGTAGGGTCCAAGAGGGTGTTCTTGGAAAGGAAAGACCGTGATTTACTGGCAAACGCCGTCCAGGAACGAGTCCCGGGATTCGCGGGCTGTGAATTGCTGTGAACAGCAAGGGAACAACGCTCTACACCCCCCGGATCACTTAACGTCATCTCATCTCCATGTTTTAAGATCCCACAGGCTTCATACTCGGCTTAAGTAACATCGCTGCACGCAGCCACCTTATTCCCCTTCTCCGTGCCCCCAGACTACGCCTCGTCCAATGATTTTGCTCCAACTCACCACCGACGTTCTTCTTGAAGTTACGGTCAAGCTCTCCGCTATAAGTTGCCTGCATCTCACCGCGGTACGTGATCACATCCCCAAAATAGCCACGACCAACGCCTGTAGACTTGTCGGAGTCTGGCATCGCTCCGCACTGAACGAATTTTTTGGCTTGGGTTACTGAAGACGCTCAGACGCGACCAGCCACTATTCAGTCACCATTCCGCCACCCACCTCAGTGACCTTCCGCTGGACCGCCTTAAGATACTCGCATTTACGAGCCTCCGGACAAGCTCGGCTTGGTCGAAGCAGACTATCAACCCCAGAGGGGTCACGATGGTAAAGAATTTTGGGGAGCGACCCACAATTGTTGCAACCATCCGAGGAACGGGAATCTTGATCCTCTACCTCTCCTTGACCCGGCATATCCTATGCTACAACTGGAAATCAAGAAGAGTAGACTCTTTTCCCCTCGCCCTGCCTACGGGAATCATGATCGCCGCTTCGACGTTGCATGAATCTACGGGGCATGCCTCTTTGGCGTTCACAGCGATATGCGAAGATGTACAAGGGTGAGTACGGTGCATATCGTTTACAGCAGTCCGTTCAATTGCTCTTTGCAGGACTGCCCGGACCTACGTTGCGTGCATAGCTCATTCGGACGGAGAGATCGATTCTTTTACGCTGCGCACAATGTCTGCCGTCGTGAACCAAGAAGAAGGCGGGCTGCATGCGTTATTTTTGGCGGAAGATTTTGTAGGGACTGTAGCACTCGTGGCTGGTGATCGTCAAGCAACGATCCACGGTCAGCGGTTGCCGAATCGTCGTCTCGCCGAACCTTATGTATCGATGCAATTTCCTCATCCGGTCTGTTCTGTCTTGTGGAACCGTCTCTAGTACACATTTAACGGTTCAACAGGTGCGCGAGCAGGAACAGATTAGCTGTTTCACGTTCAAGGGCCATCTGTACACCGTATTTGACGCCGGTCAAGATGGAATCTACATCCAGCACTGTTCACGGAACTCGATCTCCACTGGCAACGGTACTCCGAGATTACTCACCATTCAGCCAGGCGGCCCCACCAGCTTTGACGCATACCACATAGTCCTTCCAGCGAGCCCTGCCTACGGTATTGCTGCAGCATGTATCCGGTTGAACGACGACGAGCCCGGACGGACGCGTGTCGTCTTTATTGCGGCGGAGGAAACAGAAGTCGAGGACGACGACGACGCGACGCCTCTTTTATTCCCTGGTCCGACGCAGGAGATCGAAGTCGCCGGGCAGCCCGACCACATCTCGCATGTCTGGATGGACCACAGCGGTCGTAATATACTCTTTGGAATCGACGGCGCTCACGAATGTCCCAACACATCGCTCGGACGATCGTTCTTGCTGGTAAATTGTCCAATGAAGCCGGCAAAACCGACCGCCCATACGCTTATGCTCGCTTACGACGTCGATTTCTATTGGATCACGTCTCTGGCTGTTGACTTTAGCAACGGTGTAGTCCACTTGGTGGATGGCGAGATGAAGACTGTGTGCTATATATAACACGTTGTGGATACGAATCATGCTTGAAATAACCCCATCAGTTCTTTGTTCTTTGCTGAGACAGAGCGTGTGATGATTGCCAGTCAACTAAGTAGCTGTAATATCGATAGCGGCGCGAGCGCCGGTCGCCGAATCTGTCCCGTATCCTAATCCGCTCCTCGTGAGCGGCTAACACCACTCACTCCTCACGACATGCCTGCCGGCGGCTTGTCGTCGACAGCGGCTCCAGATCGAAATTGAAGAAGCGCGAGGCCTATAGAGGTAGAGACAAGTAAAAATCGCCCGACGAGCGAGACGGCAGGAGGAAGTTCTTGTAGGGAGAAGAGTTGGGTGTTGATGGAAAAGTACGATGAACTCGCGCAAGACAGGGAAGCGATGAACGTTAATGACGTATTCCTGCCTCTGGGTCCTCCGAGTCTTCGAAAGGCAGTCAACGCGGCCCACGGGATATTGAGACGACAGGTTGGGACACACCAGAGCGTCACCTCCCGGACTCGCGGGGCGTCGCTGAACATGTCGACCACCTCCGCGCGCGTCGTCAACCCGAGACTTTCCAACATTGGTACGCGTGTGCCAATGCCATGAGCTCTACGCGAGCAAGACTGTCGAGTTCGAAAGAAGGGGTTCGCGTGCGAGGCAGCCCTCGCCTTCCCAATGGCAAGACTGGGATGCAGAACTCAAAGATCATGGTAAGTATCTCCACTGGCAAGCGTCAGATTGTCGCGTAGGCGCCATGCATCCGGAATAGCGTAAGGTATGGGGACCACAGTATCCGCGTGCACTCGGGCTTCAGGGCTATAGCCTATCTCGGGGTTCGCGGCGCGCTGTTGGGCGCCGAGAACGCGTTTGCAGCCTGTCATCGCGATACGACATAAAGCAGCCGGATTTGGAGGCTGAACATTGTTGCGCAGGTAGGAGAGAAGCTCTGTGAAGCTCGAGTCCGAGATGCAAGGCTCGTTTTTTCGTCGGCGAGGTCCATAGCGTTTGAGGTGGTAACCAAGATGGCGATCTATGTGTGTAGGGCCTTGTCGCCGAGTGCTAGGTATTCGCTGAGTAAGAATGTTCCGCTGCCGTGACATCAAACAGCCGGTGCGGAAGCCAAAATGGAGTTTCAGAGTTGAAGCTTTGATAGCGGCGTATCACGTTCGCCACGCTGCTCTTATATGCCATGCCTTGAGATATCCAACTATGCACCCTCCCATGTCCTCAAGAAGACCGAAACTGCCGAAGATTTACGCGCTTCCGCCAAACTTGAGGGTACGCAAGAATTGCGACCAGCAGTAAATTATCGACTTCTTTCAGAATTCTGCGCAGAAGTCCCTCCAGGGCTCTTACGCGGAGACTTTGCTTCTTACGGCCGCAGTAACCGACAGTCAAACGCAATGCAACAATATTCTCCTAGAAATATTTCTCGTTCATCTCCAACAAGATCGACTTCCGAATGCAACCGAGATTTTAAGCATCGACGACGGCGCTGTATGTGCCCTCGTTGCGCTCTGGGGAGTTATATCGGTACTCCAAACACGCCGATACGAGCCCGCCGGCTTGATGAAAATTTGGCGGGAAGCGTGGCCATGGATCCGACATTTCAGCCAAGTCAACGAGCATCTACCGCTGGACTCACTCCCCATATTCAGCCTCTCCGACGCTCTCCCGAGCTTCTACCTCCTCTTTACTGGCCTGGTCGCGTCTATTTTTCGTTTACGCCGCAAAGCAACGGCGATCATCGCAATCGACCCCGAATTTCGCGTTCTACTCGGCCAGGCGTGGGAGTACCATTTGCGTTCAAAGGACGCGTTAGCATTGGATGCTATCTCACATATCCGCTGCGCAAGCAATGAAGGGAATTCCAGTGACCTTCAAGAGCTCAGGGAAGCCATGGGCGGCTGGAGTTCTTTGTCCGCTCTGATCGTCGAGCATCTGCGTTTCCCGGAGCCCAAATCCTTGGAACACCATATTCAAGGCATCCTTGGCACGATATTCGAGGCAGAGGAGGAAAAGGAGCTCTGGCCCCGTCTCCTCAGCGCTGGACTAACGGCTGGCATCACCGAGGTGTTACTGAAATTAACCGCCACCCCCACCTGGACGACACTGTTACCCTCCTCATTGCTGACTTGCATTCTGGGAACTCTAATCAGAATTTTTTCCGGAGTCGATGGGCACCAGCACCTCATACAGGCCATTGAATCAGACCTCATCCCGGCGGCCTTGGCTATATCCGCGCATCCACAGTGCGACAGCGAGGTGGAAGATAGTTTACTGACCATGGTCCGAGCTATCTTCCAGCCTGCGACGATTCTTTACCCCGTTGTGAAGCGCGTCGGGAGCCACTTGGAGGAAAGCGGCGTTCTAATCAACCGCATTCAAGACGATGTGTTGCGGTCGGAATGGCATACTTTCCTCGAAATAGTAGAGGAACGGAAACAGGTCGTTGCCGCGGTCGATGACGGTAGCGCATACCTCGGTCTGGCGTGCGCACATCTCTCGGTATGATTGCCAGTCTTCTTCCACGTCTTCCCGTTGCTAAATCTGGGTCAGTGTCAGAAGCTACGGCCAGCGAAAAGTATTCGGTGCTGTTCCGGATGCAAGGGGACGTACTACTGCTCAGTAGATTGTCAAAAGGGGGACTGGGAAGAGCATCGAGGCGTCTGTTCGCAAATTCGAACGGAGAAACTTGGTGATCGTGGCAGTTTTCGACCTGGACCGAGGCTAACGACATTAGAATGGGCAACAAGCCTCAGCAAAAGAAGCAGAAATTTTATTCGGGCGTTGATGAACTACGAGTACGCCGCTCGGGAACAAGACGTGGCGCTTGGCCGCTTGAGGATCGCGTTCAACCTGTTGAATGATCAAGCCAGGGAGAACACGACCCCACCATTGACGACGGTCTTGTTCGACTTTTCGAATGGGATATGCTGTATGCGCTTTGTAAAGTGCATGGAGTGGAGGAGTCTTCATCGAAGCAACGTTACAAGGTTCGAACGGGTTCAACGGAGCGGGGGGCGCATGCAGATGCACTATGTCGCATTGTCCCTTGGCGGCAGTGTCGTGGTGAAGGCGATGCCCCGGCATGCATCGAGCAGTTCAATGGAGGCAGGAATATGGGATATGGCCAGGGACATTGAGACGACGGGAAAACAGCAGGAGTTAGATACGACACGATATATCCCGGCGGTCAGGAGGCTCTTGAGTTGCGACTGCGTGTGGAGCCACTAATGCTCTCGGATGCTGGTTCAGGATGTATAGCTTCGGTTGGAATGAAGAGCTGCATGGTGGAAGCGAGAGGACGAAAGTGAGGTGCAGTTGGCCGAATGATTGCTGCGGGTGCGTTGGGCCTTTCCCGGTCTACCTCGGCGTGTTCCCGACCCTCATCTCGCGTGAGCACATATCGACGACGGCGCGTCAGACGCACTGACCAGGACGCAAAGAGCGATGCGCGTGGCTTCTCCGCCGGCGGAGAGGGCGGCGGATGGGGAGGGGGACGAAGTGAGAAGACAACAGGTGCGTTGAGCTCGATCTCCGTCCAACGGCACTGTAAGCTCATAGCCAGTTTCAGGGATGGCCTGCTCGGCGGCTCGTGCGTCCAGAAACGCTCGGAGGATTCCACAGACGGCGCGGGCTTCGCGACGCCCCGACCAGAGCTTGAGCATGTCTAGTGCGTGCGCCGACTTTGCGTCTCTCGTTCGACGCTGAACGCTCTCCATCCACCGACGCCCACCAGCGCATTCAGTGCGCACGCTGTCGCAGGACCGCCGTCACCTACCACCGACCGGAGTCCAGAGACTCGGAAAGCAAACGGTGCTGGCGCATCCAGAACTCGAAACGCGCGACGGTGCGCGAGGCCGTGGCCCAACGCGTCCCCGGAGCGGCTCTAGCTGCATCCCCAGCCCCCATCTCCTTCGCCACGTCGTTGCCGGGCCGCCAGCGCCGTCCAGCGCCCTCGCTGTGACGACATCCCCACCGCCCGTCCTTCCGCTGTCCGCCAACGCGCGAGGACATGACCCCGCAATGCCCGACCGTTCCATGCGACGCATGCGTCGAGTCCGTCTACACACTGGCCGCCGAATGGACCAGCGAAAGGCCGCAGGTGCGCTGATGCGATTTTGGTCCTCCAGCGACGACCCGAGCTCATGCATTGCTTCCCTAGCGACGTTCTGCCGGAAAGCACTCTCCCCAGGGTCCATTGGATGCTCATCTGCCCATATCTCGGCTACTGGCTAGATTTTGGGTGGTAAAGCATTAACCTAACGCGACGTCACCACCGACGCGTCGCAGCTATCCGGAGACCGCAGCTCCCTCCAATCGCGTCTAAGCGGCATCTCTACACCTTCCCCGCGCATGCCTACCCCCTCCCCGTTCATCGCGCTTCCTCTCGACGCCGGTCGTCCCATGCGTTCTACACCACCAGCCCCATCCCCACCAATATCGTCCTGCGCCTCTTCCCGACATCGGAAGCGCACACTCTCGGCTCGGAGTTCTCCCTCGGCCTTGGTGCCAAAGGTTCGTGCTGTCCCTGCCTCGACTGCGACTCGAAAGGCTCATGGACGGAATTAGTCGCACCGCAGGCTGTCGACGCCGTATCCGGCCAGTTCAGGTCGACGACTTTGTCCGCGAGTTCAGGTCGACGACTTTATCCGCGAAGTTCCGCGCTTGCGCCTAAATTGGCGGCACTTCCTCGTACCTTTCCGTTAGCCTGCCCCACACCCAGCATATCATCTCCTTTGTAGCATTGCTGGATACTCTACATACGCGCCCGAGACACATATCGTATCGACTCTCCGCCCGCGTTCTCTTTCTGTAGTCGTGAAATAGTATTCTCGTTTCCCGCTCTGTTCCTGTAGACGCGGCGACCGACGCGCCTTTGCCCCGACAAGGCGTCAAACCCGTACGTGGTGACCGAGTAGCGCATCCCGCATAAAAGACGGTTAACCCCGTTCTGGGCAATGTAAACCAGGGTGCTGTTCTTCAAACGGGGTTTGGGAGGAGTGTGGGAGGACGTAGGCGGACCGATACGGAGCATGGCGAATGGACGCCACAATATCGCGGTTCTGGAACGAGCGGAGACGCATAGTGAAAAGGACGACAGTACAGATCTAGCTTAGATCTACAGCTATATCTGACAGTTCTTCAGCAGTCGAGGTGATGCGGACTGGCCATGTGTTCAGGGCTCCGAGGGGCGGGCAGCAAAGTAAGTTAACGGAAACGTACCGACTGCGGAGAAAAAACTAAGCGGCAGCACGTCGGCATAGACGCCGTTAGGCACGCGCCACCCGCGTCTGAACGTGGATGGATACAGCGGTCAAGGCGATTCGGTGCCGATTTCATGGAATATTGTAGCTAGAGCAGGGTAGGCTCGTTGGACGGACGAGAAAAGCTGGAAAAAAGAACACACACGGCAGGGTCTGTCGAGGCGTGTTCCGCCCAGCGTCGGGCGACAGGTTGACACATCCTGTGCGGCGAGGAGGCCTGGAGGCTTGCCAATTTTGCGACGCGAAGTAACCACCTGGAAGGCAGACTTTAGCACGACTGATCCCGACGATGAGCCCCGGGATATCGTGGTCTAGAAGGGGAATAGACGAACTGCGGACAGGGATATGAGCAGAGGAATTCAAGTCGAGATTGTGCGATCCCAACGTCACGGACGGGAACGGGAATGGCCTTAGCAATGACATTAGGCGCCTGGCGTCTAGAGGATGCGCAATGAAGGGGGTGAGCGCAAGCAGGTGCAGGAAACGAGTCTATTGAGCGTGATTGGAGGAACAAAGCTCGCTGGCGCTATACGACATGGAGGCACGCGTAGGGCGCAAAGCATCAAGGATCGCGCCAATACCCAAGACATGGGCGGGCGAGCATCAGAGGGGAGCTGGGAACACGTTTCCGCAGAAAGCGTCGCTACAGGTAGAACGGATGAGCTCGAGGTGTCGCTAGCGGATCGTGGTACACAAACGCACGTACGGCGTTGAGCTACGCCAACGTTGAGGAGTTCGGGGGATTGGGCGCGCACATGTGCGGGTGGTGTCGCGCGAGCGCACGGAGAATGGGTGCATCGAGGCAGCGGTCACATCGTCACGTCCAAAGTCGCCGCCGCGCCGCTCCCCGGGTCAGAAAGCAGATACCGCAGCGGCGGATGAGGACCCGTAGAAAACACGATGGGGAGTAGGCGTTCCGCCATATCATCGCTAAAAAGGGACCAAGTGAGCTCGCGTTAAGAAAAGTCGGAAGAAAACGCGCGCGCGCGCGCACCTGTTGAATCAGACAGTTTCCGGTTGAGAAGTGGGCTACACGGGCCTGGCCAGACGCGTGGTTTGGGCGATTAGTTAAACTGCGCGGTTTGGTGCCCGCGCCAAAGCTGCGCGCGTGGCTAGCCGACGATTGCGCGTAATCGGCGGTGGCACGGTGACGGACGAGTGCGACTGGGAGAGATTGAGGAGCTGGATTCACGCAGAGTTGACCTGAACGAACAGAGCAGAAGATTAGTTCGTCGCTCGACGACAAAAGAAAGGATAGAAAACGCGCACCAGGGTCTCTCGGCGCGTTTTACTGACCACCGACAACGGTAATCCGACGTATCGTCGGCATTGGGGCCGCCGAGACACGTCCGGGCGGACGGGGAAGACCAATAGCGTCCATATATGGCCAACCACCGGGAAGAACACAAAATGAAGCATTGAGCGTGGCGCAGGGACGGATTTTGAGCCGGGGGGCGTCGTAAAACGAGGGCGGAGGAGCGCGAGACTCGCGGACCAAGTCGTCGACCTGAATTGGCCGGATACGGTGTCGACGGACCGCGATACGACTGATTCCGTCCATGAGCTTTTCGAGTTGCAGTCGAGGAAGGAGCCGGGTGAGCCTTTCGCACCAAGGACGACGGGAGGACTCCGAGCCGAGGTTGTGCGCTTCCGATGTCGGGAAGAGGCACAGGACGATGTTGGTGGGGATGGTGCTGGTGGTGTAGAAGGCAGGGCGACCGGCGTCGGGACGAAACGCGATGAAGGGGGAGGGGGCAGGCATGCGCGGGGGGAGGTGCAGAGATGCCGCTTAGTCGCGATCGGAGGGAACTGCAGTCGCCGGAGCGCTGCGACGCGTCGGTGGTGACCTCGCCAAGTTGTTCCTGGACCACCCAAAGTCTGGCCAGCAAGTGCGACCGACGATCCCGTTGGCATTGCGAGGAATGTTGAGCGCCGAAACGTCGCTAGAGAAACAAAGCATGAATGAGCTCGGGTCGTCGCTGGAGGACCAAAATCGCATCAACGCACCTGCAGCCTTTCGCCGGTCCATTCGACAGCCATTGCGTGAATGAGCTCGACGGACCCGTCGCCTGGAACGTTCGGGCATTGCGGGGTCATGTCCTCGCGCGTTGGCGGACAGCGGAAGGACGGGCGGTGGGGATATCGTCACAGCGAGGGCGCTGGACGGCGCTGGCGGCCCGGCAACGACGTGGCGAGGGAGATGGGGGCTGGGGATGCAGCGAGAGATGCTCCGGGGACGCGTTGGGCCACGGCCTCGCGCACCGTCGCGTTTCGAGCCCTGGATGCGCCCGCGCCATTTGCTTTCCGAGTCTCTGGACTTTGGTCGGTGGTGGGTGAGGGTGGTCCTGCGGCAGCGTGCGCACTGAATGCGCTGGTGGACGTCTGTGGAGAGCGTTTAGCTTCGGAGGTGAGACGCAAAGTCGGCGCACGCACTAGACATGCTCCAGCTCTGGGCGGGGCGTCGCGGAGCCCACGCCGTCTGCGGTGTCTTATGAGACACTCTGGACGCACGAGCCGCCGAGAAGTCGATCCTCGAAACTGTGTATGAGCTTCCAGCGCCGCTGGACGGGGATCGAGCTCAACGCAGCTTGTCGTCTTCCCGCATCGTCCCCCTCCCCATCCGCCGCCCTCTCCGCAGGCGAAGAAGCCACGCGCGTCGCTGTATGCATCCTCGGGAGCGCCCTCGTCGATGAGTGCTCCCGCGAAATGAGGGTCGGGAGGAAGCCGAGCCAGACCGGGAAAAGCCGCACCTGACCCGCACCTTAGCTTTGGCCCTCACGTCGACATATGTTTTATCCCTTTGACCTCCCCGCCCCTTCTTGGCCACTTATAAGCTCTGCCGACTCCTGACGAAGCCCCTGCCGCACTCATCTCATTATACAAATCTCGTCTCGAAAAACTTGGGCGAAAAGGTGGAGAATCTCCTCCTTCCTACCGTCCGCTGCGTTCCAGCGCGGCAAACGCGACCGCCCCCCCAACCAAGGCGCGAAGTCGGTGTCAAACCGCAATCAGTCGGATTCGATTTCCTCCTCAAGACCGACGCCATCCTCGACCCGGCGCAACTGAACCTCTGCTGAACCTCTATCCTGCTCCTCGTACCAGGTCTGTCCGCGTCTGCTCCCTACCGCGACTCTAGAGCCTCTAAATGCCCTGCGAGGGCTGCACGACTATCGCACATAGCTCGCCTCTCCGTCAAGGGAGAGTACGAGCTATCGCGAGAAAATAATCTCGCGCGCAATCGGGCGTTTGCTGCTCAGTGGCGTTTGGAGGTGGCGACGACCTGGGCCGGGGCGGACAGCACGCACGGCCGGAGGAAGTCTGCGAAGCGGCCCGCCGACGAGGAGGCGGGCGCGCTGGCGGCAAAGAAGCCGAGAGTCCCACCGGCCCCAAACACTCGTCCGAAGCGAAAAGCCTCGTCTCGGAGCGATGCTACGTCCAACCCCGTCGAAACGACTCCGGTAAAGGATGGGATGGTTACCGAGACGGAGCAGGAACGCGCTGACGCGCCGCTGATTGTGGAGGCAACAACGACAGGGCAGGGACGCGCCAACGCGCCGATGGACGGATCGCAATGCGTCCAAACAACGCGACGAGAGAAAGGCCGCACGTCGGCATCGCGTCGAGACTCGAAACACGTACAAACGACGCGTCGAGGAAAAAGAACGCGGCCCGGGACGACCTCATATTTGTTCGTCAAGCGCAGGCGGACTACCTTCGCTTCCGCCGTCCGCTCCAGGAGGCATACTTACAGCGAATGGGACACACTCTGCTGTCTTGCCAAAAACATCCAGACGCGTGAAACGCGGATCGCGCCTGCGCGATGAGGGCAGAAAAGCGTCTGGAACGTCGCCTCGAGGCCGTCTCGCTCGTGCAAGATTGGATTTGGTCTCGCAAAGTCTTCTTGGAAGCCGAGGAGGGACGGGTCCATGAGTATGAAGGACGGAATGGGCAAAAAAATAAATCACGACACTTTCTCCTGATTTTGGTGTTTGCGCAAATTTTTCTAGGAGTGCGCGCAGAATTTAACATGTACAGCTTTGAAGATTGCAACACCAACTCTTTTAAAATTATTATTATATTTCTGTCCCCGTCGCGCAACCTCAGACTAGGCGCAATTTTCTTTTTCCTTTTGCAGTGCGCAACTTTTCGTGTCCGCGCAACTTTTTTTGGGTTAGAAAATCAACTCAGGATAAACAGGGCTAGACAGCTCCCCTGGGACTGAAAACACCATCAGCTAGGGTAAGATATCTCTCAGATGTACGATTCGGAGAGGCTATCCAGAATCACGTGATCAAATGTCGGCGTCCCGAGATGGTCTTTGTTACCAGTTGCAAGCTCTTCATTTAAATTGAGGTAGAACGGCCAGGCTCAAGGTGGAATAGGCATCCCTCATTGTTCCAGTGCGGCAGCAGGACTCCAATCAACAGCCAGAACAATGGCACGTGATCGCGTCGGGATCTTTATACCCAGCCCCGGCTGAAACGGCTGCAGATGGCCATTAGCGAGAATTGATCTGAAGTATAGACAGGCAACCAAGCAAGTAAAAGTTGACTTTTCTTTTTTGAAGAAAAAAAATTGCGCATCAGACTCGACAAAGTTGCGCGCTGAGAGGCGCCAACTATCGCGCGAAGCAGAAGAAAAAATTATTGGAGAGGTTTGAATAGAACATTGCAGAGGAAAGGTCCGAAGATAGTTGTGTGCATGCTGAAAAAGGGGAGAAAAAGTTGCGCAGTACCTCAAAAACACCAAAATCTCGCGTTTTTTTTTTGCCCATTCTGACCTCCATAGACTCGTCGCCTGCGGCCTCGGCACGACGCAATTCCCGATACCACCAGTGAATTATACTATGACACGCGTTGTAATTGAAAATGGAACCTGTAATTGAAAATCTGCGCATATCTCGCGAACCGTTGAACGGATTCGCTGCGGAATGGATGGCTTTTGTAGCCCTCATTCTTCCGCATCGAGCCATATAATATTTTAAACATATTGCTGAGCTACAGAGGCTGAGGCTGGGTGGGAATGGGTCAAAGTCTAGTCTCAGTGCCAGACTCTCATGCCACCCTGAAAGGGACACCCGTCATGAGAGTCTGGGCTACAACCACGGGTGTCAACCACCCTTCGTGCTATCAAAGTTTTCGGCTTTTCTCCCACCGCTGTCTGAAGTCCCCAAATATTGTGTAGCTTCGTTTGAGCCATGTACTGCACGGATTGGAATGATATTTTGAGGATTACTACGCGTTCTATATGCGCCCAAATGCCGGTTGGTCCGGAAGAAAAAATCCCACGCGTTGCGCCGATATTCCGAATCGGGTCAAGAAGCCCCTATGACCACTTTGCCTCATGTTCTGTGCATGGCGCGGGCATTCAGGTCGCGTTTCTCCTCCCCCCACCATCGCACAACCCCCCCAAGACACCTAGAACTCAAAAACATGCGCAGAACACGACCTAAGCACGAATCTCTGGCCTCAGATCTAGAGGAGTCTTCAGATGATGCTCAGAGCACCGAGGGAGCCCCAACAAGCCCTGCTCAGCGCCCGCTTCCTCAGCTGGACTTCGGAAGCCGAACCTATGCCGAACAACTACAGAGAAGGGATTTGCCCGAGCCAGTAGGTGCAATGACTAGAGCATCCCCAAGGCCCATTAAAATTCGGTTGGAGATTTCAACTTGAAATGAATGTAGCTCTGCAGATGCAGGCAATAGTTTATGTTCCACAGCAAGTTCATTCCATTGAGCAGGATCAAGAGCATCCAATGAGACCAGAGGAGCATTTTGAGGGGCAGAGAATGCCACCTGCTTCTTCATTCCAGGAGTATTGAGCTTGTAGGGAGTGTAGCTGGGGGAAGATTCTGCAACAGGGTATCCACCTCTGTAGTGTGCACGAAGGGCTAGCGGCGTAGCTGGGGGTGTCGAGGGTGGTGTGGATGCTGGAGACTCAGAATTGCTGAGACTTGTCTCGATTCTGAGAGGACTAGGCACCGAGACTCCAGAGTTTGTTCTCCGGTGTGTATGCCTCAGTGGTGCAAAGGTAAGAGGTAGATCTGACATATTGGTTGGTCCTAGGTGTCTTGGGGGGGTTGTGCGATGGTGGGGGGAGGAGAAACGCGACCTGAATGCCCGCGCCATGCACAGAACATGAGGCAAAGTGGTCATAGGGGCTTCTTGACCCGATTCGGAATATCGGCGCAACGCGTGGGATTTTTTTCTTCCGGACCAACCGGCATTTGGGCGCATATAGAACGCGTAGTAATCCTCAAAATATCATTCCAATCCGTGCAGTACATGGCTCAAACGAAGCTACACAATATTTGGGGACTTCAGACAGCGGTGGGAGAAAAGCCGAAAACTTTGATAGCACGAAGGGTGGTTGACACCCGTGGTTGTAGCCCAGACTCTCATGACGGGTGTCCCTTTCAGGGTGGCATGAGAGTCTGGCACTGAGACTAGTCAAAGTCTACCCAAAAATGGCCGACCTTGAGTTGTTTGGTATGAGCTGGCTAATCCATGGCCTTGAGTCTTCTGGTATATGAATGTATACACTAGGAGAGTCTTCATGCGAAGTTATGAACACATATGTAGAGAAATGCGGACATGCGACTCAAAAAACCCCCAAATCGGCCGTTGATTTGGACATGTCAAGGGGCCGATCTACAACCGAGTTGAGCAGTAATTTCTTCATAGAACGGTTCCTAGGTCGAATTTCGCGTTAATTTTTTTTTTGTACCTTGCTATAATACACTGTCTGCATCGCCCTCCGAGTCCACATAAGATTCCAAGCACTGAGAAGGGGCAAACTGGGTGTTTTGCCACGAATGACACCCGACTTGATGCTCAAGAAATGCGACCGTAACGCGTCGTCCTGCAAAGTAAAATATTTTTTTAACATAGGCACATCCGCAAGAATGATAGCTACAAAATCCGTCCGTTCCGCAGCGAATCCGTTCAGCGGTTCGCGAGATACGCGCAGATTTTCAATTACAGGTTCCATTTTCAATTACAACGCGTGTCATAGTACTACGAAAATACATCCATTGCGATGCCCAATAAGTAGCGGGAAAACAAAGAACGCGACCAAGTCGGCGCTGACGTTGGTGCTGCGTCGCGTCGAAGTCCCCACTCCCCGCGCGTCTCGCACCAAGTCCCTCCCCTCCTTCACCGCCGCCCGCGTAGACGCAGCGTCGCGGCCCAGCGGCGCCCCTCGCCCGCCGACCATCGACCATCGACGCGTCGGTAACGTGTTGTTCTGCGCAGGCGTAAGACGCCGAAGAAGAAAGCCGGGCAGCTGCTTACCTCCTTCTGCGAGTCGGAGCCCAGCCACGAGGACGGAGAGGGTCCTGGGAAGTATGTTAGCCTGGATTAGGCCGGGTAGAGAGGCGGGCACCTACCCAGTCCAATGCTGACGCGGCGCGGGCTAGGATAGACCGGTCAGTGCGAACCAAGCCGGCGGAGAAGAGCGGGGAACGTACCGCGATCGCCGCCGTTGGCTGCACTTGAACCTACTCGAAAATCAGCCCATAAACGGGATCGACGACGACGTACGGTACTGGCCTGGTTTGACGTCCGGAAGACTTGTATGAACGCATTTGAGGTGTGTGGGGCAGGCGATATGCGTTCCGCGGAAGTGGAGCTGGATGTATGCGCGACTGGCGCGCGGCTGGGTGAGCGGTCATAGGGAGGCTACGATACCGACCCGGGAAGATCGACGGAGGATACGATGCTGGCGTCTAGAAGACTTGGAGGAGCGTGTTTCAGAGGCGTAGGGGTCGGGATACGCGCCACGTGGACGTGGGGCTGGATATATGCGGGGCGGGCGGACGGCTGGGTATGCGTTCATTGCGGGCACATAGCAATGGAAGATGACGCACCAGCATCCCTCCTAAGGCTGTCCCGCGCCCCCTAGGAGCCTCCCAGAGCGTGAAAACGAGCCCACTTCGGATGCGAAGGCGCGGACGCTCGATACGCGATACGAGCTTGAAGCCGCGCAACGAGCGGTGGGTGAGGGACGACGACAACGGTGGGAGTGAGTGCAGGGACCGCAGGGGCAACACGGGGAGGAGGAGAGTGTGGTGGTGGTCGGGAGCGGCACTCGGTGTCGAGATGGTGGTGGTCAGCAGAAAGCTGGTGCAGCCCGCATCACAAACCTCGGCCTACGCATGCCTACACAACACGATTCGCTTAGTCTACTGCAGCAAGCTATCGATGTATACAGGCCACAGTGCCTCCGCCTTCGCTCGCGTCGTTCCGAGGCCGCAGGCGCCGAGTTCGGCTCCTTGTAACTCGACTCGGAGTCCGAGCGCTCCTCAGCAGGTGCAGAGGATTTGAGAGGACATCGAGCTGGCGTCGAGGTAGGCACTGCTCGTCGCTCATGATCAAGGGTGGGATACAGGACGCGGAGGTCGGGGCCTTTGGCGACGCTAACGAACGCGGGGCCCGGACTTAGCGCCGTTCGCAGATTTGGTGTCGGTAACTGTAGATGAAGATTAGCTATGTCTAGACACTCAAGAGCTCCGTACGCCCGTGCCAGAGCCGGCGTTGCAATTTTGGTCGGTGTGGTTGTGGTACAGAGGAAAAATTTAGAATATTCAACGCCCTCGCACAGCCCACACAAATGCGCACATTCTTTTTGCAACTTTGAGCACATATTCTGCTAAAAACCACAAGGGAGCACATCTGCGCACAAGGGCGCATCCACCATTCTCACTGGGTGTCAGCAGCGAATAGTCAGCCTAAATGGCAAAATCGATTCTGCAATCAAAATGACCGATCCGGGACTCAAGCGGACAGCGGCGAGTAAACTCAACCAGGACACAACGCGGCAGTGGTGATCCCCTTTTTTCCAAGTACCCTGTACTGGCAGTGGAATTCATGAAAATTAGGATCTCCGCAGATCGGCTGCAATCACGCCACTGCTACAGCTTGATTCCGCCCTTCATGTACCTTTCTCCCGAGCTCTGCAGTGAAGTCCTGGGCCGCCAGGTGTCCCGCCTCGAGCAGAAACTTCTCCGTGCTCTCGAAGAGCGTATTCCGTCAGCAGATCCCGGTACCTTTCCACTTCTCCTCGCTTCCTCGATTTGACTGTGCCGCAGCCATTGAAGCTCGAATAAAGGGATACCTTCAGCTCACGTTCCTCACGGAGCAATCGGCCTCACGTCTGCACAACCTCATCGATAGTGCGGGTCATGCCCAGCAAGACTTGCACCAGAGCTCCAATGCGTTCAGTATGGCGCGCGACTCTGCGAAAAACGAGATGCGCAAATGGGAGCAGCTCCGCGCCGACTGCGAGCTTGCAGCCGATAGCACCAGCCTCTCCCAGAGGACCACACGCGACTTCCGCGCCCGCGCGCAATCTGCGACCAGCGAATACGACACCGCTGTTGCCGCCCACGATCGCGCACTCCAAGGCCAGCTTCACGCGCTCCTCCTCGGCTCGCAGATACTCCAGGAGACCGAAAAACACGCACGCCTCGAGGAGGACGCCGGTTGAGCTCTGGATGCATGCAACGTCACGGGCGCTCAGTCTCATCGAGGACAAGGACTGTGATTGTGCTCTCTGGGCTACCGACGGCGGCGAGCGCGAGAGGATTGCCCGTGAGCTGGATGCTTTCAACGACGGAACTATCCTCAACCTGGCGGGCTGAAGGTGTGTTTTTTTTTTTTGCTTTCCCTTGCCTCTCCACCGCTCAACGGCAAGACAGACGGCTAGGGTAGTAATTTGTGTAAATCTGCGAGCACGAAAACGAGTCTGTTGCCACCGCGTTGCCCGAATGTCAACTCTCAAGCGCCAGACGTGGTTCCTGGCCTCGCCACATCCACCTCGTTCCTGACTGAATTTGCCCGCAGTCGTGTGCGCGCACTGCCAGAGAGGCTCGGGATCCTCACCGGGTGCGTTATAAACGTCTGCTGGCCAAAGCTTGCTACTCATCGGCCGCTCATCGACCGCCTTCTAGCCTCCGGCGTGGGTTAGGACAGCACATTTGGAACTCCGACCAGGTTAGTACCACGTTAGTGTAGGCGTCGGATGCAGTTGTTGTGACGAGGGCGGCTTGAGGGCGGCTCGGCTGGATGACTGCGTAACGCAATCAGCGAACTCTTCTACTTTCAGCAAAGAACAGACAATACGCGGTATGTTTGCAGCATATTCAACGCTCCCCTCGCTCAAAGAACAGCATAGCTAACACCAAACAAATGGGATCGTCTACCATCGAAAATAACGCGCGATCCGCTACACGCGAGCGCTTTAATGCGACGCGATCCCGGATCCAGCGATACGAGCAACGTCGTGGCGACGTTATGCCGGGTCTTGACCTCTACGCCTCGCAGCGTGCTCGTCGTCGCGTCCGGCCGCAAGCGGACGCGGAAGAAGCTGCGGACGATGCTCGTCAGCATAGGCCTCAGCTCGTTGGAGCACCCGCTCCTCGTCTTCCTCCAAACCCTCCTCCAGCTCCGAATCCGCTCCCTGCTCACGCGCTCGCGCCGGCTTCCGCGCTCGTGGAAGGCTCCAACGACGAGCCACGCGTCGCGCCTCAGCAGTCGGAGCGTGCTTCCGCTCCGACTCTTCAAAACACCGGTCAGGCTCGCTCGCTCCCGGCTACCTCCTCTCCGAGCTTGCCCGAGCACGAGTTTGGACGACACCAACCCAACTCAGCCCCTGCGCTCGAACCCGCCCGTGATCAACCCGCCGGTGCTGGCCAACCCGCCGGTGCTGGCCAACCCGCCGGTGCTGGCCAATCCGCCGGTGCTGGCCAACCCGCCGCTATCGCGCCCTCTGGCGATCAACCCGCGGGTCCCCGGCCCTTTTGGGCTAGTCAGCCCGCCGGTCTTGCAGTCGGCGCTGCTCAACCCGCCGCGTTCGGTGGTGGTCTGCCCGTTACAATCGCGCCCTCTCGCGGCCTTGCGCCCCTTGGCGCTCGAGGCTCTTCCGGTGGTGGTCAGCCCTCCACATTTGCGCCCTTTAGTGATCTCGCGAGCCTCGGTGCTCAAGGCGCTTCTGGTGCTTCGGCGTCCGGTGGTGGTCAACCCGCCGCGTTTGATGGTGATCAACCCGCCGGGTCCGGTGGTCGTTGGCCCGCCACGTTTCCGTATCCTGGCGGTCTCGTTGCACTCGCGCTCGCTGCGGGTCAAGTTGCTGCCAGCGATCAACTTGCCGCCGGTGGTCTCGCTGGTCCACGTGCTCCAGGCGGCGGCCCTGCTCAAGCTGCCGTCGCGGCAAGTGCTCCACCCGCTAACCCGCGTCTGGCCGCTACCCGGCCGGTCCTGACGCCTGTTATGACCCGGCAGGAGCTGCAAGTTCGGGCCACTCGGTTTGAGGGTAAGTTTCTTTTTATCGCGTACTTTGTGATCTAATTAGGTCTCTAGCCGAAATCCCGCGCATTCTCGAGGAAATCGCCGACCACGAGCGGCTTGAAGCGCAGACCGACGCGCAGCTGCGCCCAGCGCAGCGAGCCCTTTGCCGATGCTCGCAACGAGCTCGCGAACTCGCTTCCTATCTTGGAGGTGCTCCAGCTGAACGTCCAAGAAGCGCGCCGCCTCGTCGTCATTACCGAGGGAGAAGGGGCGAGGTCTGCGCGTTCAGTGCTGAGTCACGCGGAGGCTGCAGAGGCCGCTCAGCGGACCGTGTTCAACAATGCGCTGCGGACCATCGAGAGGGGGGAGGTGGACGTCCCGCGCCTCGCCGAAGAGTACATCCGACTCGGCTCGAGAATTCTGTCGCTGCGCAACCAGTTGCAGGTTATAAGAGCGATTCTGGACGAGGTCAACCTACTGATGGGGGGACCGTAGACTGTAAACGCGCGCCGCAAACGTGTCCAAAGTACTCGCAAAACCATGTATATTCAAAAACTCGTCGAATGTAGTAGCAATACAGTGGGGAATACAATCTAGCCTGTCATACACTTGTCCGTGGACGCGAATCCGGAATAAGTCGGAGCGCTTAGGCGCAAGATGCGGAGGCGGGACGGACGCCAGATGCGGCGCTATACGTAGAAGAGGGTGAAGGGTTGAGCGGCGAGACTACACAGTTGAGATCGGTCCGGAGGCGTCCGACTCTGTGCAGCTCAGAGCGGAGCCAGCATCGTCATCTTCGAGATGGAATGTCGGCGCAACGGGGCTGCAATCCACGCAGACGCAAATGTGAGAGCGGACCCTGTTTATTTAAGGCCATAGCCAGACGATCAGCTGAATACACGCACTTGGCTCTGTAAGTCGTGTTGTGGACGCGGCGACGTTCTTGGAACACCTGCCATTTGTCTGGAAGCGAGCGTAAGGCGTTGGTCCGGCTAAAAGCGATGAGAAGATGGAGGTCTGTAGCGTCTCTCAAGCCTCACGTTCGCACACGAATCCGCGCGCGCTCTCGTCGCATTTCGGGGAGTTGCTCGGGCGCGGCGCGGAGTTCCTAGCGCACGCTTGGCGCGATACCTACGACGAGGGTCAGAGCGGACAGGATGAGAAGGGGCGACTACCTCGCCATTCGGATCCGGGACTGTTCACGCTTTGTAACGAGCGAAACTCCCATCGGGTAGCGGAGAGAGGATGGTGTCACACCGTGACTCGAAAGTCTCGGTCAGACACTCTCGGTCCAGAAATTCCTGGGTGCTCTTTGGGGGCAGACATTTTACCCGTAAATTATAGGTATCCTTGCCCCTCTTGAATGGCGTCGTTATTGAAGAGGGTTTTTCAATTGAATTTTTTCCAGGGTCGATGCTGGACACGAAAGCTGAACCAGGTCAATGGAACAGACCTTGGTCTACATGAGACTTCCAAATGACCTCGCTTTAACAAAACTTATCCAGAAACCTTCTATAAACCGCTGCACACCGGAAGGGGCATTGGTTTGTTCCACTAACGTATTTTTTCTGGAACCAAAATCTCTCCGTGAAAAGTTCCTACCGACGAAACAAAGTTCCGAGAGATACAAACTTCGGATGCAGACTTCCGCTCCCGCTCTCTATCTACCCACCATGCCTCGGAAAAAAATTCATCAGACTGAAGGAGAGAAAAAAGCAGGAGCCAAGGCGGCTCGCGAGAAGTACGAGGCGAGTGAGCGGTCAGTGCCTCGCGAAAACCATATATTATTTCATGCACATGGAGCGCAGTGGACAGAAAACACGACAAAATAGCAAACGTACTGGCCGAAGAAAGGCACCTGCAAGTCTCGACGGCGCACCCGAGGTCACCGACGAGATACTGGCGGATGCTTCGTTCAAGTTCCCCGTCGACCATCCGCTCTTTATCGCAGCCCGCGCTAGGGAAATTCGCGGCCACAATATCTTCCCCTACAATTTCGACCCGCCCTACGACTCCGTCGACTTTGAAGACGAGGGCACGCGTCAGCGGCCGTTCACGACCGTCGCGGATCTCGAGGCAACTGTCCGCGGGTACATGTCTCGGCAGGAAGGGGTCATTGAGGCGGTAATGCGCACGGAAATTGCGACCAGTCGTGCAAGCACGCTCCGCGAATGGAAACATGAGGCCATTGTTCGCTACGAGCAATGGGAGGAGCACTATCGGGAGCTGGGTAAATCGAAGGAACAAGACTGGTCGGATTTTGAACGGACGATGTGGCAGCTGCATCGGGAATGGAAAGCGCGCCGATTCCTACGTCTCCGCACCTTGGCCGTTCTGGACTCGCAATAAACATCCATTGGTGCAAAAAGCTGCTCCAGTCCGATATCGAGCACCGAATCGAACAAAGGTCATAAATCTCTGATCGCAATATGGTTCTACAGGATAGAATAGGATAAAAGCGGGGATAGCAAGTCGTACAGCGGACGGAAGATTTTGGTAAAGAGAATAAAGGAGCCGTCCGAGGCAGAAGAACGAAGATGAGTGGGGACAACATGTGAGCAACAGAAACAACTTGAAGCGCGCGCGTGTGTGTAGAAGATAAATGGGGGCATCAACGGGCCAGCTCTACGAGCAGCAATATAGTCCACGCCCGCCTGGCTAAGCTTGGCGTCGAGCTGGTCGTACGCGGTTTCGGCGGCGCGATCTAGTCCATGCCCGCCCTCAACACCTGGCTGAGCTCGGCGTCGAGCCGATCGTACGCGCTTTCGGCCGTCTGGCGCGAAGCACGTTCGGAAGCGAGCTCACTAGTGAAAGCAGAATGCGAGGCTTTGAGCGCATATATCGTCGTCACAAAGACGTCGGCTCGGAGCTCGGCACTGCGCGGCGGAAGATAGTCAGAAAATAAAAATCTTGTGCTTGACCGACTCACCTCTCCTGGGCCGCCAAAGCTTGCTCGAGCTGTTGCTTGAGTAGCGCTAGCTCCGCGCTCTCCGGCGGCGTCTGTTGACGCCAGAAACCCGTTCCCGACGAATACGATGGAGGAGGGTCGCCGGGTTGGATTCGTTGCCCGCTCATGGGTGTAGATGGAGTCGCCTGCGACGATATGCTTGAGAAGCGAGGCTAGAATGCTCTATTTTGACGCGGCTGCTCGGAGTCGGGGTAGACGGACTAGCCGTGGCATTGAAGCGGCTTGGCGTCGAGGGTGCGAATCGGAAGGCCCCAGGAGTACTCGTAGAGCTAGGCGAGTACGGAGGTTGGCTGCGCGGCGGCTCGAACGCGGACTGCCGTGCCTCGGGTGAGGTTGTAGCTGGGCTGGGAATGTCGTCCTTCGTCCCGAATTTACCTGCGAACGCGTTGGATGAAGGAATAGCAGATTTCATGGAAGGACGCACTGATATAGCTGTTTCTTGTCTGCTGCCATTCACTCTGCGGCTCAGCGACACGGGAAAGCAATGTTGCAGGTCGTAGAAACGGGGATCCCGGGGACCTTCGTGTAGCCAATGGCCTGCTCTGTCTTAATAACTGCTTGTGAGCCGTGAAACCGCACGTACTGAATCTACCACAAGTAGGGCAGTTGTAGTATGGCCTTTGGACTGTGAGGCGAGGCAAAGTGGATAGGAAGTGCAAGCTACGTACGAGCCTCGATTGGCGCCATTTGCGGTGATGTTCACGTTGAGGAGCTGGAAGTTCCCGCGACACTGACGATTAGCACAAGTGTAGGTATACTTGAGAGACGAAGGAATCTTAGCCATGCCTTCCTGGGGAGGGGGGAGGGCCGACCATGGTGGTAAAGGACAAGGAACTTTTGACTCGAGCGAGCGGGGTTGCTGCGGACGTGGTTGCTGCGTAGAATCGGGTATAATAGGCGTTAAGTTTGCTGCTGCGGAGGAAGAACGCGGGCGAAGAACAAAGCAACTATGGAAGCCGCCGTGGCAACGACGACGAAGATAAGTCTATTTGGGAATAGTCGTGAGTAGCTGTTCATTTTCTATCACCGTGTATTATCGAACTGCAATGACGGTCACTGCCAGTGGATGGTAAATAATGACGGTCATCGTCGACGACGGTAAGTAATGGTAAGTAATGACGGTCATCAATGGCAACTCCGGAGAGAGTGACGGTAAATTTTGCACGGAACGACGATGTTAGCTGGATAAAAGCAGCATTGTCGAACACGTCCAATCATTACTCGTCACGACACGTCACCATGTATCATCGCCGTCATGGGTTTTGTCCAGATCGGACTTCCATA